>OZ025252.1:47300207-47696866 GCA_964019135.1 Arenicola marina | reverse complement strand
ACGTCACCCCCTCGCCCCCACGTCACCCCACGTCACCCCCTCGCCCCCACGTCACCCCTCGCCCCCACGTCACCCCCTCGCCCCCACGTCACCCCCCCCCCGCCCCCACGTCACCCCCTCGCCCCCACGTCACTCCCTTGTCACCCCACGTCACTCCCTTGTCACCCCACGTCACCCCCTCGTCACCCCACGTCACCCCCTCGCCCCCATATCACCCCCCTCGCCCCCACGTCACCCCCCGCCCCACGTCACCCCATCACCCCCACGTCACCCCTCGCCCCCACGTCACCCCCTCACCCCCACGTCACCCCTCGCCCCCACGTCACCCCCTCGTCACTCCACGTCACCCTCTCGCAGAACGGCACCCCACGTCACCCCCTCGCCTCCACGTCACTCCCTCGCCCCCACGTCACCCCCTCGCCCCCACGTCACCCCCTCCCCCCACGTCACCCCCCTCGCCCCACGTCACCCCTCGCCCCCACGTCACACCCTCGCCCCCACGTCACCCCCCTCCCCCCACGTCACCCCCCTCGCCCCCCACGTCACCCCCTCGCCCCCACGTCACCCTTCGCCCCCACGTCACCCCCTCGCCCCCACGTCACCCCCTCGTCACCCCACGTCACCCCCTCGCCCCAACGTCACCCCCTCCCCCCACGTCACCCCCTCGCCCCCACGTCACCCCCTCGCCCCCACGTCACCCCTCGCCCCCACGTCACCCCCCTCGCCCCCACGTCACCTCCTCGTCGCCCCACGTCACCCCCTCGCCCCAACGTCACCCCCTCGCCCCCACGTCACCCCTCGCCCCCACGTCACCCCCTCGCCCCCACGCGCCCCTTGCAACGTGCATCACGTGACCTGGGAGTCGGACCGGGTCGTTCGGGTGTTAATCAGATCTCTGTGTTGATGGATAGTGAGCTGGGGCGCCGCGCCTACCGACCATAACGACACCCTCTCCGCGCCTTAATGCTCCGCATTTGTCTCTCAAGTTTGAATGCCGTCTCTGGATGTATCGATTGAACGGCAAAATGGCGGCAAAAACAGTCTGGAGCATTTACTAGAATTACGTTTCGATTGAGACACTTTTCATTATGGTTTCTGATTGAGACACTTTTCATTATGGTTTCTGATTGAGACAGCTTTCATTGTGGTTTTTGATTGAGACAGCTGTCATTGTGGTTTCTGATTGAAACAGCTTTCATTATGGTTTTCTGATTGAGACAGCTTTCCTTATGGTCTCGGATTGAGACACTTTTCATTATGGTTTCTGATTGAGACACTTTTCAATTATGGTTTTCTGATTGAGACAGCTTTCCTTATGGTTTCTGATTGAGACACTTTTCATTATGGTTTCTGATTGAGATACTTTTCATTATGGTTTCTGATTGAGACAGCTTTCATTGTGGTTTCTGATTGAGACAGCTGTCATTGTGGTTTCTGATTGAAACAGCTTTCATTATGGTTTCTGATTGAGACAGCTTTCCTTATGGTCTCGGATTGAGACACTTTTCATTATGGTTTCTGATTGAGACACTTTTCATTATGGTTATTGATTGAGACAGCTTTCACTATGGTTATTGATTGAGACAGCTTTCACTATGGTTCTTTTAGTTATAGTTATGGTGAAACAAAACATGGCATGAGGTCTGGCAAATCGTATCTGCACCAAGCAGACAATTATGTGGGGGTCACAAGCAGGCGTGGATCCAGGCATTTGAGGATCACTTTGGGTTTTGATTTCGTACGATCGGGGAAGGGGGATGAACCAAAAGGTCCACATTAATATATGGCAGTTCAGTACAAGCAGACTACATAGTGTGCCATCCACATCTTGGCATACTGTTATCACTGACCAACAACATCCTCCCTCAAAAAGGGGAAGGGGGTCAGACCCCCAAGACCCCCCTCAGATATCTTTATATCGCCTTTGCGGGAAGTTACAGCAAGAACCCCGTAACCCACAACTATCTATCAAGGGGGGTCAAAGGACCCTGTGATCCCCCTTGGCACCACCCTCACCTCGCCCTATTAGAGCCAGCCTCACCCCACCCGCACCTGATCAAGTATCGCTTAAGCTTTACCTACTGGGATAGTAAAGGCTGATACTGGAGCAGATCTACTGTAGTTCGCGGAATCTCGAAGTACCCTTTCTTTGATATGACCCCGGTTTAGCAACACCGCGTTTCGGGTTTAATTGCGGCGTGCTGGGAGCGGAGATTCCGACAGTTGTTGCCTTGTCATGATACCGGCATGATACCGGCTTGATACTGGCATGATACTTGCACGACACTGGATCTGAGAATGGTACAGTATATTCTGGATCACCGGTCTGTTTCTCCGTTCACTATCGTCCTGTGTGAGGGAGACGGAGAATGGCGAAGGCGGGGTCAGCTTACGTACTTATGTCCTTTAATATCAAAAACTGGCGACTTAGTGCAATTCCCGGGCCGTGGAAATCCTGGTTTATCGCTCGACCAATGGTTATTATTGTTTATCGCTCCTCACCTTCGACATTAATTTGTACCGCGCATTACAGGAAGAATGAAACACAATCGATACCGCCGCTTCCCGCTTGGTGCGCTGAACGCTGAATTAATGGAAGAAAGGATCAAAATGCCTTCGTTGTGAAAACATCATAAAGCACGTTTATTTCCGCTCCCGACTGATCGGCTTATCACCTGACCTTGATCAGGAGCTAGTGCGGTATTCATCCGCCGCCTACACGGGGTGGTTCGGTCGGTATTCATCCGCCGCCTTCCGGGGGTAGTTCGGTCGGTATTCATCCGCCGCCTTACCGGGGTGGTTCAGTCGGTATTCATCCGCCGCCTACCCGGGGTGGTTCGGTCGGTATTCATCCGCCGCCTATCCGGGGTGGTTCGGTCGGTATTTATCCGCCGCCTATCCGGGGTGGTTCGGACGGTATTCATCCGCCGCATACCCGGGGTGGTTCGGTCGGTATTCATCCGCCGCCTACCCGGGGTGGTTCGGACGGTATTCATCCGCCGCATACCCGCGGTGGTTCGGTCGGTATTCATCCGCCGCGTACCCGGGGTGGTTCGGTCGGTATTCATCCGCCGCCTACCCGGGGTAGTTCGGTCGGTATTCATCCGCCGCCGATCCGGGGTGGTTCGGTCGGTATCAGTGCGCCGGGCACTGGTCGGGGTCGGTCTCCCAATCTCTGCCAGCCAGCGGCCTATCATGGCAGGTAATCACGCCAATGGGTTTTCCCCTATTACATTTGGCTTTCTGTATGTTTTAATATGCATGAGCCGTGATTTCTATCTGCATCTTCTGACTCGGTAATCTATGGAGGCCGCTACATTGATACAATACAACCACCCATTTTTTGAAAACGAAAAGGTTATGCCAAAATCTGGATATGCCGTTGCATTGCCTGCCATGGAGTCGCCTACCCGACAGGATCTGGCACAGAGGTGAGACCCACCTGATCTGGCACACGGGTGAGACCCACAGGATCTGGCACAGGGGTGAGAACCACGTGATCTGGCACACGGGTGAGACCCACGTGATGGGACGGCTGTACCCAGTCAGACGCGGATAAGTTAGAATCGGTGCAACTTAGAGCTGGTCGCCGCGTATCTGGAGCGACCAAATATACTAGTCACAGTCTTATCTACAACGAGCTTGAATGGGAAAAACTGTGTACTCGTCGGAAAAGATTTAAATTAGTTTTATTTCATAAAATGTTTTACCATAAGACTCCAAATTACCTTTGTGAACTTATTCCTCAATCTGTGTCAGCCAGAACGTCGTAAAGATTACGCAGCGCTCAAACAATGAATGTTTCTACACTTAAGGCTATACTTGCATCTCACTATAATTCGTTTGTACCGAGTGCCATCAGGCTTTGGAATGAGTTACCAAACAACACACGGCTTATCCAGGACCCTACATTATTCAAAGAAACATTGCTGAAACATGAATCTCCTATGTCTCAGAACAGTAGCAAATTGTATTCATTCGGTAATCGCTTTACCAATGTTATCCATGCCCGGATGAGGATGAATTGTAGTGGATTAGAAGGTCACCTGTATGATATGCACGTAGTAGAAAACCCTCAGTGAATATGCGGCTCGCCTAGAGAGGATCCATACCATTACTTTTTTGAATGCCCAAGGTACACTATACTTCGCGATAAACTGATCCATTCTGTCATGAAATTAACATCACCCACCATTGGTAACATCCTGTATGGAAGCCCAAACCTATCACTAAGGGGAAATCAAGCTATATTTAAACAAGTGCATGATTACATTGCCAAGTCTGGTCGCTTTAGGAGATGATATATGTTACGCCTTCAATCTGATCGAATGTCATTAATATGTATGTTTAAGATTAACTAATGTTCTGCTTGTTACTTGTGCATCACATGTAAGCAAGAGGGATTTGTATAGGCATTGCCTGTTTCCTAATTGCAAAATAAAATATGTTTAAACCAGACCCACGTGATCTGGCACACGGGTGAGACCCACAGGATTTGGCACAGGGGTGAGACCCACGTGATCTGGCACACGGGTGAGACCCACGTGATCTGGCACACCGGTCAGACCCTCAAGATCATGCACACCTGTCGGACAGTACCAGCTCCGTACAACCTTTATGGACTGTTGTCCGTCAATATAACGTACATTAACAAACCTCGCTAACAAACCCGGGTTTCCCCTTGCCTGAGTGACGCGAGAATGATGCCTGACACCAAGCTACTCATCTCTCCTCCTCTCTTCTCTCCTTCTCTCTTCTCTCCCAGATGTCTGATCCCTCCGATCTAATGACATAAGGCATTGCTTGCCCCGTGGCAGGGACACAGTCCGGTCGACTCCAAGGGCAGCCCAAGCGCTGTAGGCCTATTCAGTGCCTTTTTCCACCCTGAAAAAGGGCGATAATAGGGTGGTTTTATCACAACTTCCACCCTGTGCGTGCGCCGAAGTCAAGGCTTCCGGCATCCAATATCATGGCATCGCTTCACACCAGTCGACTATATTTTTTCGATTATTTTTTTGGGGACCTCTTCGAATGGTTTCTCACAAAGGGGTTGACAGAGCAAAAAAAGTAGAGCAAACACAGGGATGAGATCCAAGAGCAAACGAGGTTCAGTCCATGACCGATAGCCATGGAAAGTAATATTGGCATGGGAGGCGAAGGTCAATATTCTAAGTATTGCCTTGCAATAAATAGAACTAGTTTTATGCTGGGTACCGCTCACTAGGCGTCAGTTACACACAGGATACCCAGCTACCAAAAACTGCTACACTGCCAGTGTGTTGGTCGCATCTAACGTTTGCTTTGTCTTATCCCGGCAACAGTCATAGACTTGATTTCACGGTCTTTTTTTGTCCTTGTGTGTTATTGGACATGCGGTCATGTATCAGTTAGTGTGGTAAGTGGAATGATTTCGTAACTAGGTGTAAGCAGGCGTTACCAGGCGGGGTCAATGATTCTATTCAGCACAAACCATTCATCACCTACTGAGGTTAACTATAATTACCCCACATTTGTGTTTTACCAATATCACCCATTGGTCTAATCTTTGTGATGTTTGCTTTCCCTCGTTGACCAGTATCACCCTTTGGTCCAATCTTTGTGATGTTTGCTTTCCCTCGTTGACCAGTATCACCCTTTGGTCTAATCTTTGTGATGTTTGCTTTCCCTCGTTGACCAGTATCACCTTTTGTTTAATCTTTGTGATGTTTGCTTTCCCTCGTTGACCAGTATCACCCTTTGGTCTAATCTTTGTGATGTTTGCTTTCCCTCGTTGACCAGTATCACCCTTTGGTCTAATCTTTGTGATGTTTGCTTTCCCTCGGTGGCCAATATCACCCATTACTCCGCCCTTGGTGATGTTTGCTTTCTCTCGTTGACCAATATCACCCATTACTCCGTCCTTGGTGATGTTTGCTTTCTCTCGTTGACCAATATCACCCATTGGTCTAATCTTTGTGGTGTTTGCTTTCCCTTGTTGACCAATATAACCCATTACTCCACCCATGGTGATGTTTGCTTTCTCTCATTGACCAATATCACCCACTGGTCTACTCTTGGTTATGTTTGCTGCCCACCGTTTACCATTATCACCCATTGTTCCGCCCCTGGTGATGTGTCCCTCCCTCGTTGTCCTTGCAGAGGCGCCAAGAAGAAGCCTTACCTGACGACCGAGCAGTTCGTGGACTTCCTCAACAAGAAGCAGCGAGATCCTCGCCTCAACGAGATTTTGTATCCGTACTGCGACCTGAAGAAGGCTCAGGCCCTCATCGACCAGTTCGAGCCCAACCGCAGCCTCGCCGGCAAAGGTGAGACACACAGACAGACACACAGACAGACATACAGACAGAGGGGCATGTCTCCCAGAGAATACCGTTAGGTCTTTGTCAGGGCGCTTTGTACGTGTCAGTGATAGTACTGGGACCCCATGCAGAGCGACCGTGACGCGATAATGCTGGAGCACGGCGTTCAATGTGAAGGGGATATCTCGAGGACGGCTCGTGGATCCTCTTAGGGGCTCTCCATGCAGAGAGCTGTAGAGGATCCGAACGAACTAACTGCGTTCGTAGCGTGGATACTCCATATTTGGTGCAATTCGTACTACATTTCCCAACGAAGTACCCCCCCCCGCCTCCAACCCACACACACACCTCTATTCAAAATCCTGGTTCGGTCCCGGCATACGTCACATGGTATTTAACGTGCGGCCAACCTACTCCTCATTAATATGGAAGCACAGCCGTGTCCCAACTGGTGGCCAAATAACTCCTCACCCCAGCCAGAGTGACCGTCTGTCGTAACCATGACTACTGTCATGCTGGAGCGTCATGGCACATATACCATTGTAGAGCAATACGCCCACATAGAAGTGAAAGGATAACAATTTAGAAACAAACGTTCATGAGAATAACACGAATTATTGTATTGATTAAATCTGGAATAGATGTATTGACAGCCTTGATATTGTGTGTGTATATTTTGTACTCTTGTGCCTTCAGACTCAGACATACCGGCAGGTATGGTATGCAATAGCTCACGTTGTAGCAGGAATATTAGTTGTCTATGCAGAGAAGTCATAGAAGTACATTAAGTCTATACTTGGTTGCCTTATAGTTTTGAAATAAGTCTTTGTTTCCTATCGGAACGTTTTTATTCGGGACGAATCGTCTTGTTCGAGATTTTTTTCAGATCACTTTTTTTTTTCAGTTTCCATATACAATTTTATATTTCCCGTGATGCTATAATAATGAGAATTATAATGAGAATTTTCTTTTATTTTTGGTCTTTAGTTTGCAACTGGTAATCATCTAATTGATTTGTTATACATATTTTCTCGAACATATATTGTGTATTTTGTACAATAGATATTTAGTCCCCTAGAAAACGTTTTATTTTTGGTTTATGAAGAGCTTTTATTTGCATTCTTGTAAATGATATTTGATTTTAGCTTATGATAAGTCAATTCCTTCACTCTGAATTTCATGTATGATTCACTTCAAGCCTTGTGTACCAACTTTGCCTGACATATTGCTGAGCTGCGTTTTTGTAATTCACACCCGGTTGGCGCTTCCGGTTCCGTGATTACGCAGTTTCTTATGAATATTCAAACAGATAGCTGCATGCGGGCGGGAACAGTAAACGTAAACGTTTCGGCGCGTTGTTTTCGGAAATTTGCATCACCAGTGGCCTATTTCACGTACATAGTTTAGTCGGCTACGGGGGGTTAGTCGTCTAACGCTGTCTTTCCCATCTAACACGTTTTTCGAACCTTTTTAGAACTGTTTTTGGTTCTTATTTGGTTATAATAAATCATTACGTTTTTATTACCATATAAATACGTTAAAACGTAAACGGAAGTGTAATACTTTTAGACTCGTATTTCAAAACGTTTTTCTGCGGTTTAAAGAACGTTTTCTTATCTGGAAAATTCAGGTGCCAAAAAAACGTTACAAACAAAATGATTGACAAGATGAAATTAAGATAAGTCACTTGAAAGTGAAGGCAGGTGATACAGTCAGGGTATCGGCGAGCAGCAGATCCCTGGAAAGAGCTCACTGTCCGTTAGAATTGTGCCTGTTACTTCATAGCAACTGAATCCCCCCCCCCCGCCGTTTTTGTTTTTGTCCGTTTTTAGATCCACTCGTTGCTGCAAGGGGTCTGGAAGGGGTGAATGGCGACATGCGACACAGGCATATTTGAAAAATCGACATTCGACATTGACCCTCACGTTTCGACACCGCGGATTTGAAAAAAAACACATCCACACGGATAGTGGCATTTTAGACTGGACACTGGACGCCCCCTTTCACACCCCTACAGATTTAATTTAAATTGTTCTCAAGATTATTATTAAATTCATTGATTCATATAATTTGGGTGAATTACGATAAGATAACATTTTAGTTGATAAATAAAGTTGCTAAATAAACATTGGTTTATTGTTTGTTAGGCCTATATTGTGTTCAAAAACTGGCATTCACCCCTTTTTTCCTGAATAAGACCGGCCTACTTAATGCACATATTAATATGTCGCTGATAAACAAAGTATGACGGCACATCACCACACCCTACACTGAGTTACTACGGTGCCCCCCGCACCCCACCTCGCCCTACTGTGACTGCATGTACAGCGATGTCACATCGTGAATGTTGTTGGCTAAGCCAATGCATACTACTAACAAGGTCAGCTGGGTAACCTGCTTTGTGCAAGTTTGATTAAGGGTCGAAAAGTCGAAAAACAACTTATTTGAAGAATGGAGGCAATAGGGCTATACAGTTCTCGCGATCGGGCAGCGAGACTTCAGTTTTGGGGACAAACAAACACACGTGCTCCATGTTGAACTATAGGCAGCTATAAGTCAATTTCTTTCGAGGTTTATTCTAAAGACTACGAGTACCATTTCACTAAAGATGGCTATGGGAGGTAGACGTTAAAATATTTGGAGGCGATGGAGCGCAGAACTTTGGGAATATACAAGGAAAAATCCGTCTTCACTACACTCGAAAGCTAAAAATAGCGTTCTAAATTTAGCCCTGCACCCAGGCTTTCGCGAGTTCTCCAAAATGCGAGTGACGTCACAGAGTTTCACGTGCCTCCGCGGTAACAAAAATGGCGAGAGCAAGTGATCGACTTACCCATTCCGCTGTCAAAATATGCAGCGCATGGAGTAACGACACACGGACGCGTCATTAAACCCCACGGTAAAGGTAAATTAAGACGAGTAGGATGTTTTCGTATCACTTTTGGATCACGAAAAGTTCTTCATTTTTTGTAAGTTTTCTGTTTGAAGCGTGGCGCCAACGTTGTCACTCGGGGAGAATCCATGTGACGTCATAATGTCTCGTTTTCGTAGGAAATGCAAAAAAACGTTAGTTTCTCAGCCGTGTTGTCCCGTCGCAACAAATATTAGTCATTGTGGTGGCGCAAATGAATGAAAAATATGTCGTCTATCCGTTTTGGGCAGCTATATCTCTTAAATATTCTTAATTATATCGTCATGCCTTCCGCAATGGACCCACCCCTCGGCGCCTGGCTCTTGCGCAGGTAGTCTGGTTCCCAGTCTCACTCTTTGCGTAACATACACGTCACGCCTACGTCACAGATAGTCAGGATACCGGTGTGCGCAGAGATTCTAAACTCGTTCCGAACACGTGCTTCGTTTGTTTGTCCCCAAAATGAGTAAACCGGAAGTCTAGGCGAACGAGACTTTATAGCCCTATGAAGTGTCGCTTGCAAGCCAGTCTTGGCTCGAGCCCAGGCCCAGCTCTCGCTACTTTGTTGCTGTGATTCACAACCAACTTCGCTGCCCGCCTGGCTGTCTCGCTTTGTCAGTCTCCGCATCGCCCCTGCCATGGTCTCTAAAAGCACATTAACCTTGTTGACACCTTCAGCTTCACAGTCTGTATCACTTTCCCTTTCGGTTCTCCTGTTGCTGGTCAGATAATTCCGGACAGGGTGAAGATTCCGTCGAAGTGGCCAGTTTACACACTGTCACTCACAGTTTCCGGTGGAGAGAAGTTGACTTAACCTGCCTGCGGCGACGTACTGAATATTCATTAGTGTCCATGATTAATTAAAATATGCAAAATTGAGGAACCGGAAGCGCCAACCGGGTGTGAATTACAAAAACGCTGCTGAGCTGAATAGGATGACGCATATGAATGACTTTGAATAGCTTTACTTCTGTTGACATGTTATCATTTTATCGCCATTAAGTCTCATTCTTTGCTTTGGAGCACCTGTTTTTATAGTGTCTTTCAATACCTTTTCCACACTCTAAACAAAACAAACGTCACGCAAATAATCAAATACTAAAGGCATCAAATGGAACATTTTGCTTTTTTTGTTGCTTTTTTTTGGCAATTGTTCAATTGTTCGATCTACTAATATATAATATAATATGTGACATACATCCGATTGGTCCGTATATAGTATCGTATATATACTTAACAGATAATATCGAAATTTATAGTAAATTACCTTCACTAACTGGCTAGGTATTCCGTGCATGGCTTTCTTGCGACCTTAATGATATATTAATGTAAGTCTCTGTAGTTGAGTGTGAGTCTGAGAGTGTTGTGTGGTTGACAGGGTACCTGTCGCAGGACGGATTCTTGCGCTACCTGCTGAGCGACGAGAATGCGCTGGTTCCCAGTGACAAGTTCGACATCCATGAGGATATGGACCAGCCTGTGTCTCACTACTTCATCAACTCCTCGCACAACACATACCTGACAGGTAAGTACCTTGATCAACTCCTCGCACAACACATACCTGACAGGTAAGTACCTTGATCAACTCCTCGCACAACACATACCTGACAGGTAAGTACCTTGATCAACTCCTGGCACAACACATACCTGACAGGTAAGTACCTTGATCAACTCCTGGCACAACACCTATTGGGAAACTTTGAGTGTTTAAAATAAGTCTGAGCTGGCTACAACGATAAATCTCAGTATATAATCGCGCACCTGAATCCAAAAATAGAATCCATAGCCTAGAAATCACTCCACAATTGTTAATCTAGTATCTTTTGCGTAAAAAACTAAACAAATCCTGATACTGTGCTAGTTCAGGCTGAGGTGTGATTGGGGGGAGGGTTCTGTTTGTATCCAGAGGAGTGACCAGGCGAAGTGCATATCGCTTGGTAAGATGTCACATTATTGTACCGCCTTCCATGGATGTACCCCCCGGTCTCGCCCCCCCCCACTCCCCTCGCCCTGCCCGCCACCTCTGTATCCCTCTCTGACCGGGTGGTCTTCTCTTAGGCCGTTTGATAGGCACGCCAAGCAACCCAGCGTACTACCGTCAGCTGCCACCCCCGCAATCACCCCTTCTATCAGCCCCCTCCTATCACCCTCTCTATCTGCACCTCCACCAACCACCTAACCACTTATTCCTCTTTGCCTTTCTCCGTGGTAACACCCCCCCCCCACACCATATGATCCACTCCACCCCCCCCCTGTAATATGATCCACTCCACCCCCCCCACACCTTATAATGATCCACTCCACCCCCCCCCCCCACCATATGATCCACTCCGCCACTCCCACGTTCTCCTGTCATTACCAGTTCCACCTCGTCACCCCATGTCACCCTCGTCACCCCATGTCACCCTCGTCACCCCATGTCACCCTCGTCCCCCCCCCAGTACCCCCATATGCTCCACCACACCATACCACCAACCAACCACCCCACGTGCTCCTGTCATTACCAGTTCCACCCCGTCACCCCCACCTCCCCCCTTCCTCCACGTCCTCCTGTCTCTCTCCTCACCATGGCGACGAATCCCCTGTCGGCGTGACATCTCCCTGGCAATGGCTAGTGGTCGGCGAGTGGGGTCTGTAGTGGGCGGAGGAGGGTGGAGGGAAGGATGGTGGGGGTGCGGAGGTGGTAGACACTAGACACTGAGTGTAGTGGCGGTGAGCCGATTTGCCGGGACAGCCACTTAATACGAGGTGCCTAGGAGACAAGTGGCCGAGCTGATTTGAGGGGCGATGGGTCCATCATGGGTTTCACTGGCGTGGCCCCCGGTGTGACACGGTAAGCGGTGGCCAGACCTACCCCCAGGCCCACACCGCCTGCATTGATTTCCTGCCTCCCCCCCCCCCCCAGTCGCTGAGGTCCTTGTCCTTGCCAGGGTAGTGCGAGATTGTGGCGGGTTATACGTGATTGTTTCGGGTTGTGCGAGATTGTGCGAGATCGTGTCTGTTTAGGCGAGATTGTGTCTGGTTGTGCGAGATTGTGTCTGGTTGTGTGGTGCGAATGGTGCTTGATTGTACGAGATTGTGCTTGGCATGTGTCAAGTTGTGGTTTGTGGGCCTCGTTCTCATTACGTTGATGTCTGCGACGCTCATCATATATCTTTCCATAAGTCTGGATTTTGTCGTAAATTATACAAGATGATGACGTGTCATGAATGGGTGACATGTCCACTTCGGTATCTCTAAGGCGGAGTCCCATGTAAACAAGTGGCCCCATGTCTCCAGCGTATGCTATTGGGGGGATCCTCGTCAAGCTCATCTGTTTAAACTAACAAGTGGCGAAGTGGCTGGTTCCGCGGGTCACCCGACCTTGACGGGGAACAGACCACCCAGCCGTCTGGGTTGGACAGTTTAAGGGAAAAGAGGGGCTGGCAATTCCCCAGTAATCTCGGCTCGATATGGCTCGTCTCCAGCCCTCCGTACATCACCCTCCTCTGTCCTCTCTGTCTATATTGGTCACTTTATATCCCATCTGAACCCCCGCCCCTCCCTATTTCCCATCCCCTCCCAGCCCCCTCCCAGTCTCTACCAACTCCCTCTGCCTTCCAGTGTCTCTGATCCCACTGATGAGGGCTTCGGGCTTGGGGCATCCCCCAACCTTTCGCTTCTCTGTCAGCCCCCTGCCTCCCCCCACCTCCTTTGGTCTCAATGTTGCCCCCGTAATTGCCCTCTTTCTGTTTTTTCCTCGTTCACCCCCAACGTCGCACCCTCTCACTCCTTCGCTCACCCCACCCTCTCACACCCTCCGTAGCTCCACCCGGCCACCTACTCCCTAGCCGTACTCTGTCACCCCCCCCCCTGGCTTGCCTCCACCCTGCCACCTCCTCCCTAGCCCTACTCTGTCACCACCCCCCCCCCCCCCGGGTTGCCTCCACCTTGCTACTTCCTCCCTAGGCCCACTCTGTCACTCCTCTCTCTTTACTCTCTCTCTCTACTTTATCACCCCCTCCTTCGCCCCCACTCTGTCACCCCCTCCCTAGCCCCACTCTGTCACCCCCTCCCTGGCCCCCACCGTGTATCCCCTCCCTCGCCCCCTTACTGATACTCGTGTCCAATTATAACAAAGCAGCGTAACAGGAAGTAAATTTCCCTCAAGGCCTTCTAAATCAATCTTAAGGCTGGGTCCCCGCCTGGCCAGTCTGGCACAGGGCACCAGCTGGTGGAGATGCGACTCCTGTAACGTTATCTGTTATGTTTATGTGACTATGTTGATGTGTAGCTGACCATAATGACATGGTCGCCATTTGATCTGAGTATGGTGCTGCCAAGCAGCTACCGCAGCTACCGCAGCGCCGCAGTGGCGGAATGACACACTAACTGAGACAAGAGTCAGTCTGACATAGTCGGAAATATCTCAGAGCTAAGCTTGAACCCATCTTACAATTTATCTCGATGCAGTGCCCCCCCCCCCACCACCCACCTCCCCAACCCAAACATCTACGATACTGCCATGTGAATAAAAACAGAAACATACAAACAATCTGGAAAGATTGTTCAGGTTGGCAATGTACAGGTAGTTAAAAAATTGTATGACGTCACGCCTTTGTCTAAAGTGTTCATTATCTAAAAGAATGCATCGGAAAGCAGACCTAGCCGTGTTGTATTCACGTAAGTGTGCGTTATTTTAATAAAGAACGGCAAAACGGTGCTTTATTTTTAATAATGAACAGAAAAAGTGTGCATTATCTTGATACAGAACAGTTGTTATAATGAACTCCGCTAAGTATTAAGTGTAATCAGTCGAGCTGAGCTGAGCGGAGGCGAGCTGGCTGATGTCAGAACTTGCTCACTTGATCAGAAATTTCAAAATATATGGAAATTTTACAGTTATCGTTTGCATACATTTCTCATTAGATCCGTCATATCGCTTTTCAGGGGCGATGTTTTCAGGAAACTGAGAAGCAATGACTGAACCCTTGTGGGATTATTTAGAAAACAAGACTTCCAAAATGTCTACTTCCTTCACGCCTGCCGACCCTACCCTCCCCGCCGGGGCTTCAAAAGGACGAACTGTTGTTTCCATATTGTTTGCTTACGTATTAGTCGGGCAGTGCAATCGACACAATAGTAAATTTCCTGTGTCCAAACGTGAGCAACCGCTGTGGTGCATTCCCCAAATAAAACATTCGACGCTATCGCGTCTCGTGCTTTATTTTAGCGAATGCACTCCAGCTCGTTCTTTAACTAGTACATAAGTTACAGGTTGCCATGGCACAGGTTTCCATGGTACAGGTAACTAAGGTACAGGTTGCCATGGCACAGGTTTCCATGGTACAGGTAGCTAAGGTACAGGTTGCCATGGTACAGGTTTGCATTGTACAGGTAGCTAAGGTACAGGTTGCCATGGTACAGGTTTCCATGGTACAGGTAGTTAAGGTGCAAGTTGCCATGGTACAGGTTGCCATGATACAGGTAGCTAAGGTACAGGTTTGCCATGGTACAGGTAGCTAAGGTAAAGGTTGCCATGGTACAGGTAGCTAAGGTATAGGTTGCCATAGTACAGGTTGTCATGGTACAGGTTGCCATGGCACAGGTAGCTAAGGTACAGGTTACCATGGTACAAGTTGCCATGGTACAGGTAGCTCAGGTACAGGTTGCCATGGTACAGGTTGCCATGGTGCAGGTTACCAAGATACAGGTTGTCATTGTACAGGTTACCACTGTACAGGTAGCCTTAGTGCTGGTTACTGTGTCTTTCATAATGATTCTGTCCCACCCACACCCCATCTCGCTTCAGAAACCTAGCGACAGATCATCCACGAGCGCTCAGTCACCGCGCCGATCAAAGTTACATAAAGACCTGTTAATACCAAGCTCGTCCCTCTGTATATAAGTTGACACCGAGCGTGCGGCCTGCACCAATGCCATTGTCGCTGCAGGTCACCAACTGACGGGGAAGTCCTCTGTTGAGATCTACCGCCAGGCCCTGCTGACGGGCTGCCGCTGTGTCGAGCTGGATTGCTGGGACGGCAAGGGCACGGACGAGGAACCCATCATCACCCACGGCTACACCATGTGCACAGAGGTCATCTTCAAGGTCAGTCTCGGACGCTGGGCTAGGGAGGAAAACTTACATAAGTCATATGTTTCTTGCGAGCGATGATAAATACGTTTATTAACGTCTCTTACTGTATTTTGTAAGGTGCTACGAAAGAGGTATTAAGGTTGCTTTCATATCAATTAATATCTCATATACCAGCATATAGTTGCTAATGACAGTGGACTTTGTGATTGGCTCTTCATCTGGCCCTCCAGGGGGAGCCTTTAGCGCTGTGACGTAGTCAGCGAGTACGTGTAGTGTACTTCTCCAGTATGCCTTACTGCTACCAAAACAAGGAGTGGTCACGACTAATATTCTACTTACAGGAAGTAATTGAAGCCATAGCAGAAACTGCATTCAAGGTGTCTGAGTTCCCCGTCATCCTCTCCTTTGAAAACCATTGTTCGTAAGTACTTTCCCGTTCATGGCTGTACTGATCATGTGTAAGTCCTTCACGTTCTGGCAGTCAGTCTGGCAATCAGTCTAGCAGTCAGTCTGGCAGTCAGTCAGTATGGCAGTCAGTCTGGCAGTTAGTCAGTCTGTCAGTCAGCCTGGCAGTCAGTCAGTCTGGCAGTCAGTCTGGCAGTCAGGCTGGCAGTCAGTCAGTCTGGCAGTCAGTCAGTCTGGCAGTCAGTCAGTCTCGCAGTCAGTCAGTCTCGCAGTCAGTCAGTCTGGCAGTCAGCCTGGCAGTCAGTCTGGCAGTCAGTCCGGCAGTCAGTCTGGCAGTCAGTCAGTCTGGCAGTCAGTCAGTCAGTCAGTCTGGCAGTCAGTCAGTCTGGCAGTCAGTCTGGCAATCAGTCTGACAGTCAGCCTGGCAGTCAGTCAGTCTGGCAGTCAGTCAGTCTGGCAGTCAGTCATTCTGGCAGTCAGTCAGTCTGGCAGTCAGTCAGTCTGGCAGTCAGTCTGGCAGTCAGTCAGTCTGGCAGTCAGTCAGTCTGGCAGTCAGTCAGTCTGGCAGTCAGTCTGGCAGTCAGTCATGTTATGCACCATTTACACTCTCCATCCTATGTGTCCTCCAAGGTGTCCTAGAACACCAATCCGTCATACACAATGAAAGTCCATACGATATGGCGATGTAATACTGTCTGAGGGATTGTAATAATTGTAATTTGTAATCCTTCCACATATTTCTCGACGTATTCACTCGCTTTAAGCACGTCATTTGCTTTGTTTAGTGTTTTGTTTCTTAAACAATTAATGTTAGTTTAACTTTCATCGCATTGATAATAGACCCAAGCAGCAAGCAAAGATGGCTCAACACTGCCGCAATATCTTGGGAGACCAACTTCTGACGGACGCACTCGACTCTCATCCGGTAAATAGACACTTCAATTACTGCTGAGTCATTGATATAACAGACCCGCAGTGAATGTCTTTATGGGTGCTCACTGGGTGTATTTTTTTGGGCCAGGACAGGGATCGCGCCTGGTCCCCCCGACACGTGACAAGGCCCTTCCGGGTGTACCTATAGCCATATCCGGTGCATGTAGGGACACCGGAACCAGCCTAGATTATCACTTTCATTATCAGACGCTATATTTTCCCGAATGTCCCGTGTTTGTAAACTGGAAAGGCTACAGTTGGCATGCCGATTGAAGTAATCTAAGCAAGAGAAATGTCAACGCGGCGATATGCCCGGGCTACCAAAGAAATGCACTCATTGATGAAAGTTGTGCATTACAGGCCACATGTGTGTAGTTGTAAATTATATTAATTAACTTTAACACTGCAGAGCAATTTTACTACTCATATTGCATTGTTTTTATTTGATTAATAGTTTAATTGTAAAGTTGATAAATATATAAATAACAGTATAATCTAAATTTAAAACATTACGATAACGCAATTTTATGTGACTATATCGTGTCATGATTCTCGAGAGTGTTTCTTCTCGTCTGTATTTGAGTGCATTACGTGGATGCTCTTTAGTAGAACTTGACCCCTGTGCTAGCTATGTACTATGGGTAGTAGGCCTACTGTGTGGTAACAGTGATTAGTAGAATATGACGTGGTTAGCCGGTAGTCACTCAAGCCCCCCCCCCCCTCCCCCGTGCACCGCTTGTTACGTTGCGGATGGCAACTGCAACTTAATCTCACTGTGTCCCCGTCAGTGGTCACATGTGTTACGTCCACTGTATCTTATATCTATATAACTATATGTAGTATATAACATATATTCCATATACGCCATCATGATAGCCAACAGGACTTTGTTTTGTTTCAAGACTAAGTTACATCTTTTTGATTTATTGATTTAGATATTGTTATTGGAGTGGCTGGGTGATTTGTAATGGTTGAGACGTCTAGGTCTTCCTGTGACAAATGCACCATGTCTTGTTGTCTGGCCATGGCAGGGTGGGAGTCATCTTCATTTCTTGTTCTATGTGACTTTTGTTTTCCGTAACATTTTATCAGATTTAAACTTTTGATTCCTTGTAATAGGTCTATGTAATTACATAATCGATGTAAAATGAGCATATTTAATATATAACCTACAACACAAAAAAAAAGATTCAGAAATATGTGCATTCTGATGACCGGGGCGTTGATCACAAGGAATTCCAATGTGAATAATTTTGGGTTATGCTGGTGCATTTGTCATGGAAACGACTGAATTATGATGACGAATTTGAAGTTGCCCTTTTAGCTTGACCCCTGTTGACCCCCAGAACCACACCCTGTGTGTTTTGTTTCGTTGGTCGCACACACGCCATTCCTACTGCCCTGACACATACCCTCTACCACTTCCGTCTTGTAGCTAGAGCCGGCGGCGGATCTGCCTAGTCCCGAACAGTTAAAGAATAAAATTATCGTCAAAAATAAGAAACGGCACATTCACAAGTGTAAGTAGTTCTTTCTGTTGTTCCACCTGCCAGACTGCGGGTCGCCCATCTTGGCACCCGGGCCTGACACAGTCCGGCTGAAGGCTCCATTGTTTGCGGGTGTGTGGAGATATGCGCCTTGCTTTGTTCAAGTTTGTTTAGTTTGTTTTGTTTGTGGATGGAATTCCCGATGCGTGGTTTCGCATATACATTTTATCGTTTTGGCGTTTGGGGTTTCATTTTGTTTTGTACCATCGAAAAATGTTACTTTGCGGGACGCTTGCGTTTAAACTGACCGGAACGTCCTTTTTAATTGGCCTGCACCCCCCTTGTATGGTAGACATGCCTTGTTAATGGACGCTACAAACGAGGGTAGAGCTATTTACTACGCTTCGGCATTTTGTTAGCATTTTGTTACTTTGCCATGCTGTATGTTGTTCCCTATGTTATGTGAGTACGCCTGCCGCCACGTCACGTGATGGCGACAGGACGACGTTCCTCCTCTAGGCTGTCGTGCCAATGACCCTTCGTTGTAAACTTGTTGTCATGTTGCACCCTTTAGATGTTACTAAATGTGCAGCAGTTTTGTTTTCTCATTTTGTTCCCTATTTCTATATTTGCCTTTGTTACAGCAAAATATGGAGAATCTTACATAAATATATCTAGATCAATAAGATACGTTTTAGGAATAGTATGCGGAACAGCTATTGTTCCCGGTTTCCCCACCAAAGCAGAATTTCTCCATGTTTTGCTGTGGACTGTAGTATTGTGGAATTAATTTAGTTTCGATTTGTGTTTTTGTTCGATGATACATTAAGTCTTAAACGATTATCTTATATTCGTTATTGTTCTTGCATGTTGCTGTTTCGTATGCTTTTCAGCGCATGGCGGATGTTGGCGAGCCATTTGCCGGTACGAGAGCGCTAACGCCGCCCGCAGCCATTCAAGACACCCCCAAATCTGGCCATCGAAGCCATATGCAAAGCAATCCATTGATATGCAAATTAAGGTGTCGCGGTCTAGTTCATCGGTACCTCGCCAGGGGGCGCCTTCCCGTCGCGACGCCGTAATGGCCTGTCGAAAAGGGCGATAATTCAGATACCTGCAATGAGGTTATCTATGTGCAAATGGCACGAGAAGACATGGCAATGAGCCTTGGCCAACAAACGATTAGGCCATTTCGACTTCAACGAGGCATTTCACCCCATTAGCTGGCCCTCGGCTCACTTTTTGTGACGCACGTGTCGACGCCTGCCGGTGATAAGTCAACGTGTTCCCTTCGTTATTCCGTCCCGTAAATGGGATGTCTTGAATGCTGCAGAATGGCATTTTGTATGCGCTTTACTTTTACGTCATTTACATAAATGCAGCGCTTCGTTATGTGCAAATAACGGTAACGGTTCCCTTTCAGCTTCCGTACTGTACACAGACGGCCTACCCCCAACCCCCACCCTCATCCCCTCCCCCCTAACACCAGCAGCAGTCCCTACATCAGCATGGTATGGCTTATCTCATGTTGCTTCCTTTCAACCACTTTCAACTTGTAGCTTAAGCGGGGGCACCACGGCCCGAGTCCCGGCCAACTCAAGCGCAAGTTTATTATTAAGGCTAAGAAAGTACACCCGACAAGGTGTAAGTAATTTTACCGTCGACCCGTATGCAAATGACTTTCCTATGTCTCTTTATGTCGCCACGTGCGGTGACCTTGAGAGAGTGTGATACGTGACCTTGTCTTTAAGTACCCCGTCGTGGTGTGAACCGTCCCCCCCCCACCCCCACTTTCTCGCGAGCTTCAGCGCGACCCGTGGTCAGTACGTCCGTCTGTGGTGTACACCTCTGTGCACTTGTTTCCTGGCGACATTGTATGCATGTTGTGCGAACTACAGTGATCTGTACACTATGTTGTGCGTACTACAATGATCTGTACACTATGCTGTGCGAAATACAGTGATCTGTACACTGTATGTTGTGCGTACTACAGTGATCTATACACTATGTTGTTCGTACTACAATGATCTGTACACTATGTTGTGCGAACTACAGTGATCTGTACACTGTATGTTGTACGTACTACAGTGATCTGTACACTATGTTGTGCGTACTACAGTGATCTATAGAATATGTTGTGCGCACTACACTGATATGTACACTGTATGTTGTGCGTACTCCAGTGATAGGTACACTATGTTGTACGTACTACGGTGATCTGTACACTATGTTGTGCGTACTACAGTGATCTATAGAATATGTTGGGCGCACTACACTGATATGAACACTGTATGTTGTGCGTACTCCAGTGATATGTACACTATGTTGTACGTACTACAGTGATCTGTACACTATGTTGTGCGTACTACAGTGATCTGTAGAATATGTTGTGCGCACTACAATGATTTGTACACTTAGGTTGTGCGTACAACAGTGATGTGTACAATATGTGGTGCGTACTACAGTGATCTGTACATTGGGTTGTGCGTACTAGTGATCTGTACACTGTATATTGTGCGTATTGCAGTGAGCGGTACACTACGTTGTGCGTATTGCAGTGAGCCGTACACTACGTTGTGCGTATTGCAGTGATGTGTACAGTGTTGTGCGTATTTCAGTGACACCTGCATTGTTGTGCGTAGTAATGCGTGCGTTGTGCGTACTTCAGTGATGCGTATACTATTATACCTACCGCAGCGCTGCGTACCTTGTGCGTGCTGCTGTAATGTGTACACTGTTGTGCGTACTGCAGTGAGGCCTACGTTATGAACGGCTCAAACGTCCAGCACTCAGCACTCTGTCACCCTTAAGCAGTGACCTTGGACCGTGACCTTGGACCGTGACCTTGGACCGTGACTTTGGAACGTGACCTTGGACGGTGTCCTTGGACAGTGATCATAAACAGTACCCTTGGACAATGACCTTGACAAGTGACCATGAGGCTTACTGTTAGTCTTTCAGTCAGCCTCCGAAGTGTTGGCTACATAATTTCGTTAATGCGTCTGATGCGCACCAGCCAGGTGTGTCACAACAACAATGATAAGTCAGCGGAAAGTCCTTTTCCGGTTAGGCGCCTCATGTTAGGCACGACTCGACGCCAGGACGAGATTCATAGCCTGTAAGTCTCAGGAAACGGGTCCCAAGGATTGACAAACTTCTCCGTTCCAGCAAGATCTTGCTGGGTGAGAAGCAGTTACAGACTGATTGGGATCCCCGGACCCCATGATTCCTGTCCTTGATGATGACCCTGAATCACAGCCATTAGTGTCACATACCTGGTGCCAGATACCGGGGGTGATTACAGCTCAGGCTTAACGGACATGCGGGGCCGGCGCGACAGCTCAGTGGGCTAGACCGCTCGCATTGAGTGCTCTGGTCACCTGAGAGCCTAACGGCACGTGGGTCGGTGGTTCGAGCCCTGCTGTAGCCATGTCTGTATGGTCGCAGGATAAAGATCCCATGTCTTTCTTCGTAAAGAGTAGGGGGTTACGCCCGGGGACATGGCTCCACTCTCCCTTCCTTCTCCCATTGACGCGATATGACCAAAAGTGGTTAAAGCGTCCTGAATAACCAATCAACCAACTAACGGACATGCCGTTCCCTGACCTTCATGGAGACCAGTCTCCCTTCCCGTCTAAAATACGTCATGCCCTGTGCCCCTACACGACATCCTGGACCCGTCACTCCCTTTCCTCAAAGCGACATCCTGGACCCGTCACTCCCTTTCCTCAAAGCGACATCCAGGACCCGTCACTTCCTTTCCTCAAAGCGACATCCCTGACCCGTCACTTCCTTTCCTCAAAGCGACATCCTGGATCCGTCACTCCCTCTCCTCAAAGCGACATCTTGAACCCGTCACTCCCTCTCCTTAAAGCGACATCCCGGACCCGTCACTCCCTCTCCTTAAAGCGACATCCTGGACCCGTCACTCTCTCTCCTTAAAGCGAAATCCTGGACCCGTCACTCCCTCTCCTTAATGCGACACCCTGGACCCGTCACCCTCTCTCCTTAAAGCGACATCCTGGACCCGTCACTCCCTCTCCTTAATGCGACACCCTGGACCCGTCACTCTCTCTCCTTAAAGCGACATCCTGGACCCGTCACTCTCTCTCCTTAAAGCGACATCCTTGACCCGTCACTGCCTCTCCTTAATGCGACACCCTGGACCCGTCACTCTCTCTCCTTAAAGCGACATCCTGGACCCGTCACTCTCTCTCCTTAATGCGACACCCTGGACCCGTCACTCTCTCTCCTTAAAGCGACATCCCGGACCCGTCACTCCCTCTCCTTAAAGCGACATCCTGGACCCGTCACTCTCTCCTTAAAGCGACATCCCGGACCCGTCACTCCCTCTCCTTAAAGCGACATCCCGGCTCCGTCACTCCCTCTACTTAAAGCGACTTCCTGGCTCCGTCACTCCCTCTCCTTAATGCGACACCCTGGACCCGTCACTCCCTCTCCTTAAAGCGACACCCTGGACCCGTCACTCCCTCTCTTTAAAGCGACATCCCGGACCCGTCACTCCCTTTCCTGAAAGCGACATCCCGGATCCGTCACTCCCTTTCCTCAAAAGCGACATCCCGGCTTGGTCACTCCCTTTCTTCAAAGCGACATCCCGGCTCCGTCACTCCCTTTCCTGAAAGCGACATCCTGGATTCGTCAATCCCTCTCCTCAAATCGACATCCCGGACCCGTCATTCCCTCTCCTCAAAGCGACATCCCGGACCCGTCACTTCCTCGCCTCAAAGCGACATCCCGGACCCGTCACTTCCTCGCCTCAAAGCGACATCCCGGCTCCGTCACTCCCTTTCCTGAAACGACTTCCTGCATCCGCGTATTAGGTATCCTTGTGTAATGTATCCCTTAAGATTGACGCATCTGCAACTAGCAGCAGCTGCTGTAGTTCCATTGTATTGTTTCAGACTTGATGTTGTGTGGACGTCAACCTTCCGTCCTCGGCGTGTCTTGCCTTAGGACTAGTGTTACACCTTCCTCACGTGATTGTACTTCACACCGTCGGGTTCTTCCTGCTCCCGACGAGTTCATCTTCCCCTCCCCCATCACCACCTCCTCCCGACGAGTTCATCTTCCCCTTCCCCATCACCACCTCCTCCCGACGAGTTCATCTTCCCCTCCCCCATCACCACCTCCGTCGGGGAGTATTCAAGAGTCTCAAGCCCCGCTAAATCAATCACCATCTTCTTGCAGCTAAACGAAAGAGACACCGACGGTATTATCGCTCACCCTCAACCGATAGTGAAGCTAAGTTATTGAAAGCTGACAGAAAGGGTACATTAACATTACTGGTATGGGAAGCTGGGAAACAGTCGCTGTCTTTGGCTTTCGCACACTAGCCCCCACCGCCTAGTACTGCCTAGTAATGCCTATTAGATGTTTATAATCTCAAATCCAACAGTATTTTCTGCAATACTTGGGAGCTCAATAGTGTATGATATCCACGGATTTGCTTCTCTAACATGTCTAGCAAGCTGATTGACGTGTTAACACATGATGCTCCATTTGAAAAACGTATATATTCTAATTCATCGTTTATATTAACAAAAGCGGAGAAACGTTATTTAGAGACGACACGTTTATTAACAAGTGTACAGCAGACATCTAACCTAATGTTGGCGCTAATGGCGCCCTAGGACCTTCCCTGTCGATATGGAGTCATTATAGCAGTGCCCATCACTGTAAACCACCATACGCGGCTCAGTATTCAGGACGGCGGGCTCGCCATTAATAGCTTCTCTTTCAGACTGTTCGGAATGTGGCCACAACCACATGACTTAGTAATAACTCTTTCAATAGCAACATCAACTTTGCTTGACGTGTAATCATACCTCACTGCCTTTAGCTTTGCTTTCTCATATGTGATATTCATAAGTACATTATCCTAATGGTATCATATATAATGCGTAGTTGTCGGTAAGAATAGTCTTAGTTGGTCGATCAATGTGATCGGGGTTTGGGCTTTTACTCATGTGACACGCTTATTCACGATTTTCCGTTCATTTCGCCGTTAAAAGGATAGGTATACACAGAGAAGAGATGTCTTATCTTCCAGATGATCACGCTTTTTGCTTTGCTTTAATTTGCTTGCAAATATAATCGTTATTATGTTGAGTGGTATTCGAACACATGATGCTAACATGACAAATCCCCATATGCGAATACATATACTATAATAATGATATGAAAAACATGTGGAGATATATACCAATTATAGTTAGTCTTATAGATATGCAACTGGTAAACAATTTAGTCACGTTGCTCGAAATTAAGACCAGACACATTTGTATGAATTATTTACTGCGAACACCATGCGCCGATAGTCGCCCCTAGCAACGACTCGCAGCCAAAATGACGTGGGCTACTATTCCTCGCTACTGTTGCAGCCAAGTCGCGGGCGGTGCGTGGTCACGGCGCGACGGGTCAGGCGGAGAGCGGCGCCGGGGAGGCTGCGGCGGAGGCGGACGTCGCCGCCGCACAGGTCATGGAGGAAGTCCGCAGGGTTGAGGCGGAGGGCGTGGCGGCGGCGGCGGCGGCGGCAGCGGCGGCGGCACCCCCGGCGCATGTCCACGGCCTCACGGCGACCCCCGGCCACCACGTGCCTGGCCACGAGGGGGGAGATTCCTCCTCCGAGTCTGAGTCGGATGAGAGCGAGGATGAGGACGCCGTCCTTGGCGAGGATGACCTTCAAAAGATAGAAAAGAAAGAAAAGGCACGGCCTGGTGGCCTCTTACCAGCGAATGACTTGGCAATAACTATATCAATATAAGACATTAACGATCTCGTAGTTGACACTGTAACATACTTGCAATAAGTCGCTGAATATTAATTATATACCTTTACGACCTGATCGGTTTGTGGCATGCAACCTTGACCCTGTTGTTTGTGTTTCGCGCTCCCACAGGGTACAGCGGGGCAGGAGGCGGAGGCTGGCATGGAGATGTCCGCTCTCGTAAACTACATCCAACCTGCCAGATTCCATTCGTTCGAATATGCAGAAAGTACGTAATACCCCATTATATATATGTAATTGAGACGTTTTTAGATATTGGTTATATGTGCAATATAACATGGCTTTCTTTATCGTTATAAATTTGTTATTTCAATTGTCTATGTTTTAAATCCAAACGCAGATAAGACATAATAAAATTTTACATACCGACGTTAAATAAAACTTTTAACTTATCTCATCTATCTTATCTTATATAAGCTATAGATCTGTTGTATCCGTCTAAAGCCCCTCCAAAGATTGTAAAGGAGGTCTTTTATTTAGTGTGAATGCATCTAAAATGTGTTATTTGGACTGCAGATCGTAACCGAAGCTACGAAGTGATATCGTTTGTTGAGACACAGGCCACTGCGTTGTTGAAGGAATTTCCCGTGGATTTCGTCAAGTATCCTTTCTACCTAAGCCGCCTAGTATATCGATATGAATAGTGAATATGTAACAATAATAACACATGAGTGAATAACGATATGCCAACACAACATTATGCCAGTGGCGCAAAAAATGAAACGCTGAGTGTAACACGGGTTGATCTGTGACCAGTAATGTGTGCCGCGTTATATCCTGCCTTCCGAGTGCCTTAAAGCCCTATGGCGGTGTCAGTTAATCAGGGAATTGTTGTCCCAATGTCAGAAAAATGTGTGACACTCTTGCTTTCTACCTCTCTCTTCCATTTACCTTAACATCCATCCAGTTTTAACAAACGCCAGATTAGTAGAATTTATCCCAAAGGCACACGAGTGGACTCCAGCAATTACATGCCGCAGGTGATGTACCACTCCTTAATGACCTTGGTATATACAATACAATTACATGCCGCAGGTAATGCATCAGTCATTAATGACCTTGGTATATTTTCAATGCACTGACATATCTTTCTGTCTTGTAGATTTTCTGGAACGCCGGCTGCCAGTTAGTAGCGCTAAACTTCCAAACACTAGGTAAGAGATACATAATTACGCGATGTGCAATTCTTTTTTCGAAATAAGTAATACCACATTGGCCACAGATGGCTTCCATTGTGTAAGTCAGTGAGTATCTATTATTATATTCCTGCTTAATAAAAGTGCTACTATTTAATCCATACTATGCTGTTAAGACTGCCTGATGTATATCTCCTGTACAATACTTGTACATTACATGTACAGGGGGGGGGGGTCCATGGGGTCCCCTCCCCCTCCTTAAGTCTCAAAGCATTGGTGCACTCCCCGCCCCAATGTCCTCAAAAAAATGGTCGCACTTTGTTTCAGAGCTCCCCCCGGTCGCAATTTTCAGTGGACCCCTCCCCCCTTTTCAAATTCCTGGATCCGCCCCTGTACAGTACATGTGGGTTCGTACCTTAACCATCCCTGCTCGTGTCTTTACCAGACCTGGCTATGCAACTGAATCTGGGTATCTTCGAGTATAACGGTCGGACTGGCTACATCCTGAAGCCGGACTTTATGCGCAGGAAGGACCGACCCTTCGACCCCTTCGCCGAGTCCACGGTGGACGGCATCGTGGCCGGAACCGTCTCCGTCAGGGTAAGCAGGCCCGCCAGGCCACGTGGTCAGGTCACGTGGTCAAATCACGTGGTCATGTCACGGGGTCAAGTCACGTGGTCAAGTCACGTGGTCAACTCACGTGGTCAAGTCACGTGACTCTTATCTCAAGGCTGTGGCTTTACGCACAATTGTTGCTCGATATAATATATCTGTTACTAGAACTGTTAGGTATGTTACTAGAACTATTAGATATGTTACTAGAACCATTATATTTGTTGCTAAAACTATTAGATGTGTTACTAGAACTATTAGATCTGTTACTAGAAGTAATAGAGGTGTTTCTAAAAGTATTAGATCTGTTACTAGAACCATTATATATGTTACTAGAACTATTAGCATTGTCACTAAAACTATTAGCATTGTCACTAAAACTATTAGCATTGTCACTAGAACTATTAGCATTGTCACTAGAACTATTAGCATTGTCACTAGAACTATTAGCATTGTCACTAGAACTATTAGCATTGTCACTAGAACTCATAGATAAGTTATCAGATCTAATGGGTCTATTAATAGATGAAGATTAATATTTATGCTTGGTTATAAAAGAATATTGTGAAAGGCGATGATTAATTCATGGCACGGGACTTGCAGAGTTTCGTATCTCTGATATTTGTGAACCTTTGCGTAAGTAAATGTGCCTGTGATATGAATTAACGTTCCCAGGAACGCAAGATAATCTCACTTAAGCCTAAAATAATCGATAATGTGTAGTCCCCCATGTACCGGGACGTTCAATTACTGGCCACCATATTCAGTGCATCCACCGAGACGTGAACGTTGCTTGTGTCATCCCGGACAGATCCTGTCGGGCCAGTTCCTCAGCGACCGGAAAGTGGGCACATACGTGGAGGTAGAAATGTACGGGCTTCCGGCCGACACAGTCAGGAAGAAATTCAAAACAAAAGTCGTCCCTGGCAACGGCATCTGTCCCTTGTATAACGAGGAGCCGTTCATCTTCAGGAAGGTGAGTGTCGCTGTGACGTCACGGGGCACGTGATGTGCGCTGTGACGTCACGGGTCACGTGATGTGCGCTGTGACGTCACGGGTCACGTGATGTGCGCTGTGACGTCACGGGTCACGTGATGTGCGCTGTGACGTCACGGGTCACGTGATGTGCGCTGTGACGTTAAGAGTCAATACCCGTTATAGTGAATCCTGGGTCTGCGCAGGGCACTTCAGTCGCCGCTCATAATGCAATCACCATTAGGCCTACATAGTTATGCAAAGTTAAATTACTATCTATCAAATACTAACGACTTTTCACTATAATAATACAATAATTCTTCATTTTTTTTCGGTTTGAATATAAACTTACATGTTACTAGGTACTCATTGCCATCGTTATCGCTGCTTGCCATGATGTAACCAAGCACTGCCAGGCGTCCGTCCAACCTCGTTGTCTCTGTCCCCAGGTCGTCCTCCCCAATCTGGCCACGCTACGCCTCGCCGCTTACGACGAAAACAACAAACTGATGGGTCATCGAGTACTTCCGGTAGAGGGCCTCCGACCAGGTATACTCCCCTATTATCGACCACATGTTTTGCTGACGACCCAGATCTGGTTAGCGTACAGCTCAACCCAATGTAACATTTTATAGCCATTTAGAAGATTTCATGTTAAAGCTGCACATACAGCAGTGTCATATCCAGTGGCACCCTCTGGTGTCATTTTTATTGTGGTAAAGTTTGAATAAATATGTATTAAACCAAAGAGTATTGGCTGAAAGCGCGACAAATGAGATACTTTCGTTGCGTCCAGAGTTTGCTCAGGCCGATGCGTGATCCAGGTCTGATATACTGGAACATGTCGGGGTCCAGTTTTCGTAATATAACATTATATTTTGTGTGTTATGTGCAGGATATCGACACATCTCGCTGCGCAATGAGTTGAACCAGCCTCAGGGGGTTGCTTGTCTCTTTGTCCACATCAGTGTCGGCGACTACGTGTCAGACGCATTCGCCGGTCAGTCACACCTTCAACTTATGCCTCATTATCTCTGCATTTAGTCCCTGGAAATGTGCCGCTTGTGCTGAATATCAAAGATAAGAAAGCACATCGCGTTGCTTTCAGCCATGAGCTAGTAATGACGGTTCATATCAGATATAACTGATAAGGTATTGTAATGTCAGATGTGAGATTTCAATGTGAGTCTGGCCAGAGGAACACCTCTGCGATAACCCTATGGCATCAATCAAAATGAAAGACTCCATCGCTCCATATCATATGATGTGAATAAGAAAACATTTATACATATACTGAAAACAAGAAGCTAACAGAACTGAGAACTATGTCGACCAAATACTTAACATGATCTCCGTGATCAGTTCTCAAAAAGCTGTTCTCGTAAATACGTTAATTATGTGAATATCATAATATGTACATATGAAATAAACCTTGGCCTTACCTTACCTTACCAATCATACAATACTTCTGTGATATTTATCTTGATGCTGGTGTCACTGGTGTCTGTGCAGACTTTGCGGAGGCGTTGTCCAACCCCATCGCCTACCAGTCCCAGCTGGAGAAACACGCCCAGCAGCTGGCAGTGCTGGAGGAAGACTTCGACGTCGAGGTTCGTACTGTGGGCGAAACGGAGGGAAACCACTAGTGACTAATGATAGTATATCATAACTGGTTTATGACATTAAGTCGTGAAAGTGATGCAAGATGTACAAATGAATCTCATACCATATGTTAAGGAGATTACCACATCGGTGAAAACAGGATTGAAAGCTTGAGCAGTGTAAATTTCTACCTTAAAATCTATTATTTAAAAAATCTATTATTTAAAAAATCTTGCCCGGCTCACCTAGCTGCGGCCTATTGTGACATCGGGTGTACGATAAACCCGCCTCCCACCCTGCGAGGGGGTAAACCCGCCTCCCACCCTGCGAGGGGGTACTTTATCGATGTTCCTCCGCGATAACGCAGATGATATTGCCTGTTATGCGAGTTGGAGTTATCTCAACACAAATCCCACTCGAACCAATGCCATATATTTGTGCATACCTCTTTATATCAAAGTGAAGCAGAATCTAGGCCATATTTTATCCAAATTATTTATTGTCCTCGGCGATTCCTTTGCCTCGTTTATCCCTGGTGAGCACGAAGCGGGCCTAACACGTTAGTGCTTTCTTGATTCAGAACGAGGAGGAACAGGAGCGAGAGCTGAAGGAGGCCACCTCCCAGTCCCTCACCCGGGCACGCAACGCCTCCCTCATGTCCAAGAAAAGCACGGTCGCCGACACGCCCACCATCCTGAGTCGAGTGGGCAGTGCGCATGCGCGACAACAACTAGTCAAGCAGGAGAGTACGATGTCCGGGATGTCGCAGGGGTCCGGGGGTTCGGCCGGTGAGTGTGTAGTCTGTTGGCGGACACCGTCTGTCGCAGGGGTCCGGGGGTTCGGCCGGTGAGTGTGTAGTCTGTTGGCGGACACCGTGTGTCGCAGGGGTCCGGGGGTTTGGCCGGTGAGTGAGTAGTCTGTTGGCGGACACCGTGTGTCGCAGGGGTCCGGGGGTTCGGCCGGTGAGTGTGTAGGCTGTTGGCGGACACCGTGTGTCGCAGGGGTCCGGGGGTTCGGCCGGTGAGTGTGTAGTCTGTTGGCGGACACCGTGTGTCGCAGGGGTCCGGGGGTTCGGCCGGTGAGTGTGTAGTCTGTTGGCGGACACCGTGTGTCGCAGGGGTCCGGGGGTTCGGCCGGTGAGTGTGTAGTCTGTTGGCGGACACCGTGTGTCGCAGGGGTCCGGGGGTTCGGCCGGTGAGTGTGTAGTCTGTTGGCGGACACCGTGTGTCGCAGGGGTCCGGGGGTTCGGCCGGTGAGTGTGTAGTCTGTTGGCGGACACCGTGTGTCGCAGGGGTCCGGGGGTTCGGCCGGTGAGTGTGTAGTCTGTTGGCGGACACCGTGTGTCGCAGGGGTCCGGGGGTTTGGCAGGTGAGTGTGTAGTCTGTTGGCGGACACCGTGTGTCGCAGGGGTCCGGGGGTTCGGCCGGTGAGTGTGTAGTCTGTTGGCGGACACCGTCTGTCGCAGGGGTCCGGGGGTTCGGCCGGTGAGTGTGTAGTCTGTTGGCGGACACCGTGTGTCGCAGGGGTCCGGGGGTTCGGCCGGTGAGTGTGTAGTCTGTTGGCGGACACCGTGTGTCGCAGGGGTCCGGGGGTTCGGCCGGTGAGTGTGTAGTCTGTTGGCGGACACCGTGTGTCGCAGGGGTCCGGGGGTTCGGCCGGTGAGTGTGTAGTCTGTTGGCGGACACCGTGTGTCGCAGGGGTCCGGGGGTTCGGCCGGTGAGTGTGTAGTCTGTTGGCGGACACCGTGTGTCGCAGGGGTCCGGGGGTTCGGCCGGTGAGTGTGTAGTCTGTTGGCGGACACCGTGTGTCGCAGGGGTCCGGGGGTTCGGCCGGTGAGTGTGTAGTCTGTTGGCGGACACCGTGTGTCGCAGGGGTCCGGGGGTTCGGCCGGTGAGTGTATAGTCTGTTGGCGGACACCGTGTGTCGCAGGGGTCCGGGGGTTCGGCCAGTGAGTGTGTAGTCTGTTGGCGGACACCGTGTGTCGCAGGGGTCCGGGGGTTCGGCCGGTGAGTGTGTAGTCTGTTGGCGGACACCGTGTGTCGCAGGGGTCCGGGGGTTTGGCCGGTGAGTGTGTAGTCTGTTGGCGGACACCGTGTGTCGCAGGGGTCCGGGGGTTCGGCCGGTGAGTGTGTAGTCTGTTGGCGGACATCGTGTGTCGCAGGGGTCCGGGGGTTCGGCCGGTGAGTGTGTAGTCTGTTGGCGGACACCGTGTGCGTGGGGCGACCTGTGTTCTGGTCTGCATGAAAGTCACGTGTCAACATATGGAGGTAACTTAACTTAAAGTTATATATCGAGCTGTTTCCCGCCAAAACTAAAGAGGTGAAAATACAAAGAAGAATCAGTCCTTGAATCATTCAAGATTTCTTTTGTCTATTCTCCACGCATGCGAGACTGCCAAACGGAGTCTCTTAGCCTTGACCATGATATCAATTGACCACAAGTTTTCATTTTAGTGGTAAACGTCATCCGTTTGTGTGCTTCCCGATGCTTTGTTATAAGTAGCAGTGCCGCGACAGAGTTCTGTGGTGTCCCGGGATAGACACGTTTGCCACATCACAGCCGAAACGGCGATATTTATCAGGTTTCTGAATTTATTGAATGAAACAATCGAGTTTTCTGCAATTTTTTATATAAATTTCCTGGGCTTAGTTTTGGCGGGAAAGAGCTCGATATGCAACTTTAACGAAGGTATTAATATACCATAGTATAATATTGAGTAATATAATATAGCTCTCATAATTGTCCGCGATCAGACTCTCTACTTCTATATTTCTCGAATGTCATAAATATGAATTCCCCCATAACTAGAAGTCATGTACTCTTGTAATAATTGTAATAATTCCAGCGCCTCCCTTATGTATACGGGGCCTTATCCTTCAGACCATTGTGTCTTTGTCCTACGTAGAGAATAGCGCGGAAGTTATGCCCACCGCGACATATCATTGTTAGGTCCATGAGGCCCGTGATTCCAGGCGAGATGCATCGGGAATAACGCAGTGAGCGAGTAGTATGTGAGACACTTCCAGTCAAGGGCGGTGAGGAAGCCTGTTGCAAAATGGCCGTAATTCAAAGGCAAGGGCAGTCAAGAAGCCTAATGCAATATGGCGGGAATTCAAAGTCAAAGAGCGGTTCCTAACACCGCAGATAGCGTGAGACTGGTTGTCATGGGTGACGGACCTCGGTCCATGTTAAATGTACTGCGGGTCACTGACGTCACTTGCTGCGTCCTTCAGGAAGTTCCCAGCCGGTAATTTCACGAATGACGTCACAGGCTGCTCTCAGTATCTCCGAGAACGGGAATTCGCTCTCGGCTGCCGCCAGTGGCGCTGGCGGTATAATCACCATCGTTTACAGCTCGCGACTTAACGGTTGGTAGCATCTGATTGGTGGATTCAAATCACGTGATGGTTGGCATTGTGCGCACAGTTGTTTACCTCAGTGTTGTTTTTCTGTTGTTTTTGTTTCTTTGGTCAATTTTATGTCGTAGATTTTGTTCCGCAGTTAGAGAAACGATGTTCATCATGGAATGAATAGGTCGAGAAAAGATTGACACCTCCAACTTGTAGACGAATATGTCAACATGCCCGGCTTTGACCTTTGACCTGTTTGGTTTACTGGTTGATTGGGTTATCTTGCATAATGTCCGGGTTGTCTAGGCTGCAAGATAAAGACAAAGACAAAGATAAATTATTACAGCACGTGGACACGGCCTGGCGCATTATCTGTCATGGCTGATCATTCCTCGGTCCTGGGCGGGGTATTTATCAAAGTTATCTCCCTAAAGGGCAATAGGTTTAGGAAGTAACCCAGCTCTCTTTAACATTAAGTTAAACCACCAGTTTACTTGTGACTTAGTTGATGGTCGCTAATGCAAGACCCATTTACATGTAAACCGAAGAGCAATAACGCTATAGAGATGAAAACTGACACTGTTTGTAAATTAGCATTCGTCGAGCAGCTCGTGGCGTGGTGAATGCAAGGAGGTCACGTGATCAACATCATGGCAACCGACAGTATGACTGGCGGCCCAGTTTGTTCGCCCTAAGGCAGTTTGCAGACCTTGGCCAGGGTTCCTCCTCCATCGTAAAGACATAAAGACTTCTGCGATGTTGCAGAACAATATGATCTGATGACACTATGGTGGAGGCTGTGTTGGTTGTTAGCGTGTCGATCTGGCGTGTAGGTGTCGTATCACGGGATGGGAGGTTGTACCTGTTGGTGGACCCTCCGGGTGCGGCTGGCCCACGGCGGTCCAACAGAGAACATATCGGTGTTGGGAAGACGGTTCTTGTCGGTCACGGTTTTATTGTGTCACGGTTCGCATGGCATCGTCTTAATTACCCTCCTCAGTCAAGTGACGTCACACCGCCAACCCCACAGCGCCCCTTACGGAGAGAGTGAAGATGAACGCCGACTGATGACGAGGAATGGCGTGGAACTCACCAATCACCAATAGGCCTCCATTTACTGTCGAGATCATTATTAATACGTTGTGAATTGGCGGAAAATGAGAAATTTGGATGGCGAACCGATGATCTCTACAAAACGAGTCAATGGGCTACACCACACCACACCCTTCTGGGGTGCAACGACCCCCAAAATCCACTTGAACGGCGACACCAATGTTGTCACTGCACTACAACCCCCACAGTGCGCGGCGCCATGTAAACATACCTGACAATGCCGCTGTGCCATGTAAACATACCCTACGATGGCACTGTGCCATGTAAACATACCTCACAATGCCGCTGTGCCCTGTAAACATACCCCAAGATGGCGCCGTGCCATGTAAACATACCCCCCGATGGCGCTGTGCCATGTAATCATACCCCACGATGGCGCTGTGCCATGTAATCATACCCCACGATGGCACTGTGCCATGTAAACATACCCCCACAGTGGCGCTGTGCCATGCAAACATACCCCACAATGTGATTGCACTGCACTGTCAGTGTCTTGATGGGCATGTCTGTCTTCTCTCGCTATGTGTCTATCTGTGTGTTTGTCATTTGTCCTGTAGCTGGGGGTAGAAGCACAAGTTTACCCGGAAGCCCCTTGCACACTCTCAACACCAATCCCATGGTGGCCGCGGCTAGCACTGCCGAGAACGGAGTGGCAGTCAAACCCTCCGCGCTCAAAGTGGACGTCATGCAAACCACGCGTCTAAAGGGTGAGTATGTGTAGGTGGCACCATGGAGGTCAGGCCACGCCAAGTATCAGCATCCAAGTATATAGGAGTCTGACAATGAAAGTCTGAAAGGCAAACCAATGCCAATTTTTTTTTTATTGAAACTATAAACCAAAAGGTGTCATTGCATTAAAGCAATTATAAATTGTATTAGAAAATTATATGAAAGTTTCGATTAGGATCATAGGATTCTGGACAATTTATTATCAGGGATAGAACTGATCTAACTGTAGATTCTATTTTTGCGTAGTTTTAATCAATGAAAATGTTAAAGCAAATCTAAAGTTGCGTCAGCCAATTAATATTGTTATGCGTGCATCACACTGTCTTAGTCTCTTCGTTGTATGTCTCATTCACTCTGTGTTTAAGTGTGTCTTTGGTTTGCACGAAGTTTTTGTTTCACAATCTATGCTGTGTCTGTATGAGGTAGCTGCCTTTGGCCTTGATTTGTTGAACAATTACTCAGCGACGTGTTTTATCGCTATTTAAGTAGTTCTTCATATCTAGCATACGTCTGTAAACCACAATCTCAACATAGCATTTGCTCCTGTACTACATTTAACGCATCTGTTTTAATTAATTTAGTAAATTTATTTGCGCTGTTTGAGATAATTTGCTCTTCTTTTTACAATGCTCCTGTTTCTACAACGCAGTCAGCTTAATCATTATTTATGAATTTGTACTTTGCTCATGTGCTTGTATGCTGCAATTTATTATATTTACTGAAGACAGTAAACTGTTTTCATCTTTGCATATAGGTCTTGGCAAATGATGTTTTCATACTCATCGCTAACGTTTTGGTTGACGTTTTGCTACTTAAGAGTTTTCGTTAACGGCGTTGTTAAGTTGCCAAGTTTGCAGTTCTATTCTTTTTGACGACAATCATTTTATTTCAAATTTTATATTTTTGACATGTGTTTATGTATATACAAAACTATTTTGTGTTGTTATGTAACTTATTACTGTGTATGTGTCTGTAGAACCTGAGGTACTGGAGGCCCCCACCACCGAGAGCCTTAAGGAATGCAAGCTCTATGTCAAGTTCCTTCTGAAGTTGGAAAAGGAACTGGACGTCATGCGTCGGAAGCACGAGAAGGTACGACCTCACCAGGGACTCCCCAGGGACTCCCCAGGGACTCCACAGGGACTCCTTCACGAGAGAGAGAGTTATGGTAGCAATAGAGTTAATTAACTAACTAATTACTAAAGAATCAGTGAGTCAATCAACCGCCAAACTCAAAAAATGAAAGGTCGTTCCAATGTCTCTACGCTTAAGGTCACGGCAAGACTACACCTCTTGCTGTCAATGACGGGCATGATGCAAATCACTTCTAATTACACAAACTAGTCTTAGTAACCGCTCTGTATGTGGAAGCATAGTTAATTGTCAAGACAATGCTAGTCACACATATTTAATTCTGAGGTAGTCGGTCGGTGTATTTGATATTAGCCAAGCTCACACTCAACCGTCACCCCTTCATCCTCAACTTTAATCTGATCCTTACCCCCACCTTCACTCTCCACTTTAAACGCACCCTCATCCCGACATTCACCCTCACCCCCATTCCAACCTTCACCCTCATCCTCATCCCCACCTTCACCGTCACCCTCACCTTCATCCTCAACCTCAGCCACACCCTCAACCACATCCTCACCCTCACATTCACTACCCCCATCCTCAACTTTGCCCTCGTCCTCCTCCTCACCCTCACAGACGACCATTCCTTGATCTTGATTAACTGCTTTCGTCTCAATCCGCAACACGCGCTTGACGCTGAATAAATTAATACGTTTGACCTTTGACCCCCTCCCCCTTCCAGGCGAGGAGCCAGATGCAGGAGATGCACGAGTTGCAGGCGGAGAAGTTGATACTGTCTCACATGAAGAGCAAGACGCAAGTGGAGAAGACACAACGCAAGTCTGTGCGCAAGGCGTCCAAGCACGGAGCCAGTGGCGCCGACGGCGTCAGTCGCAAGAACCAACAGGAGCTGCAGGGCCTGGTGTCTGAGCAGGAGAGGAAGGTAACATGGCGTCTCAGAAGCGAGTCATAGTGTCACTTCAGAACTATATTGCTAGGATTAAGGTATCTAATAAACCGGGACGCATCCTGAATCCTGTTATAACTTGGGTATAACATGAAGGCTCAGGCACCAGCCTAAGCAACACCGAATCATGGTGTCACTTCAGGACTATATGGGTAGGGATATAGCCTGGTGTATGGGCGCATTGGTAATCATGTTGTAACTTACTTTGTAAGATATATGTTAGCCTTTGGTTCTCAAGCCCAAGGCGGTGGTAGGACGTCTCATGCTTAATTAAATGGTGGCACTTTCCTAGTTCTAAGAGGACGCATTGGAGGAAAGGTTTGCGCCTCTTTCCGGATTTCTCCTTAGCCTTAATAAGAGTATGAATTATGAATGCGACTCTGCAGTGTAATAGGTGTCTAGAAGACGTAAATGGCGACAAGCGACACAGACATTTTTTACCCCCAAATTCCGACATCTAAAAAAGCGACATCGACACGGATTTTTGAGAAAATTACGGGTACACTGAACTTGAGCCAAAAAGCGACGTGACGGATCGACATTCGACGCTGAGAGTTTTGAAAAAATCGACACTGGATGCTGCCCCCCCCCCCCCGCTTCCAGACCACCTGTAGTGTCATTGTTCTCGATGGTAACGAGCCGTGGTCGGTGTCTGTCGACAGGTCCGCGAGCTGAAGACGACCCAGGTGGAGAGCCTGGTGGCGCTGTGCCGCAGCCAGTACCAGGCCGAGCTGGACATGCAGCTGAAGTACCACCCGCTGCTGTACGACACGCTGGACCAGCTGGTGGCCACCCACCAGGACCAGCACCTCAGACGGCTTGATGACATCCACGACCGCGAGGTCATCGACGTCAAGAAAAAGATCGACGCGCAGAACCGGGAGGAGATCAAAGGATTGGCCAAGAAACACAGGGATAAAGCGGAGCTGGCCAGGTATGGGCGGGTGGGCGGAGCAGTGGGCGGAGCTGGCCAGGTATGGGCGTGGCCAGGTATGGGCGTGGCCAGGTATGGGTGTGTGGGCGGAGCTGGCCGGATATGGGTGTGGCCAGGTATGGGCGTGGCCAGGCATGGGTGTGTGGGCGGAGCTGGCCAGGTGTGGGCATGGCCAGGTATGGGTATGTGGGTAGAGCTGGCCAGGTATGGGCTTGTGGGCGGAGCTGGCCAGTTATGGGCGTGGCCAGGTATGGGCGTGGCCAGGTATGGGCGTGGCCAGGTATGGGCGTGGCCAGGTATGGGCGTGGCCAGGTATGGGCGTGTGAAATGATTTGACGGGACATCTCATCAAATAGCTATTTTACTATCGCGGTATGGACCGCCACATACTCGACATTTAGTGGGTTGTTGAATTATAACTGCTGTTGTATATTGTTTTAAAGTTTCGCTTGGAATATTAATGTGAAATAGGCCTATTATGCAATACGTACGAATAACATATTTATCTCTTTTTGTTAGGGTAAAACGAGAAGCCAACCAACGACTGATCACAGTGGCGGTCCAGGAGAGACACAAGGTCAGGCCAGCCTCGAGTAGACGTTAGCGTTAGCCATGTCTCGCCAGGGCACGTGATAGCTGTTGACTCCATGTCATCAAACATATATTATGGTATCCACATACAGAATACAGTATAAACAATGACAAGAAAACGTTGTATGTATGGCGCAAGTTGGTCATCGATAAGGAGGGTCGATCTCTCTCCAGCTTGATACCATTTGGTTTGCTGTGTGTGTATGTCTTGTACACCAACTTACCAGGGAGACCAGCCCCAGTGCACAATAAACAATTGTGTTTTGCGATGTCCAGTAGTGTCTTAAACATGACTAAAAGAATGAATTACCTTCATTGTAGCGTAACTGCAGCTGTCATTATTTAGTTATTATGTTTAGTAATAACGAATGGAATTACTGATCTTTAGTATACTATGTTATTGGGTTTTGTTATGTAGTAATATACTTGTATAATGCTCTTTATGTACAGCTACGCGATATTCTAGAAAAGAGAAAGACGGAAGTCACAGAGAAATATGAAGATCTAAGGAAGCGGTTTGCGCAAGAACGAGTTCAGGTTGGGACATAATCACTAGAAGCATACCAGAGAGATGGCATGATGTTAAACACAGCTGGCGTCGTATGTCACATATATAACTTGTTGTGTGCTTAACATTTTTGATATCGGGCCTTTAGTTTCGATCACTTCCATTATAGCGGAGAGAGAGCTGGGGCTTAAGTACTTCCTCAACTGTTTTATTATGTAACAATGATACTACATACAAATGTTGTTATGTAATGTTAGGATAAAAATATTATTGTATAGCAATGTCATTATATGTACCTATGCCAGTCAGTGTTAAAACAATGTTATAGTAAACCAAAGTCAGTCCTATATAGAGCAATGTTGTAGTAAACCAAACTGTCTTATATAGATCAATGTTATATTAAACCAAAGTCAGTCTCATATAGAACAATGTTGTAGTAAACCAAACTGTCTTATATAGATCAATGTTATATTAAACCAAAGTCAGTCTTATATAGAACAATGTTGTAGTAAACCAGTCAGTCTTATATAGAAAAATGTTATATTAAACCAAATATAGAACAATGTTATATTAAACCAAAGTCAGTCTTATATAGAGCAATGTTATATTAAACCAAAGTCAGTCTTATATAGAGCAATGTTATAATAAACCAAAGTCAGTCTTATGTAGAACAATGTTATATTAAACCCAAGTCAGTCTTATGTAGAACAATGTTGTAGTAAACCAAACTGTCTTATATAGATCAATGTTATATTAAACCAAAGTCAGTCTTATATAGAACAATGTTGTAGTAAACCAAACTGTCTTATATAGATCAATGTTATATTAAACCAAAGTCAGTCTTATATAGAACAATGTTGTAGTAAACCAAACTGTCTTATATAGATCAATGTTATATTAAACCAAAGTCAGTCTTATATAGAACAATGTTGTAGTAAACCAAAGTCAGTCTTATATAGAACAATGTTATAGTAAACCAGTCAGTCTTATATAGAAAAATGTTATATTAAACCAAATATAGAACAATGTTATATTAAACCAAAGTCAGTCTTATATAGAGCAATGTTGTATTAAACCAAAGTCAGTCTTATATAGAGCAATGTTATAATAAACCAAAGTCAGTCTTATGTAGAACAATGTTATATTAAACCCAAGTCAGTCTTATGTAGAACAATGTTATATTAAACCAAAGTCAGTCTTATATAGAGCAATGTTATATTAAACCAAAGTCAGTCTTATGTAGAACAATGTTATATTAAACCCGAGTCAGTCTTATGTAGAACAATGTTATATTAAACCAAAGTCAGTCTTATGTAAAACAATGTTATGTTAAACCAAAGTCAGTCTTATATAGAAAAATGTTATATTAAACCAAATATAGAACAATGTTATATTAAACCAAATATAGAACAATGTTATATTAAACCAAAGTCAGTCCTATGTAGAACAATGTTATATTAAACCAAAGTCAGTCTTATGTAGAACAATGTTATATTAAACCAAAGTCAATCTTATGTAGAACAATGTTATCAGTGTTATTATACGCCATACATTTATCGCCTATGTCAGGGAGACGATGACTTGCGACAAGAGTTCGACCAGAAGTGTGTGAAGATGGAAGCTGAGTACAAGGCCAAGCTGAGGCAGCCGGTGACCCCGACCTCGACCCCGGCGGTCAACGGGGCCAGCTCCTCCACAGCCTCCCAGGACGACAGCTCAGATACCCCGCGGGGGGTCAACGGCGGCGGCGGGGCCCCCCAGAGCCCCGGCGACGAGGGCAGCGACCCCCCGCAGTCACCAGGCGACGCTGGTAGTGACGCCTCTCAAACCCTCGGCGGTGACCGCGGTGACGGTGGTAAACGCGGTGACGCCGGTGACGGCGCTCCGGCCGGTGACGCCGCCCCGGCCGGTGACAGCAATCCCGCAGCGAATCCCGCCACTTCCGTCGTGACGCAGCAACCGACGGCGCGGGTTTCGCCTGGAGCAGAACCGGAAGCGACGTCGGAGCCCTCGGCTGCAGCACCCGTTACCGAGGAATCGGAAGTGACGCGTCTGTAAGCACACCACCCCACGTCGCCTATCCCCTCATTGCTCAAAGTCATTCCTATATTCATTGGTCAGTGAGTCAATCACTGGCTGTCCCCGGTGTCTATTGGTGTCTGTGTAGTGGACTCTCTTTATTCACAGGGAGTACGCCCGACCGGCGCATTACTGTCAGCCTTCTCTTAACTGTGATACGATCAATGTGTAGCGCGCATCAGGAGTAATCGTTTGTTTCTTTGTTTTGTTCCTGTCTCTATGTTATGTGCCGTTAAAGCTGGCTTGGGTTTGAGCGCATTACAACGTTGTACATATGGTTCCTCTAGTGGTGGACAAGCGTGTTTGTCTCGCGCTGGCATGCGAAGGCTGAATAATCAACTAGATATCCATTGAAAGCTCTGGTTCAATTCAAACTTCACTTGGAAGCTACACGGACCATCTGTCATGGTGACCGATTGACATTATGTATATATATATATATATATGTATTAATATAAAGGCATGTTTACCCCCCTTTTCTTGATAATGTTAATTTAATCCCCGCTTTCGTTGGGTTACATGATTACTTTCTAAATATTTTAACATTGTGTTTTCTTAATGCTTAAAATAACCGCTAACTAGCATTTCCGGAGTCTGGCAAACACGTTTATGTTGAATATGACACCAACATTGTATGGTAGCAGTAGTCTGGTGAGTTAGAGTAGCATATCGGCCTCATCATATATGTGTTATTTTACATAAAGTTACGTTTTGTTAGTCGCACATCTCACGTATAGTAATATAGTGTACGGCATTAAATAAACCATTCCCCCCTCCGAGGTTTTACTAAATGTGGGGTAAAGCAGCATGACGTGGGTGGGTACGATCATTGCAGTATAAGGCATTAAATTAACAGCTGAACAAAAACACGTATTAATCAAGTCATGAAAGTATATTATTCCCTTGATAGCACCTTTTCTCATGGTAATCTATTCCATTATCTCGGGCCACTGTCGTCGGTATTCCGTATCATTGCCTGAAATCCTCGCAAGGTTAAGATCCAACTTGATGGGCAAAATTAAGTGTCAATGTTACTTGTGATAACTTAAGGCTGGGGCAGAGAGGGTTGTGGTACAGTTCGTTAGTCATACTGTCGAGATTCCAACCTCAATATCAATCAATAATCAATGGATCAATAACTTATTTATTTGTGTCTGACTGCCTCGAACTTTGAGGTTATGAAAGACTCTCATAGTTTGTAATGTCCGACAGTATTAAGTCCTGAGTTAGTAGCAGACGTAACAAGAAGCTGCTATATTATCATTTAATTACGTTTATTCATTGACGTGTTCTACGCGGGGGTTTGATAGATTAAATGAATCAAGTTAACCTTTATGATCTAATAAGAGAGTCATTGTCACGACTTCCAACCCCACATTCCAAACATAACACAACACACATAGGTTGTGTCAATGTAAATAACACTTTTATACAACAATTAGTGTGAAGATGTTAAGAAGTTTATGCATAATTACACGATATGTTTTATCCGACTCGCCATACAAACACGTTATTTCTATTATTAATAACAATATTTTGGTATCAGTACTTTTTGGTTCACTCCCTAATTTCATTTTTCTTATGTTGGACTGCTTTGACGAGTCTCTCCGGCTAGTTGACCAAATGTCCGTTGGCCTTAACCATCTCTCAATGCAGTCTGTTTAATTTTACAGCACACATTATGAATATAGCTGCTAAACAGTCGTCCTTATTTCCCTTCACTGTCCTGACTGAAGTTCCTCTTTGTATTTGACTTGTTTTAGGGCCGTCAGCAAGGCACACGACCAAGGTGTCCTTGACTGTGGCTGCGGACACGTTTGTGGCTTCAAGCGTCTGAATATGTGGTTTGTTTGTTTTCTCATGGCTGCCGTGCAGCACGCCGTTAATTACCCGACATGCTCTTGGCGTACGCGATGCATGAAGCCAGTTGCGTCATTTTGTTTGTTTTCATTTGCTGGCGCTCGCGCCGAGGAACGTGTGCGTGTGTTGTTCCTAATCCTTCGTGTGTTGTTACGTGAGCATTTTAAGTTTGGTTTACCTTGTTGCCGGTGTATATAAATATATATATATAAATATATATATATATATACAAATGGCGAATGTGTTCAGGATAAAACGAGAACTGTCAGGACTTGTACATTGGTCAATTAAACCACACCCTGTTTGTAATTGCTTGCAGTTGTGTTGTTTGATGTTCCGTCCAAGCCTATATGGGGCTTTAGTGTAATCAATGCAGCGACGAGAGAGACTTCCGTCCTGTTGTTCTCTAAGACATATCTCGAGTTTTCGCACGATACGTCGTCAAATAGCCCTAAGTAGCGAGACATGGTGGTCATATATTAGATTATATCTCTAATTAACTTGCTTACTAATGCTAGTTGTTAATCTCTTGACGATCAGCATGATTTTTTTTTGGCATCACATTTTCCCTAAAAGGATTTGGAAAGAAAAAGAAGTCAACATTGCCATTATCTCATTTAAGTTGCTTGCGAAATGTATTACTTAAGCATGAACGCTTTCCGTTGGGACTGCATTAGACTACTGGAGGTGTTTGTCATAGTAATGGGCGCAGTAAGCATGCTTGACGCCGTGCATCTTGTTCCAATCAGTGGCAGTATCTCTCCTATCCCCCTGGGTGGGCTCCCAGCTATATCCCCTCCAACCATAGCGCCTGGGTCTGTGCGTGTATTAAGGGCCTGCCCCACAGACCGCGCATGCGTATCGTGCTGATTACCCTAGGACATGTGTACTGACTTCACCCACCTTGTAATATGGTACTCCAAGTGAAGGAACAGTTTCAGATACAGCTCATAGCATGGAACTACCCTGCCTCAATAAACTACTCACATCACATCTACCCCGCATGAGATAATGCGACGCCCATATATATAGCTTGGTGTGTGGAGCATAACATGTATGTCTACTATTAACATGTTCTCAAAACCTACCATGAAGACAACGCAGAACGCCAATGGAACATTCACAATGCCAAACACACCTTATTTGTGTTGACAGCTTACAGTTACGTGAGACGCTGGTTAATGTAAGGCTCTGTCATCTGTTATTCGTGTATTTGTCATTGATTTGTTGGTTGGTACACGTAAGCTCTCCTGGTTGATGCTTGTTTAATGCGCTGTGTGCTGTCACCTCCCCGTACCCGGACACCCAACCTTGTGCTCACTTGTATAATGAGACGCAGGAAAGGTAAGTTTACAGGTAATACGAAGCGTACCATGAACGATTAATGTTCACATTGAGGGTAAATGTATATGTTATTTTAGGGGTAAAAACCAAACGTAGTGTGTAACGATTAATTATGACATATATCAAACATATATGTCTCGAACGTTTATTTCGACTCTAACTTGCGGTGATTTGGTTATTTATTTTTGTTTACTTCCTATCATTTTGCACGAAATGCATTACTGACATGATAAGAAGTGTTCATCACAGCTAACTGAATGGTCTTGTTTTGTTTTCAAGGGGTAAAAGCGGCGATGAGCAGAAGGAAGGCTGAGTAAGCTGTGGGCGGCCATCACACATAACCCGGTCCAAGGAGGCGGGCCGGCCGGCATCGACGCGACGCACTCATGGTTGCTATGGTGACAGAGCCAAGAACACCTCATTGGCTAAGAGGATATATAGAGTGGTCAAGCGTGGTTGTGAACAGCTTGGCGTGTTTTGCGTTCGCCGCGATTGGACAAGCACGGTTGCGGTCTGGGATGCGATCATGCAGTGCTAAATGGTATTACAAGTTACTATGACGAGTATTTCTCGGTGACGCTTTGTTGTTAAATCTGTCTCAATCAATGTTACTTCATCAGCTACTTTCTGTGACGAAAGGCATTCATTTGTTTTGTTAATTGCAAAGGCGGTTACAAAGTAGTTTCACTGGTGTTGGACTGGTGAACAACACCGTTTGTGTTTTAGTTTTACATAAAATAGTGTTAAATGACTGATTGCTGAATGTCAACGACAAGAGACGGTGAAACATGCACCCTTATATGTTTGTATAAAGAAAACAATTAACTTGTTGAATGTACGATCGCAAGTGTCGCGACAGAGTTGTGTGTGTGGACCAATACTCATTGTATTTACTGCCATGTAGACCCCACCCACCACCCGCCACCCGCCACCCGCCACCCGCCCACGACCACGGTAACCCGAGCGCTTTACCCCATCAATGCAGCTCTGGCTATGCACAGCTTCTTCGATGTTCACGTACTACAATGTTCTCGTGTGAGGGCGCCACTTCCTTCAGACATAACCGTGTGTTTTGGGGTTAGTATTCATTGCCCTTTGAGGCATCCATACATTGAGGAGCGGAGACACGGGGCGTCCACTGAAAGGTGGTATCATGGTTGTTGTACCGAATTGGTATTTCACTGCCTGCAGGATTAATTCATGTATTTATGCCACAAAGTTTTCCGCGTTACCATGGACAATTTATCCCCGGAAATGAAGTGTTCGCATTATTCATCCATCTGATATCCCCAGAGGACACGTGGCAGCGATGCCTTCCTTGCTTCATCTTTGAATTTTTACGACGGTTGAGAGGGATTTTTAATGAATGTACCTTGCATATTAGCCATGTCAAGGTCGTTTAATTGTCAAGGTCGTTTAATTGGCGATATCGTACTATTGAAGTCAACATGGGTTGTAATGTCATTGCGCTTAAATGTTTGTCAAATATTATTAGACGAATTATTATGTACATAGAATTACCCAATGTATAAATAAATATACACACATGTCACTGACCAGAATATAAAGCCTTTCGGGACACGCGTATAACCATTAGGCGACGTATTGCTCTACCCGATTGAAAAGAAATTAATTGCGAGTTGCGTTTGGGGATGACGGAAGTTCTTGGTCAAGGTCAAGGTCATTAAAGTTCTTTTTAGACCTAGTTTGTCATAAAACATACGCGGATGACGAAGTAAAGGCCTGTAACCTGGCGATGTTGTAGTCCCTAGTTCAGTTATTGTGTTCATGTCAGCAGAGGAATCATGGTTGTGCAATACTCCGCGGAATATTGTAATATATAAATAGTCGAATTGTACTACGTAGATTGGTAGCTTTATATTTGTGACACAGTTTTGTTGCTGTGATTTTGATCCCATCGGCCGCGGTTATCGATGGTAATTTGTGCTGCACTCCGTTAAGATGCGGCGATTTAACTCATATTATCACGAGATGGTGTTACAACTTTTTTCTTGCGTTATGCGCTAGTTATTAATTCTGAGACGGTGATACGTGGTATCTGCACACTTTTGTTGTATATTTGATGATTTCACTCGCAGTATGTGGACTTTCTTGTTCACATTATGCTGTTTAACAATGTATGGGAGTATCTGTGATAATTGGTTCCATTTGCATTACTTAGAGGTACGGTTCTAAGTTATATATTATATGCATTCTCGACATTCCACGGCACGTGCGTACTGTTCGGAGTGTGTACTCCTCGAGCAGTGTACTACTTTGGTTGTGTCTTGTTTTGTTACATGTCGCACCAAACAACACAACGAGTTGTCGTTAAACATGATTATCGTTATTCTAGTCCTCGCTGCAATGGAAGCTAGAAGCAAAAGGAATTTTCACAACTCAGATGGAACCGGTTGTACCTGTCACTATCACTTGTGTAATCTCTATTGCTACACTTTATTGCCGCACGTATAATTCGCTTTCTTTTTAAATAAGTAGACCTTGAATATGCAAGGTACTAAAAACCGGTCTTCATATTGCCCCGTAACCTGCCTTTAGTAGTTTAGATGTAGAAGTTCATTTTACGTCATAGTATTCTAGTACAAGTCGTTATAACAAACTTTCAAATTGTCAAAGATATTATCAAACGCTTGTCTGCTGGACTGCAAGTCAATTCCCGGTAGCGTAATATACAACGCCTTTATGAAGGACTCCAGGATACCTACAGAGCCTGTAGAGTACCGGCCGCCGTGGCCATCAAGCCCAGGTACATGACTGTACACGCCCGAATGTCATATACACATGACAGTCAAGATCAAAGTTCCCGTACCTCATTTTACCGTTTATTATATTCTCTATGCTATATGTGACCAGGTTTTTTTGGGCCGAGCTGAGTTTGTTTACACGTAGTCTGAATCCTGAATGTGTTAACGATAAAGGTTACAGAATCCTGGTAGGAGCATAGGATCCCATGCCTTGGCGGATCCAGAGAGCCAATTGCGGCTCTCCTCCGGATACGTGGATTACCGCCATGTATGGGCCCCTCCTGTCCATTTCTTCAACTCTATACGACCATGTGGTCCTGGTATCAGAATCAGCCACATGCCGTGATCAGTCTCATTCCCCTCTTGCAGGAAGTGGACTTGCACATTTTGATTATTAGCCTTAGCAGTGAACGGTTCCTGGATGTAACAGAAACGTATGTAACATTTTTAGTTTAATATTTTGCAGTGTCGTTGTTTAATGTGACTCGACATACTAGCTGCTATAAAGCACTCGACGCTACTCGGCTATACGACACGATGCAACTATGAGGCCTGTCAGTACTATGGCAAACTCCGTGCCGCACCCATTTCCAAATAAAGGCATCCCAAACACTTCATTCTGCGCCTGGAGTTAATTTGTCATTTATAAGACACGGATAAAACATCAAACTCACACTACCTAAGTCTCAATCGACTAAGGAGAAACAGGATTACCCGCATCTCTGTGACGTCAAACCAATGGAACCTCGGTCAATAGTTTTCGCGCAGAACCCCAAAAAACAACACAAATAAGTTATCATGTCATTCGCACGTTTTAATTTCCAATTTGGCAATGATCAGCGTACATATATTGCATCATGAATCATGCGTGAAGTAACAGTTGTTTTTCCTCCATTTATGATGGGACCGTAAAGATGTCCGCTGTTCTCCCGAGGGCAGGTCTGGCCGAAGCTCGGGCATTAAGCCTAAAAAAACAAAACACTTTCGGTCTTAGCTTTCAGCTTTGGCCTCCAAAAATACATACACTGATACTGAATAACATGTTTAGTTAGTTATTTCAGCAGAACACATTTTCGAACACATTTTGGCGGGAATGGTTTCAGGACCCCGACAACCAGCAGTCCGTATGAAGCCTGGCTAGCTCAGTCGGTGGAGTTCCCCATCTTTTAGTTTTAGTTTTTTTTGCATTTACTGACGAAATATGTAATCTACCCCATAATAGTCACTTTTCAAGAGAGGCCGCCCCGATAGCTCAGTGGGTTAGAGCGTTTCAAGAAAACCTCTTTTAGTCTTAGAGTATACAGTTCAAGCGGCCCCGCCAGTTCGCTTTATACCGTTCAGGCGGCCCCGCCGGTTCGCTTTATACAGTTCAGGCGGCCCCGCCGGTTCCCTTGTCTAAATTTTGTTGAAATAGTAACTTTAATGTCCGATGTGGCAGACCGCTGTAAACTGGGGGATGAGGGGACCGCTGATCAGACTTAACGTGGATCGGTGCTTGGCACCACCGTTTTGCACAAAGGGGACACACAGGGCCAACATATATCGTGAAAGATCCGGATAGCATTAAAGATGACATAATTATGGTTTGCTGAGAGCCTTACCTGCTCTTTGTGCTTGGTGGACCAACTTTTGTAATCTGGTCTGTGCTTTGGCACACAGACCGGTGGTGTAGCGGGGCAGCAAACAGCCATCTGGGCGCAGGAACTGGCTGAGAATCAACACATCCTGAAATACATAAAGGTCAAATCAGGCACTGAAATATTTGTTCAATATATTCAGTTATGCACGTGCCAGTTTCTTACGGTGTTAAAACAACAACATACGTGTGTAAGTTATGTGTATTATGTTATTATTAGTAAGTTATGTATATTATTGCCAAGAATACACGTAACTTACACTCGCTTACAATAATGCTGTGGTTGGTCCAAGTAGGATGCTTTAACCTCTGTAGGTCATATCGCGACAATGGGAAGGGTCAAGGTAGAGTGGAGCCAGGTCTCCGGGTGTAACCACTTATTCTGGGAGGTTTATCCACGCGCCAGCTGCTTACAGTCACCCACCATAATATACTCAACAACCGAACAAACCACTTATTAGGCTACAGGGTGACTTGCATTACAATGCTAACCACGGTTTATCAATTGGTATAAGGAAAGATTTTGTTTGCAGACTACAACATACATTGTCTACATCTTGAAAAAATTGCACACAACTTACTGTATATTTAATATCTGTCTTTAGCTTTTGAGGACACAGTGAACATAAACCAAGAGGGTTATCAACTGGAAGCAATCTGTCCTTCTCCGTCTGTAATGTTATTCCTTCCACCTGTGGAAATATTGATAATAGAGATTTTCATATATTGGTACTGTTGCTCAACGACAAAACATTCTAACTAAGCTGTAATGCCTATAGTAATAATTAATTTGACAGTTTTTAGATTTTGAAAACTGGTCAATACTGGTAAACATTTTAAATCTCAGACTACTGAGAGTTTAACTAAAAATTATATAATCAAATGTACTCACTGTGGTCATATCAGCTTCAGTAGTAATTTTAACTGAAATGAAAGAAGTTTAAAAGTAATATATACAATCTATGAAACTATAGGATTGAATAAATGTTTATTTTACAAAAATTTTATACTCTAGTGTACATATGTACCGGTAATTTCATATGTATATATATGTACCATTTCATGTGAAACCGCCCTCCAGAATAAAGAAGGAATGCTCTTTCAATTACTACAACTTTATTCAGTAAAACAAGAGATTTCTCAACAGTGTTGAGAAATAATATTGATAATATTACTCTAATTAGTATTCGTATTATCATCAGTACCCTACTTCTAATGTACGACAATGAAGTTGATAGCACTAAGGTCACACTTGGCAGTTGTATATAACTCAACGGATTGTTGTCTGTATAGACCGTGAGTTCAGCGCCAATGAGTAGATCTCTAATATTTTTCCGTGACCGCCCAGCGTAGCGCAAGCAGTTCTAACTTTATGCTGTTATATGGGTCCATGTTCTTCTCACACCTCAGCGCTCGGTTGGCGTGGGTGAGGACGATTGATTTACTGCTGAGAGAGCACAGCGCCTGGCATGTACCATCTAAGTATCACGGGAAGTTCAGATCCCCAAATAAACCGCCCATCAATCTCATAAACGTCGCAGGTACATTGCAAAGGCCGAATGGCATCCTTGCGTATTCATAGAGGTCATCCATGCCAACGCGGAATGTGTTTTTTCTACTCTATCGGCACGTTTAGGCTACAGAAGTGCTTCTCCCTTTTTAGCGAATCTTTTAGAGCCTCATCAATTCTTGTATGCGGATACGCGTCCTTGTGGGTCTTGGCGTTCAACGCACGATAATCCACAAGCACAACCGGAACATCCACCATCGGAGAGCTGCACGAGCGAAGGCCACAACGCCACTCCACCTGGCAGTAGCGGCATGCGGACATCTCCAGCATACGTGTCTACCAGCGTCTCGCAGGTCATCCCACCAGCCAAAGGTTTGGTCGTGCCATCTAGGCCGGAAATCGTCCGGGCGGGTAGCAGCACTGGCTTGCCGAGATCTGTGGCCTCACGCTGCGTCACGGTAGCGATAATCTCGTACGACACAGTCAATATGGAAGTTCACTCGTCACCGTCGGGTAGATGGGACAAACACATCCTTACCATGATGATCTTTTGTCAGTGTCTTGTTAACGTCTCCAAAAGTGTTGCGCCCTGGTACTCGGCGTTTTCTATCGGCCATCAGTTCTCCTATCAATGGTTATTATGTCTTCTGGGCATTCCCCTACAGCTCTAGACAATGGCCGGCGTTCGTACACGGCGTGCCTGTTACAATCGCTCACTATAACAGGCGGTTTGACGGCTGGTTACTGGTGCGCGGCGGACATCTGCTGCAGAGGTAGCGCCATTCCTCAGTCTTGCTTCAATCTGCTTTTTGCTCTTGCTGGGACGCGATCTGCCTCGTCACCATCTCTAGCAGGGTAAACTTAGCATAAGCCTCGCTTTCGGTTATATCTTTGACTCGTCGGGTGTAAAGTGCCTATCCACTGGATGACCCGATCGCGCAGCTCAAAGTATGTGAGCGTGGGCGATTCAATGTTGAGTCTGTGCAACTCATTGCGAAGGCCCTCGTCTCGTACTGCTTCTGCCAAGCGTGCCTTCAACGTAAGATCTCGGCAGGCCAAAAGCCAAGGATCGATGACCGTTATCGGGCCGTACAATTCTACCAGGTCCAAAGAACACACCAGCAAATCTTCCTTGTTTCTGTTGTAGTTGAGGAAGGCTGCCACGGTCACCGAAGACCTTAAGCAATGTTTTCAATATTAATTCAGGATCTCCTGACCCTTCAGAGCCTCGTACACTGGTACTAGAGTCTTCTGTCTTCCCTTGCAGCCGATACTGTCTGCTATGACGACAGCCTGATTAAATGTTAATGCAAATATCGGCAAAACAGCTGTGAGCAGCAATTGTGAATTTACCAGGGGACAGGAGACCGGTAATTCACCGATGTAGCTCTGCTGATCTACTTCCGATCTACTGTTTACATTGGTGTATATGGATAGAGAACCTTTTAAAACCCATCGAGCCGATTTTGTGCCAACAGCGGCGTAGTGAGGGATAAACGAGGGTTGGTTCAGTACTTTTCCATCATTAGACTGTGGAAAGTCCCATGTGGTCACTGTCGAGTCAATCCTCGCCAGCTAAAATCTTCTCGACCTATGAAGGTGGCACTGTTTAAGAACCGCTAAATCGCAAACCTGAACTCGGGCCTGAATAAAGGATGACCTACAAATGGTTCATCTTTCGTCTTTTCCTGCCCGGAGTTTTCCACCTTTTTTTTTATTGCTCTTCTTCAGCTGTGTCAAGTTAATTTGTTTCCTGTGCAGATTATGAATTGGCATTTCCACGGTCATCCTCGCTGCTAGAATGTAGCAACATGTGGGTGTGCATGCGCAGGTGAAAGTTTCTTTCAAGAATAATTAACCTACATATTTCTTACTCTGACAGGAAGCTACAAATACTGCTTGCTTCGGAACCGCGTCAATCTTGTTTTAATAAATAGCTTCCTTGGCCCTGGTGATTTGCGTCTTCATGATTCCCTCTCGTCCAACCTGGGGCAGCCCTCTCATCCAACCTGGGGCAGCCCTCTCATCCAACCTGGGGCATTTACTCCCAATTGTTGCACCTTTCCGCCAGCAGCATCGACATCTGGAAAGATGTAGTGTGCAACTGGTGTTCAAAATCGGGAAGGGTTCTTTACTTGCTCCAAGTGTTAGGATACTTTGTCTTTCAGCATCACTACTGCAAGACACCAACTTAATACTTGTTGATGCCCTGCTTTCCAAGCCTTGACGGATACTCTGCATCACAGATGGAGCCGTCTGTACATATTCTTGTCTTTTGTCTTTTATGTTCCTGCATGCCACTGATGTATTCTATCAAAGGCAACTGGAGATTGGTATTCAAATAAGATATGTACTAAGATGTGCTCTTCTTACTCAAACTCTCCTGGTGGTCACTTTGGGGGGTGGTGGGGGTCTCCTGGCGAGACCGGCCTGTCATCCAGTTCTCAGGACCAGAGGGTCATAGGCATGCTGTAAGTGACGGGTAGTGAAGTCTTAAAGGGTAGACAATTTCTGTTCAATTTCTGTTTCGCCAAGGCCTGCTGCTCGAAGTTGACAACCATTGCCTTGTCATTTGCACAGGCTAATGTCAACAGACACAAACCCAGGACACTAGCTTGGTACGCTGGGCAAGATGCCGACAACACAACTTCCACATCCTGATGAGTTGCGAAGCATGTTGTCCATCAGGTTAGAATATCTTTGCATGATGGTTTGCAGCATTTGTAACATATATATTCAAGGCAGTGGATATTTAACTGTGACTGGCTTCAGATTGTGTGAGGCTATTTTGCTGCTGATAGGCTGCTATTCATGGGCTGTGAATAAAACCTGGAATAGCTGTGGAATAGTTGGTGAATATGTGGAATAGTACCAACCACCTTTATGTGCAGTGACAGTGGTATGTACATATATATAATCAATATGCTCGTGAAGACTTACTTGTTTGCTAGCTGTAAATGAAAATCCAACACAATTAGTATCCATTTGACCGAGGTATGTCTACTTTTGTTGAGGGCTGTTATTTAAATGACCCATTTCCGGGTTGCGCCATTGCAGAAATCTTGCTTGCAACCCAAAATCTCATGCCCGTGGCTGTCAGTCAGGGTGCGAAGTGTTGGGAAGGGAGGGGGTTAACCTGTCTCGCTGACAGGTGGTGAAGCCCGGGGTGACGGCAGAGGGTGGGAGGGTTGGGGGGTCAGATTAAGTGCGATGTACAATGAAATGATGTGTCAATGGAAGTCATAATCCTCTCAGTGAGGCACGAAACACTGGTGGGGGACAAATGCAACCCATCCTGAGAAAGGAGATGGCGACCGCCATACCAAAACTCTGGCCTGAGGCCCTAGTTCAACTCACAAGCCAAGCGATTAACTCGCTCCAGAAAGTGGGGGGAATTGAATGCACCGGGAAAGTGGTTTAACCCCTGTGGCAAAACCGTGGATATAATCACCCGAGAAGTTGGGTGCAGCTCACTGAGAATGGCCACCTGGGTGGAGTACTGCTCCAACAAAGGAGAAATGGTACTGTGACGGGGGACTAAATCAGTCATCCCGACATGAATGACCCAAACATCTGGAGAATCGTTAACCGACAAATGTTGGCATAAATCCTCGATCGTGATCCCCGAAAAAGATCTTGTATGAATATGAGAGTGGAAATATTCATCGACAAATTTCACAATGGAGTCGCCAATCACGATCGCTGATAGTGGTGCCATGGCAATATGGCAATGACCCAATGACAGCTAGTGCTGAAATGAAATGAGAATGTGATGAGAGAAGGCGTGAAAATGACAGCTAGCAATGACATGAAATGAGAATGTGATGAGAACAGCAAAGTAAAGCAAATGGGTAGCAAGTAAGTGCAGCAGACATAAAGTCAGCCAAAATACCATAGACATCAAAAGCAATAATGCAACCATCAGTGTCAAAGATATATCTGACCCCTCTGCAGTCTATGCTCCCTTTTATAAAACCAGTTACCTACTGAAAAAAGGGGTTCAATTAATCAATGTTAGAAGAAATATTAAACGAAATAACACCTCTTTGAATCACACAAGCAATTAGCAACATCAGAAACTAGAAGTTCTAAGGTTACTTGCAAGAACTTCTAATGCGAAACTTATATCGCTCAGCCAGTGTAGATGGCAATTAGCTGATATGCCGTTATTCTTGCTGCGTTGCTGCATCATGTCACATCTGCACCCTCCACCCCCAACCCACCCATACCTAATCCTACTCTCTGCCGCCATCCCGGGCTTCACCACCTGTTAACGAGGTAGGTTAACCCTGGCAGCCACAGGTACGAGATTTCAAGGTGCAAACAAGATTTCCACAATAGCACAACCAAGAAAGAAGTCATTTGAATAACAGCACTCAACAGAAGTGGACACACCTCGGTTAAATGGATACTATTGTACTAGATTTTCGCGTAATCACCAACTATTCTGCAGCTATTCCAGGTTTTATTCACAGCCCTATTTGTGACATATATTGTCAGTCATATACCATTCAGTGCTATTTTAGCGGCTGATGTCAATGCAAGGCTACAGCACTGAGATACAACTGGCAAATAGGGTATTTTGCCATTTAATTGGCATATTTTAATGCCAGGGCATTGCACTGAGACACGTCCAGCAAAATAGGGCATTTAGTCATTTTACACCTAGATCAGAAAGGCAAGTTCGCTAGCCCAGTGCCAGTGGCCTGGGGCTGTGTGGGTATTTTTAAATGTTGCCAAAGCCGCCACAATAAGGGTCAGTGTAACTTTCAAAACAAAAGGTACTTACTGTGCCGTTTTGAAAATGCAAAATACAAATGAACATGGTGGCAGATACACTGATACAAACTTGTAAGGTAAAGTGACGGTACCAAAGTGACAGTTCGAGTCTTCGGCTTGGCCTTGGGCTTGGGCTAGGGTTGAGCGATAATTGGGATTTACGAAAAACTTACTTTCTTTCAGGTTTCTTTGAGACGTTTTTGAGAAAAAACGAGTGTCTTGGAGGAGACCATTCCGCAATTGTTGACTTTTAACAACAGTATCACAAATATTAAGCCGGCTTACGAGGCGACTTAGACCAGAGATACTCGACGACATTTGTCCTAGCATCTTTCCCTAATTGAGGTACACTAAACACCGAAAAATACGGAGATTGCCCACATAATGAATTTCATCCAGAACATCAGATTCGCTCAAAAATTATTTTCTGCGGAGCAGGGGCGGATCTAGGAATTAAAACCCGGAGGTTGGGAGGAGTAGGGGGGGGGGGGGCTCTGAACAAAACTATTACTCCTGTGATGTCTCTCGGCCCGGCTTTCCGAGGACACTCCAAGGAACTATACCCATGTTTACGCATTCCAGGATGTTCGGCGCGAAAAGTAGTTTTGGATTTATTTATGTCGCACCGGACCGGTACCGAGATATTACACTCCTTTCCTGCAAACATACGTGTTACGTGCAATAATTAATTAATGTGTGAGAATATAGCGCATCGCCTAGGGGAGTGAGAGGAAAGCATGGATGGATGTTGGCGCAAGTGCCCCCAGGCAAGCCCGCTTTCTAGGCCCACAACGGTGTCCATGCAAAGTTCTTTAGACGCCAGTCGGGAATCGACTGTAGCTTTTATTATAATGTGTGCACGTACAATCATAGTGCTTACGTATTCTATATACCTTCTATACGGTTCTAAGATCTATCTTCTGATATAAAGAAAGTGTTCAACACTATGTTGTTTCGGTTATATTTTCGCGAAAAAATGTTGGAGTACACGACTTTTCCGACCAACCGTCCGCCATATTTGTTTTGTTTTGCCGGTACCTGTGAATGCAACTTGGTTCCCCGCTCTGTTAGCATATGATTCTCCGCTAGAGGGAGTTGTCAGACGCTCAGTTTGAACTTAAGGACAACGGCAGCGCCCTCTGCCACAGGTAATTCACGGGTACAAAGTCTCGGACCCAGGCTACAAATGGTTCAAATGGTGACAGGACTCGACAGGTGGCGCGGCATACGGCGGTTGGTCGGGAAAAGCCGTATGCTCTAACATTTCTTCGCGAAAATATAACCGAAACAACTAGTGTTGACACACTTTCTTGATGTCAGAAGATAGAACAAGGTATATAGAATATGTAAACACTATGATTGTGCGCGTACACATTATGATCAAAGCTACAGTCGATTCCCGACTGGCATCTAAAGAACTTAGCATGGACACCGTGGTTGCCTGGGGGCACTTGCGCCAAGGATGGGTGTAGCATTGGGAATCTCAAACATTTTCCGGTATTCATCAATTATGGTGAGGCTCATGACACTCTTTCATGAAAGAGGGCGCCCCTATTTCACTATGCGTAAATGAAGGACGACGGGCTCGCCATCTAACGTCATGTTTAGCTACCAACGCATGTTTTCTTGAGGCGTGGGATCTAGCCTTCTTTGACGTTATCTCACATATTTGGCAGACGAGCTTACTTCTTGAAAACTGCGTTTGAAGATGGCGACCAGTGATGATGGTAGGCATGATATACAGGACACACAAACCGAGCACCGGTGCGGCCGCAGCCAAATCCAGAGAAGAGGGGTTGGGGGGGTGGTGCCTGGTGGTGTACGTCCGCTTTGGCTGCCGATCGACCTGGCCGTCGATACATTTGGCTGCCGGGGGATAGTGGTGACCTGCGGGGGGGGGGGGTGAGGGGGGGGCGGCGGCAGATGGGGGTGTTTGGTGTGGGTGGAGTCACAAACTGAGGGATTTAGATTAAGATAAGGTAGAGCTATTGAGCTGGCCACCGGCCCGAGACGGGGTGTTAATTAAGCTGCTAAACTCTTTATTATAAGTTATGATAAATAATGGTACACAATCAGTGCCTTGATGCCAGCTCTTCCTCTTCATGCCCTGAAAATAACAATACGATCCTGATACGATTTTTGCCTTGATGTTGACTTGTCAGGTCTTTGGCTTTATGCCTTTAAAATAACAGTATACGATCTATGCCTTGATGTCGACTAGTCAGGTCTTCCAAATAACAATATATGATTTGTACCATTACCATGGTAGATTACACAACACCTTGTCTGCTGTCGTAATTGACTTCTGCTAACTCATCCCTAGACATTCTTTGCCCCTTACCCTTCCCTCCACCACCCTCCCTTGCCCCTGGCAGCGTAATAAATCAAAGGCCAAGTTGATCAACAGCTATGATGCATGTGGACTGCACTACATCACAGGCGATTTGATCTGTGGCCTAGAATCCCCAACTAACGCAAGGGTCAAAGCAAGCACCAACCTGGGCTAGACCGACACACCCTGTAAAATTCCTATATCTTTAGGGGGATGGGTTCTGGCTAGTGCTCGCTTTGGTTAGGGGAACTAATTATTTAAGCCACATACAGATCAAAGCACCTGCGCACCACATGATATGTTGGAAATGTCACCCTTTTGGATTCGCACTTCACACTTTGTATATCTAGAGGTGGCACCAAGTACTATAAGATTCTCTATTGATATACCAATTCAGAATGGCAGCCACCAACTGAAGCAGAAATGAAAGTAATGGAAGCTCGCCGTGAACGACAAAGTCAGATTAGTAAGCTGATGGGAGCTTACCTGCTGAAAGGTTACAAGATGTTGGGTCAAACATGTTCCACCTGTCAGGTAAGATGGATTTTAATTCCCTTTCATATCTTTGATGAGTTATCCTTTTCTAAAATAATATTTAATGATCAGTAAATATTAGCTCCCTAATAGCATATATTGTTTTGGTACAGTATTAAAAAAAAATCATAAATGATATTATCTTACACTACTATTCTGTTACAATTGATGACTTGTAAATAAAAAATAAAAGTAACATTCATCATGATTATCTTTCAGACCATACTTCTACAAGATCGCCAGGGTGTGAATTTATGTGTGGCTTGTTCAGAACTGGATAGTGACAATGTAAAGGACAACCCAGGTGAGTTCACAGTTTAGGAGACTGCTGAAGATCTGTTGCTGATTTGTTGCTACCTCATATTTAGAGTTTTATTTAAGGTGCAAACTGAACCATTGAACTAAGGGTGAATTATAAGACATCTATTTAAATATCTTGGATGAGAGGCCTCTACTAACCTCATAGTATCGCTCTGGGAGGATTACAATTTTATCATCATTTTCCTTTAACATGTTCCAACACCTATGATGTAGCTTTGTTGAACCAATGTTTTTTCCCATACAATATGTCTTAAATTACATTTTTCCATTGACAGGATTCAGGCAGTCATATCTTATGTTATTAGCTGTGTACAGTTATTCAGGCAGGATGGATGTTATTGTATCATAATGATATTTATAACAAATATTTAATTAAGTATGTCAAGGGTTTAATTTTACTGTTATATATTATTTAGCCATTCACCTGTCCTGTATATGTTGCAGCCTTGAGTGATGAGGCTGCCATACGCCAAGCGGCCGAGCAGACCCAGAGGACGGTCTCCTGTGACATGAATGCTGACTCCCCTCAGCGTGTAACCGTCACCCTCATGGCCGAACCGCCCGGTAACGCCTCCCCGAACCCCGACCCAGCGCTCATCGTTCGCAGCGACCCCGAGCGGAGAGTGCTACAGGCCTGTGACACTCTCCACTCGGCGCAATACGAGGTGAACTGTGGAAGCCTATATGGAGGGTCGGACAATATAGCGTCTGCAGTGACCTCTGTCAAGGGCAAACTGGCATGGGCCAGCGCTGAGTTAACACAAACTACGAACGTGGAACGAAGTCAGCAGCTTTGTGTGCTGATAAAGACCTGTGCGGAGACTCTAGCATCTTTGAACAAACTTCTCAGCACCGGCGAAGGCCGGATGTGATATACCAATAGGAGGGGCAACCTGTAGTTACATAATGCTTTACCCACCTGATTTTCACACTGTTTGATATAACACTGCGCAGCAAGATGGCGGCGCCGAAATCGGGTGATTTTGGTTTTTGCTGTGTGCTTAAAAATTAGGTGAGACTTAAAGGATACATATTGATCTAGCAGATGCAGAGCTGATACAGCAGTGTGTACAGTTCCCCTTCATAACAGCGTGATAGGTCTTCATAACAGCGTGATAGGCCTTCATAACAGCGTGATAGGCCTTCATAACAGCGTGATAGGCCTTCATAAACTTGCCGTGATGACCGAGACTTAACCTCGCGGATGACCGTAGCTTCAGTTTGGGAATCTCCAATGATGACTAACTGAGGAAGTCCGCTTCGTATGAGGGTTTTTCGTTTAAGCTTCACGTAAATAATATCCAGAACAATGCCATCCATGACTCTCCTCCATAACATTCAGCTTGAGCACAAAGAAATTCAATCCATACAACAAGGAAAACGCATGTTTGTTCCCGAAGACTGGCCGAACTCAACTAGACACCCTTTAGCACCAGGCCTTCACTGGCCCTGCTTTGGGAAATTTATTGTTACACTCTCACATATAATGGCTTTACTGTAGTGCTATTATACTCAATTAATAAAACTTGTCATTTTCATGGTCATATGTATTGAGTTTAGGGGGTAATTTTCAAAAAGGACACAATGAACGGTAATGTCCTGCCAATTGGAGGGAACATTGACCATTGTATCTGGTGTCGACATACTAAATAATTGTCTTCTTTTTTGTCATGTTACTGTACTTTCATGTGTTGGTTCTCGGACACCTAAACCTGCATTACCAATACAGGTCCGTTGTATATGAGCATTTTGTAGGCAATTCATTTGCTGGCTGTACACTCGTTGGGAAGTGCGGTTGGGGTTTAAAACAACCCAGTTAAGTGGTCTGTAGGCGGATGTTTTAATTATGGTCGTCTGGGCTAGCGAGCCGAAAATACTCAGCTCAAAAATATCATCACGGCGACAGCAACGCAGACGATGTGACACATTCCACAAGATCTATTAATACAACAAGGGACAAGAGAAGTACCTTTAGCATTTACGGTTACATAGCTTGCATCCGCCCTTTCTTTTTTGATGGTACTATGGTACATAACCAGTCCAACACACATCTATTTGCGTGGGATGTAAATGTAACATTTGGTGGCTCATGTGTTAAAATCCCTTAATAATACGTGCAGTTGGTAATGAATACCCACGCTACCACTCTTAATTCTTCGTTTGCTTTGCTTGTAACATTTTCTTTGCCGTTTCGCTTGTTTTAGCAATCGAAGTTACGGTCATCACCAGAAATATATGTTCCGGTCATCATCCGTCAATTTTATGATGGTTTATGATGCTTTCATGAAGGAGAACGGTGAACCTGTCGCTGAAATCTACAGTATACCAGCTCTGCACGTTGTGTTGTGCATGTGTACTCCATATGAAAAATCACCCTTTGAGATAATTTTAAAATAAACGAGTGAAAACAAATATCACCTGAAATTGGCGCCGCTTTTTTGAGACGACCATAACTATTTCGGTCATTATGTTTCGCAAAGTGATCTAAGTGCGGGTCTAAGTGACTCATCAAAATAAATGACACTGGTGATTATGTCAGCGCTACATTGAAATGTAAAGCTTTATGGGATCAAACCTTAGTACATATGTAATAGTCGTTTAACTATCGGTGTCGTACATACTGATCCGGGGCCTCGAGAGGTTTATCCCCTACACTGTCAGACGCTCACCACGTGTGTTAGGGCCCAAAACGTCATAGTGACGAAAACGTCAGATCACATGGTCTGAGCCATCTAGGAGCAAATGTACAGTTTTACATTGTGCCTCGATCGCAGTGTCTTTTGACAGGGGCTATAAATATATGAGGCAGTGACTCTTCAGTTTCAGGTATATTTAAGGGCTTTCATAAAAAATGGAATATGGGTATCGCCACCCCCCCCCCCCCACTACCTCCGGGTCCATCCCTTGGAACCTTCTATTCCAAGAAACCTTAGATTTCCTTATTTTCCTGTGCCTTAATTCGCAAATTTCGGCCTCCAAGAGGTCTCTAATTGTCAATCAATCAATCCTTTAGCCCCGAGTGGCCCCGCCCTTATTCCTTCAAAAACGCCACGCAGGGTTGTGTGAGCGATCATCTGGATGGTTAAAATTATTCTTTAAACTGTATATTTCATTCTACCAAGGTATGACGTTTTGGTCACTATGACGTTTTGGGTTCTAACACACGTGCCCGGTTTTTACTTCAGTAAACCAGTGTTTTAACACGGGCGAAACCCATTATTCAAAAAGTTGACAAACGCCTTGTGAGTTTTGCGTGTGTTCTTCACCGATGAAGGTTCCCTGCTTCGGCTATAACAATAATTTAGACGTTTTGGTATCGTCAGGTTCGAGTTGCACTCTGTTACGTCGGCCTATATGTAACCGGTGTCAAGACAACAAGACTGCGGTCGCACAGATAATTGGCGCAAACATATATATTTTTTGATAATGGCCCCAACACCACAATAACTTTTAAGCGAAAAACCACACATCCAGTCTTACGCTACTAACAAAACTTGTCAGATATGAATAATATGCAATCTATATTGGAATACCGGCCCCTACATTGCCAAGTTTCCGAAGCACCGTGTCAAGTGTAATTGATCGAACCAAACGTTAAGCACCATAACATTTATAACTGCACTGTCTCGGAAATCCAGTTCAAAAAGATGCTCGAAAGTTTGATTAACTGATGGTTTCCTTAGTAATTTCAAACTTTATGAATTCCTGAACCAGGTTATTTAAAAATCCTCATCATCTTCAGCAAGATCCTTTTTATGGGAATACAACAGATAGTCACATGCAGGAGCGCCTTATGATTATTTTTGCGTTCGCCAGAGGGCGCCCAAAAGTTAGTGACCCGTGACTGACCTGACCTAGTTAGCAATAGACAACACGCGCGCATGCCGCGCCGCTTGGGAGACAGATAATGAAACGCGTTTGCTCGGAATGAAATTGAAAGCAGTGAAGCCACATACGCCTGGGTCTGACTGACTGACAGACACCACCGGGCGTGGCTGTTCGCTCTGGGGGTGTCCGGGTGTAAACATGTGTGGTGGTTAACGCTGATGCCGCCTTTGTTCCTCGCTCAGTCAGACCTGGCGACCCGCTGATCACCACGCTGCCAGCGCAAACCAGAGCATCGAGGTGCGTGTCTCAGATAAGACGGACTAGCTGGCGTACCCACCGCCTGTAGGATCGCAGTGGATTATGTCGATATGACAAAAGAAATGATCACATCACGGACTATTTGTTTGGCCACGGGTGTTAGGCTGAGAGTGCAGACGTCCCGACTGCTGGTTGATGCGGAATCCCTCTTAGCCTTGGGCTTACCACCGTTACAGGCCGCCAGACCCAGGGCCGGGGACTCCCAGTCACAGGTGTCTACGCTCCACTGGGAGGCTCTGCCGCCATCTGCCAGACCGGGTGTGCACGCCCCACTGTGAGGCCCACCAGACATCTCGGGAGGTAGGTTTGTTAATCCGGGCGGGACTCGCTACACCACATTTTATCATGGTATGAACACCGTGAAGTCAGTGTGTAGATCCGGGCGCTTAGAGTGCTGGTGCTGGTAGGTAGACTGGTTACAAGTACTGTGCGATGTACGTCCTCTGCTCAATTTAGGGGGCGGACAACTTAAACTTGTCTGCGATCGGAGGAGTCAGTAGGGCCTATATATAGGCAATAAGATAAAGTGTCATCAGTCAGGCTAACGGTTTATGGGGTCTCCTCCAAGACTCCTTAAGCGATGTTTTATTTTTCACCAATACTTTACTTGTCCAATCATCGTCTCCCAACTTGTCATGTGCCTCATATTGTTTTTAATTATAGAAATTTCGCCATAAATTGAAGTTTGTCTCAGAGGTGTTGTTAACACCATATTAATATCACTTATCAGTTACACAATTTTAGACTAAGTTATCAGAAAGAAGCAAAGTCGCACCTCTGACTGTCGTGTGCGCCCGGGCCAACGGAACCACCCATCGGTCACCATGGAAATGGGAGTGGGGGGGGGGGGAGGGTGGGGGAGGCGTCATGGACTTAGAATCAAAGAGCTGATATAAATATTATAGTTAAGACGGGCACTGCGCCCCCCTCCCCCCACTCACACACACACACACAAACCCACTCTACCAGCACCAAGCTCCTCGTGGATTGCTTTTCACGTCCGCTTGTTCATCTAACACGCCCCCCGTCCTCACTCCCCTCCTCCCCCACCCACTCCGCTGTTGCCATTTGGCTCCTCTGTACATCTGTATCAGGACCAAAGAGCAGCACGGGAAGCCTATCGGGAGGGTTGGCGGGGGGGGGGGGGACATATATATAAAGCTGGCCAATTTGTAGTCTGAGCATGTTACAACGCGCCCTGCCCACACTGGAGCCAGTCTGGACCGTGGAGCCAGTCTCGGTCTAAGTGGAATGCATTGTGCAATTCTGAAGAAAAAAACCCCAAGGTTAGCGGTATGGAAACTGTGTACGCTTCGACAGCGTTTGATATAGGGGTCCTTTTTGCTCAAATATAATAGCATCGTATTCGCCAATCTCGACATGTAATGCTATGTTCCGTCATGTATTATATTTGAGCAAAAAAGGCATTTGAATCGTATGAAGACACCCACGGCGCTGTAACTGCGGATTTCAAGCCTGGTGAAAGGGATGTACCGTGCGGGCTATCTGACGCTGGTGTCAGTAAATAAAAACAAGCAGTAAGACACATTTAACTTGTTCTTATAAGCACGACAGCCACCCACTCGCATAGAACGTAAAGTTACATATGTAGGTTATATACATACAGTTTTTGCGTAATCTCGAGCCGCTGCTGACGTTGTTTTTAGGGTATGACATCATGTGGCGGGTTACGTCATCGCTTCAACGGGGCGGGACGATCACGTGATCTGGGTGATTCCGTGGTGAGGATTACAGGAAATCTTTAGTCAAACATAAATTGGCACTCAGCTGGTGTGACGTCACAGCCGGGGTCCACATCGTGGTTCGGTTAATCGCCTGACGCCTGGCGGCTCTATCAGATAGCTTATCTCACATCAGAGGTTTTTATTGATGTAGGGAGTCCAGTGTGTGTGTGTGTGGGGGGGGGGGGGGGGGCGTCATGGTGCCGATAGCAGTGACCAGGGAAGTTCCTTATGGCGGCTCAGATAGAGAAAAGTGTGCTTATCAGTTCACGTCGATTGTAAACCAGAGGCGGTCCGAGTTTTGTGTGTGGGTTTGTGGGCACAGGGACACAGTTTTGGTTGTAGTAAGTACACGGAGTGACCATAGTGCGCGGCAGGAGAGGGAGGCGAAGGACTGATTGGTACGGTTGGGGGAGGGGAGGCGGTGGGAGTCCGTTCGTCGTGAGTCAGTTTCAAAACTCTAGCTCTTGAGCTCAGATTAGGTTTAACCTGTTAACGGTGTTCATGTGGAGGCTGTGCCCACCGTACAGCAGGGCCGCGCACGTGTCCAACAGGCGGCAGGACTAAACCCGGTGTGGAGGGGGATCAAGCGCTAATCTTGGTCCGACCGAATAGCTCCCGTATTGCTCTTGTGCGCTCTTCGCCGTGGTCTGCCATACTGTAACAGACACGTCCGGCGGTGCAGAGTGCGGTTTCCTGGCCATCTGAGGCGGTCCGAACTGTAGGCAGAGAACCAGTCAGGTGTGAATGGACAGGAACCAGTGAATGGACGCTTGACCGTTACAAATCAGTCGGTCCATCGACCAACACGGACCTGGATCTGGAGACCTGCGGCTTCAGGGAAGACACATGTAGGACTAACGTCACACAGACCCGCCATAGTTAAGTAGGTATCATATAGCGTTGTATGCTTGCCCTGTGTTACATGAGGTTTGGACTTGTCCGAGGCACTGTACTTCATGGGGCCACACTGGTCTACACTGATGCAGGCTTCTTGTCTGGGCAACAATATATTGGATTTCCAACGCTCAACACAGAGAAGCACCGAATATATATACAGACATACCGATATAATGAGGTGGATATAATGCATATCATGTATATAAAGGGCCCATTTGGTGCCTTGACGGTCAGTGCAGACGTTTGTTTGTCAGTCCTGGGATGACTTCAATTATAGCAACCAGTGCACCTCGAGGACGAATCAATTTCATCCGCTTTTGTGATATCGTTTTGTCCTGGTACCGTCACACTACTCCCGCATACAGTCTGGTCCATACAGCAAGGGTTGGTTACACGCTCTCGGTGGAATCCCTGTCACACCGTTATACTCTGATGTATCGCCTCATCTGGTGTAACATATCGCAGCTATTTGATTTATTGTCCGTTATCTGACATATACTTTACGACCTGCCGACTCCCAAATGCTAGCCAGCATTACGCACGTCCCCGCAGCCGTCGGTCGCTAGGTGGCCCGTAATTGCCTCCCTGTCGACAATGAGGGCTCGGTCCAGGAATGCAATCACGGGGCCCGGTGGACGGGGACGAGTTGAGTCACCGACGACTGAAAGAAGAGGGTGTATGTGCACCTCTAGTCTTACATATGTTACCGGGTCGGCCCGTATGCAGTCAGTCACACTCTGAGACTGCGCATTACGCCACATCGACTGCTGACGGACTTCATGACGTGAGGCATTACGCCACATCGACTGGTGACGGACTTCATGACGTGAGGCATTACGCCACATCGACTGCTGACGGACTTCATGACGTGAGGCATTACGCCACATCGACTGGTGACGGACTTCATGACGTGAGGCATTACGCCACATCGACTGGTGACGGACTTCATGACGTGAGGCATTACGCCACATCGACTGCTGACGGACTTCATGACGTGAGGCATTACGCCACATCGACTGGTGACGGACTTCATGACGTGAGGCATTACGCCACATCGACTGGTGACGGACTTCATGACGTGACGCATTACGCCACATCGACTGGTGACGGACTTCATGACGGGACGCATTACGCCACATCGACTGCTGACGGACTTCATGACGGGACGCATTACGCCATATTGACTGGTGACGGACTTCATGACGTGACGCATTACGCCACATCGACTGCTGACGGACTTCATGACGTGACGCATTACGCCACATCGACTGGTGACGGACTTCATGACGTGACGCATTACGCCACATCGACTGGTGACGGACTTCATGACGGGACGCATTACGCCACATCGACTGGTGACGGACTTCATGACGGGACGCATTACGCCACATCGACTGGTGACGGACTTCATGACGTGAGGCATTACGCCACATCGACTGGTGACGGACTTCATGACGGGACGCATTACGCCACATCGACTGGTGACGGACTTCATGACGTGAGGCATTACGCCACATCGACTGGTGACGGACTTCATGACGGGACGCATTACGCCACATCGACTGGTGACGGACTTCATGACGGGACGCATTACGCCATATGGACTGGTAACGGACTTCATGACGTGAGGCATTACGCCATATCGACTGGTGACGGACTTCATGACGTGACGCATTACGCCACATCGACTGGTGACGGACTTCATGACGGGACGCATTACGCCACATCGACTGCTGACGGACTTCATGACGGGACGCATTACGCCACATCGACTGGTGACGGACTTCATGACGTGACGCATTACGCCACATCGACTGGTGACGGACTTCATGACGGGACGCATTACGCCACATCGACTGGTGACGGACTTCATGACGGGACGCATTACGCCACATCGACTGGTGACGGACTTCATGACGGGACGCATTACGCCACATCGACTGGTGACGGACTTCATGACGGGACGCATTACGCCATATGGACTGGTAACGGACTTCATGACGTGACGCATTACGCCACATCGACTGGTGACGGACTTCATGACGTGACGCATTACGCCATATCGACTGGTGACGGACTTCATGACGGGACGCATTACGCCACATCGACTGGTGACGGACTTCATGACGGGACGCATTACGCCATATGGACTGGTAACGGACTTCATGACGTGAGGCATTACGCCACATCGACTGCTGACGGACTTCATGACGGGACGCATTACGCCACATCGACTGGTGACGGACTTCATGACGTGACGCATTACGCCACATCGACTGGTGACGGACTTCATGACGGGACGCATTACGCCACATCGACTGGTGACGGACTTCATGACGTGACGCATTACGCCACATCGACTGCTGACGAACTTCATGACGGGACGCATTACGCCACATCGACTGGTGACGGACTTCATGACGGGACGCATTACGCTATATCGACTGGTGACGGACTTCATGACGACGCATTACGCCATATCGACTGCTGACGGACTTCATGACGGGACGCATTACGCCACATCGACTGGTGACGGACTTCATGACGTGACGCATTACGCCACATCGACTGGTGACGGACTTCATGACGGGACGCATTACGCTATATCGACTGGTGACGGACTTCATGACGACGCATTACGCCATATCGACTGCTGACGGACTTCATGACGTGACGCATTACGCCACATCGACTGCTGACGGACTTCATGACGTGACGCATTACGCCATATCGACTGGTGACGGACTTCATGACGTGACGCATTACGCCATATCGACTGGTGACGGACTTCATGACGGGACGCATTACGCCACATCGACTGGTGACGGACTTCATGACGGGACGCATTACGCCACATCGACTGGTGACGGACTTCATGACGTGACGCATTACGCCACATCGACTGGTGACGGACTTCATGACGGGACGCATTACGCTATATCGACTGGTGACGGACTTCATGACGACGCATTACGCCATATCGACTGCTGACGGACTTCATGACGTGACGCATTACGCCACATCGACTGCTGACGGACTTCATGACGTGACGCATTACGCCATATCGATTGTTGACGGACTTCATGACGACGCATTACGCTATATCGACTAGTGACGGACTTCATGACGTGACGCATTACGCCATATGGACTGGCGAAGGACTTGGTGACGTGACGCATTACGCCATATCGACTGGTGACGGACTTCATGACGGGACGCATTACGCCATATCGACTGGTGACGGACTTCATGACGGGACGCATTACGCCATATCGACTGGTGACGGACTTCATGACGTGACGCATTACGCCATATGGACTGCTGACGGACTTCATGACGTGACGCATTACGCCATATCGACTGGTGACGGACTTCATGACGGGACGCATTACGCCATATCGACTGGTGACGGACTTCATGACGTGACGCATTACGCCATATCGATTGTTGACGGACTTCATGACGACGCATTACGCCATATCGACTGGTGACGGACTTCATGACGTGACGCATTACGCCATATGGACTGGCGACGGACTTGGTGACGTGACGCATTACGCCATATCGACTGGTGACGGACTTCATGACGGGACGCATTACGCTATATCGACTGGTGACGGACTTCATGACGTGACGCATTACGCCATATGGACTGCTGACGGACTTCATGACGTGACGCATTACGCCATATGGACTGCTGACGGACTTCATGACGTGACGCATTACGCCATATTGACTGGTGACGGACTTCATGACGTGACGCATTACGCCATATGGACTGCTGACGGACTTCATGACGTGACGCATTACGCCATATGGACTGCTGACGGACTTCATGACGTGACGCATTACGCCATATTGACTGGTGACGGACTTCATGACGTGACGCATTACGCCATATGGACTGGTGACGGACTTCATGACGTGACGCATTACGCCATATGGACTAGTGACGGACTTCATGACGTGAGGCATTACGCCATATGGACTGGTGACGGACTTCATGACGTGACGCATTACGCCACATGGACTGGTGACGGACTTCATGACGTGACGCATTACGCCACATCGACTGGTGACGGACTTCATGACGTGACGCATTACGCCATATGAACTGGTGACGGACTTCATGACGTGACGCATTACGCCATATCGACTGGTGACGGACTTCATGACGTGACGCATTACGCCATATGGACTGCTGACGGACTTCATGACGTGACGCATTACGCCATATTGACTGGTGACGGACTTCATGACGTGACGCATTACGTGACGCATTACGCCATATTGACTGGTGACGGACTTCATGACGTGACGCATTACGCCATATGGACTGGTGACGGACTTTATGACGTGACGCATTACGCCATATCGACTGGTGACGGACTTCATGACGTGACGCATTACGCTATATTAACTGGTGACGGACTTTATGACGTCACGCATTAAGCCATATCGACTGGCGACGGACTTGGTGACGTGACGCATTACGCCATATGGACTAGTGACGGACTTCATGACGTGACGCATTACGCCATATGGTCTGATGACGGACTTAATGACGTGACACATTACGCCATATCGACTGGTGACGGACTTCATGACGTGACGCATTACGCCATATGGACTGGTGACGGACTTGGTGACGTGACGCATTACGCCATATGGACTAGTGACGGACTTCATGACGTGACGCATTACGCCATATTGACTGGTGACGGACTTCATGGCATGACGCATTACGCCATATGGACTGGTAACGGACTTCATGACGTGACGCATTACGCCATATCGACTGGTGACGGACTTCAGGACGTGACGGGGTCGCTCAGGGGCATTGTTCTTCTTCGCCTCGCAGGTGTCATGTCCACATACTGGACGGATCAAGTGTTTTGCCAGGGTCGAAGTTCCCCGGGGAAGGCTCGGATGCGGTATGTCGTGGTGAGCAAGTGAGTGAGGGGTACTGATTTGGGCATAGAGGGGTACTACGGGATGGGATTGGGGGGGGGGGGGTCTATGGAACGCAAATTGTTACGTCAGATCAAATGCAGGTGAGAGAGCGATGGAGCAAGAGTGGGGGTGGGAGGGGTGGCAGGGAGATGGGAGGAGGCATGGGAGCAAGGAGAGTGGGGGTAGGAGGAGGATGGGAGGGGGGGGGGGGGGGACAGTTGACTTGGCACTTGTGCTATGATATGTGCTGCCTCAGATAGCACACATAGCTACACACCGTCCGTAATGCCTGTTGATTCGTTACTGTTATTCTGTTCTGTAACATAATATGCCTTATTCATTGCGGGCTGTGCAACCACAATAGCATTCCACAGATCAGGAGGACAGGTTACTTGTTATAGACCATTACGGATCCAGGGTGTCTCAGAAAAAGCTCATTCTCTATTAGGAACATGCTGCATATGTCGTCTTGGTGGTCAAGGTCGCACTGTTGGTCGTTATTGCCTAGAAGTTAATGACCTGAAGGTGTGCCATAAAAAAACATTTTAACTGAGAGTTACTTTAACGCTGCTTTTCATGTGTATTTCAGGCGCAGCTGAGCCAGAAGCCGGGGTGCAGCCAGCAGGGCCAGGAGGACAGGGTGCGGCCGACAGGGTGCGGTCGTCAGGGTGCGGTCGTCAGGGTGCGGTCGCCATGGCAGGGGGTGCCCAGGACCTGCCCCCTCTCCCCAGCAGTCTGCGGTCCCTGCTGGAAGCCGACCTTAACCAATGGCGGGCGTTAGACAGGGGGCGGGGGAACCACGATCAACGAGACTTGGCGCCTGGTCAGCGAGACTTGGCGCCCGTTCAGCGAGATTTTGTAGCTGGTCAGCGAGACTTGGCGCCCGGTCAGCGAGACTTGGCGCCCGTTCAGCGAGACTTGGCCCCGGGTCAGCGAGATTTTGGTCCCGGTCAGCGAGACTTGGCGCTCGGTCAGCGAGACTTGGCCCCCGGTCAGCCAGCTTTTGTATCTGGTCAGCGAGACTTTGCGCTGGATCAGCGAGATTTGTCGTTGGGGCAGTCGCCGTGCCTGGTAGCCAATCAGGAGGGAGCGAGCGTGGTGGGGAGGCCGGCGGGGCGGTCCGCCGAGACGGGGCGGTCCGCCGAGACGGGGCGGTCCGCCGAGACGGGGCGGTCAAGCGGCCGCCGTGGAGGGTCAGGCCGGGGGAGGCCCAGGCCCCGGTCGGCGGTCGTGGGGTCCTCAGGCGGTGGTAGCGGGTCCCCCCATCGAGGAGGGTCCCCCCAGCACGCGGACTCCCCCCGGCGACGCCGGAGTGTCGGCCACGATGTGGCAGTGCAGACCGTCGGGAGAAGTACGTCATGCCGCGGCGACCCCTATCGGCCATCGGGGGAACTTGGCCAAACCAATTCCGCATTGCTTTATGAGCAAAAACAATCACCAACACAGCATCAACAACAACAATCAACACCACCACATCAACAATCAACACCACCACATCAGCAATCAACACCACCACATCAACAACAACAATCAACACCACATAAACAATACCAACAATCAACACCTCCGCATCAACAATACCAACAATCAACACCACCGCATCAACGATACCAACAATCAACACCTCCGCATCAACAACAACGACAATCAACACCACCGCTTCAACAACAACAACAATTAACACCACCGCATCAACAACAACAACGACAATCAACACCACCGCTTCAACAACAACAACAATCAACACCACCGCATCAACAACAACAAACGCGGCCATCCTCGCATCGATCACAACATAAGCGCCGTCACAGCACCGGAAATGGCTACCAGCAGACGAATGCGGCGCCGGTGACGCGGGGTCCTGGCAGCCCGGCGTCACGTGACCCGGCACGCGCCAGTTACTGCGGGCCTGGCGTCACGCCGGGACCCATCATGGGAACGCGCAGATTCAAATCCAACGGTCGCCTGGGCTCCACGCCCAGTCCGCAGAGACCGGAAATGACGTCACCTGTTCGGATGCCCGGCGAACAGGATTCCTTCTCGTCAATGTCATCGACCTCCTCGTCGTCCAGCTTCAACCGGATGAGCGTGACTATCTCACACCTGAGGAACGAAATGGTAAGAGCGTGACCATCTCACACCTGAGGAACGAAATGGTAAGAGCGTGACCATCTCACACCTGAGGAACGAAATGGTAAGAGCGTGACCATCTCACACCTGAGGAACGAAATGGTAAGAGCGTGACCATCTCACACCTGAGGAACGAAATGGTAAGAGCGTGACCATCTCACACCTGAGGAACGAAACGAGAAGAGCGTGACCATCTCACACCTGAGGAACGAAATGGTAAGAGCGTGACCATCTCACACCTGAGGAACGAAACGGGAAGAGCGTGACCATGTCACACCTGAGGAACGAAATGGTAAGAGCGTGACCATCTCACACATGAGGAACGAAATGGTAAGAGCGTGACCATCTCACACATGAGGAACGAAATGGTAAGAGCGTGACCATCTCACACCTGAGGAACGAAATGGTAAGAGCGTGACCATCTCACACCTGAGGAACGAAACGAGAAGAGCGTGACCATCTCACACCTGAGGAACGAAATGGTAAGAGCGTGACCATCTCACACCTGAGGAACGAAACGGGAAGAGCGTGACCATGTCACACCTGAGGAACGAAATGGTAAGAGCGTGACCATCTCACACATGAGGAACGAAATGGTAAGAGCGTGACCATCTCACACATGAGGAACGAAATGGTAAGAGCGTGACCATCTCACACCTGAGGAACGAAACGGGAAGAGCGTGACCATCTCACACCTGAGGAACGAAATGGTAAGAGCGTGACCATCTCACACCTGAGGAACGAAATGGTAAGAGCGTGACCATATCACACCTGAGGAACGAAATGGTAAGAGCGTGACCATGTCACACCTGAGGAACGAAATGGTAAGAGCGTGACCATCTCACACCTGAGGAACGAAATGGTAAGAGCATGACTATCTCACACCTGAGGAACGAAACGGGAAGAGCGTGACCATCTCACACCTGAGGAACGAAACGGGAAGAGCGTGACCATCTCACACCTGAGGAACGAAATGGTAAGAACGTGACCATCTCACACCTGAGGAACGAAACGGGAAGAGCGTGACCATCTCACACCTGAGGAACGAAATGGTAAGAGCGTGACCATCTCACACCTGAGGAACATAACGGTAAGAGCGTGACCATCTCACACCTGAGGAACGAAATGGTAAGGGCGTGACCATCTCACACCTGAGGAACGAAATGGTAAGAGCGTGACTATCTCACACCTGAGGAACGAAATGGTAAGAGCGTGACCATCTCACACCTGAGGAACGAAACGGGAAGAGCGTGACCATCTCACACCTGAGGAACGAAATGGTAAGAGCGTGACCATCTCACACCTGAGGAACGAAATGGTAAGAGCGTGACCATCTCACACCTGAGGAACGAAATGGTAAGAGCGTGACCATCTCACACCTGAGGAACGAAATGGTAAGAGCGTGACCATCTCACACCTGAGGAACGAAATGGTAAGAGCGTGACTATCTCACACCTGAGGAACGAAATGGTAAGAGCGTGACCATCTCACACCTGAGGAACGAAATGGTAAGAGCGTGACCATCTCACACCTGAGGAACGAAATGGTAAGAGCGTGACCATCTCACACCTGAGGAACGAAATGGTAAGGGCGTGACCATCTCACACCTGAGGAACGAAATGGTAAGAGCGTGACCATCTCAGACCTGAGGAACGAAATGGTAGGAGCGTGACCATCTCACACCTGAGGAACGAAACGGGAAGAGCGTGACCATCTCACACCTGAGGAACGAAACGGGAAGAGCGTGACTATCTCACACCTGAGGAACGAAACGGGAAGAGCGTGACCATCTCACACATGAGGAACGAAATGGTAAGAGCGTGACCATCTCACACATGAGGAACGAAATGGTAAGGGCGTGACCATCTCACACCTGAGGAACGAAATGGTAAGAGCGTGACCATCTCACACCTGAGGAACGAAATGGTAAGAGCGTGACCATCTCACACCTGAGGAACGAAATGGTAAGGGCGTGACCATCTCACACCTGAGGGACGAAATGGTAAGGGCGTGACCATCTCACACCTGAGGAACGAAATGGTAAGAGCGTGACCATCTCACACCTGAGGAACGAAATGGCAAGAGCGTGACCATCTCACACATGAGGAACAAAATGGTAAGAGCGTGACCATCTCACACCTGAGGAACGAAATGGTAAGAGCGTGACCATCTCACACCTGAGGAACGAAATGGTAAGAGCGTGACCATCTCACACCTGAGGAACGAAATGGTAAGAGCGTGACCATCTCACACCTGAGGAACGAAATGGTAAGAGCGTGACCATCTCAGACCTGAGGAACGAAATGGTAAGAGCGTGACCATCTCACACTGAGCTGGAGCTGAGTGATGATGTACTTACTACACACGAATCTTGTGTCATCCATTCATCCTCATCGTCCCAGAGAGGCTCCTTGGCCCTGTTCAGCCCCTGTGTGCACGAACGCGGCCTAAAGCACCGATTGATTTAAAGGGAACCGCCAGCCTGGCCTCTAACGCTGCTTTACCGATTCATATAATACTCAATTGCCTATCCTCCAATTTACAGAATTTTTCGTTCTATCTGTAGCTCACCATAGCATTTAGAAGTGACCGCCAGGCACGATTTGGCCGCCTACCCAGGCGGCAGCCCTTTTTGGAGGCGTGTCCGCGATTGACCAATCAGGAGGCGATACTCTAATTTATTCAAACCGGAAATTGCGCCTATTGTGTGAGCAAAACAAGAGCGCAGGATAATCGCTAGTATAAATAGCTGCGATTCTAACTCCAATCGGGGCATTGTTGCGGATTCAATCGTCGCAAGACGTATATCAATTTGTTTGAACGGTACTTTTCCATGAAAGGCTAAGATCTTGCGCTACTGCACGGCTTGGAACTGCCGCTGTTCATCTATAAATCGCGGCCCTGATCTCTCTCTCCGCGAGCTGTAACGTAAGGCGGCGCCATATGAATAGTCACAATACGCGTCACTTGCTCCGGCAAAATGGCGCGCTGCTCGACATTGATGGGGGCGGGTTGCCTTAATTTTTTTCTCCTTACCAGTCGGCCGAAACGAAGCATTAACACTCGCCAATTTAATTTTAAGATGTATACTTTCGGTGCAGATCGCGATTAAATTAGGTTGGCCACCCGCTTTGAATTAGTTTCGTGACTTCGGCGGTCTAGAAGTATGAAGGTTTGAGGGTAGTGAAGGGTTGAGGGGGCCCCCGTCTGACCTGGTCACCCCGTGACCTGCTAGAGAACACGGTCAGCGGTGGTGCTCACTGGGTGAGCGCAAATACCGGTACGTGGGTCTGCCCCCCCCCCCCACCACCCACACACACACACACACTTGGATAACGATCAAAGCGATGCGAGACCTTTATATCGTAAAAGACTATCCAGGTTTCATCCGGGGAATCATGACTCTTTTTAATTAAATTGTCTTGACCTTCCCGTCTTGTCGCTGTTTGTTCTTGCCGATTAAAGCCGTCAACCTTAAGTCTACCTTTTTGGTGTATTTACAATTGATTTGGGGCTCAAAGAAAACAGCAGAGACTGTTACATCCGTTGTAACCGTGTTATTTGCAGTTCACGCTCGTTATCTTTACAGCTTGGCCAGACATGGTGTCTAAACACCGTGCGACAGGCCAGTGTGTACCTACACTGGTACATACACTGGTACATACACTGGTACATACACTGGTACATACACTGGTACATACACTGGTACATACACTGGTATCTACACTGGTATATACACTGGTACATACACTGGTACATACACTGGTACATACACTGGTACATACACTGGTATATACACTGGTATATACACTGGTATCTACACTGGTATATACACTGGTATCTACACTGGTATATACACTGGCATCTACACTGGTCCATACACTGGTACATACACTGGTACATACACTGGTACATACACTGGTATCTACACTGGTACATACACTGGTATCTACACTGTTATATACACTGGTACATACACTGGTACATACACTGGTACATACACTGGTACATACACTGGTACATACACTGGTACATACACTGGTACATACACTGGTACATACACTGGTACATACACTGGTATCTACACTGGTATATACACTGGTACATACACTGGTACATACACTGGTACATACACTGGTACATACACTGGTACATACACTGGTACATACACTGGTACATACACTGGTACATACACTGGTATGTACACTGGTACATACACTGGTATCTACACTGGTACATACACTGGTACATACACTGGTACATACACTGGTATCTACACTGGTACATACACTGGTATCTACACTGGTACATACACTGGTACATACACTGGTATCTACACTGGTACATACACTGGTATCTACACTGGTACATACACTGGTACCTACACTGGTACATACACTGGTACATACACTGGTATCTACACTGGTACATACACTGGTATCTACACTGGTACATACACTGGTACATACACTGGTATCTACACTGGTACATACACTGGTACCTACACTGGTACATACACTGGTACATACACTGGTATCTACACTGGTACATACACTGGTACCTACACTGGTACATACACTGGTACATACACTGGTACCTACACTGGTACATACACTGGTATCTACACTGGTACATACACTGGTACCTACACTGGTACATACACTGGTACCTACACTGGTACATACATTGGTACATACACTGGTATCTACACTGGTACATACACTGGTACCTACACTGGTACATACACTGGTACATACACTGGTACATACACTGGTATCTACACTGGTATCTACACTGGTACATACACTGGTACCTACACTGGTACATACACTGGTACATACACTGGTATCTACACTGGTACATACACTGGTACATACACTGGTATCTACACTGGTACATACACTGGTACCTACACTGGTACATACACTGGTACATACACTGGTACATACACTGGTACATACACTGGTACATACACTGGTATCTACACTGGTACATACACTGGTACCTACACTGGTACATACACTGGTACATACACTGGTATATACACTGGTATATACACTGGTATCTACACTGGTACATACACTGGTACATACACTGGTATCTACACTGGTATCTACACTGGTATATACACTGGTATATACACTGGTACATACACTGGTACATACACTGGTACATACACTGGTATATACACTGGTACATACACTGGTACATACACTGGTATATACACTGGTACATACACTGGTATATACACTGGTACATACACTGGTACATACACTGGTACCTACACTGGTACATACACTGGTATATACACTGGTCCATACACAGGTATATACACTGGTACCTACACTGGTACATACACTGGTACATACACTGGTACATACACTGGTACATACACTGGTATCTACACTGGTACATACACTGGTACATACACTGGTACATACACTGGTATATACACTGGTACATACACTGGTACATACACTGGTATCTACATTGATATCTACATTGATATCTACACTGATATCTACACTGATATCTACACTGATATCTACACTGATATCTACATTGATATCTACATTGATATCTACACTGATATCTACACTGATATCTACACCGATATCTACACTGATATCTACATTGATATCTACACCGATATCTACATTGATATCTACACCGATATCTACACTGATATCTACATTGATATCTACACTGATATCTACACTGATATCTACACTGATATCTACATTGATATCTACACCGATATGTACACTGATATCTACATTGATATCTACACTGATATCTACATTGATATCTACACCGATATCTACACTGATATCTACATTGATATCTACATTGATATCTACACTGATATCTACATTGATATCTACATTGATATCTACATTGATATCTACACTGATATCTACACCGATATCTACACTGATATCTACATTGATATCTACACCGATATCTACACCGATATCTACATTGATATCTACACTGATATCTACATTGATATCTACATTGATATCTACACTGATATCTACACCGATATCTACACCGATATCTACACCGATATCTACATTGATATCTACACCGATATCTACACTGATATCTACATTGATATCTACACTGATATCTACATTGATATCTACACCGATATCTACACTGATATCTACACTGATATCTACACTGATATCTACATTGATATCTACACTGATATCTACATTGATATCTACATTGATATCTACACCGATATCTACACCGATATCTACATTGCTATCTACACTGATATCTACATTGATATCTACACCGATATCTACACCGATATCTACATTGATATCTACACTGATATCTACACTGATATCTACATTGATATCTACATTGATATCTACATTGATATCTACACTGATATCTACATTGATATCTACATTGATATCTACACTGATATCTACACTGATATCTACACTGATATCTACATTGATATCTACACTGATATCTACATTGATATCTACACTGATATCTACACTGATATCTACACTGATATCTACATTGATATCTACACTGATATCTACACTGATATCTACATTGATATCTACACTGATATCTACATTGATATCTACATTGATATCTACATTGATATCTACACTGATATCTACATTGATATCTACATTGATATCTACACTGATATCTACACTGATATCTACACTGATATCTACATTGATATCTACATTGATATCTACACTGATATCTACACTGATATCTACATTGATATCTACACTGATATCTACACTGATATCTACATTGATATCTACACTGATATCTACATTGATATCTACATTGATATCTACATTGATATCTACACTGATATCTACATTGATATCTACATTGATATCTACACTGATATCTACACTGATATCTACATTGATATCTACATTGATATCTACACTGATATCTACACTGATATCTACACTGATATCTACATTGATATCTACACTGATATCTACATTGATATCTACACCGATATCTACACTGATATCTACACCGATATCTACACCGATATCTACATTGATATCTACACTGATATCTACATTTATATCTACACTGATATCTACATTGATATCTACACCGATATCTACACTGATATCTACATTGATATCTACACCGATATCTACACTGATATCTACACTGATATCTACACCGATATCTACATTGATATCTACACCGATATCTACACTGATATCTACACTGATATCTACACCGATATCTACACCGATATCTACCCTGATATCTACACTGATATCTACATTGATATCTACACTGATATCTACATTGATATCTACACTGATATCTACATTGATATCTACACTGATATCTACACCGATATCTACACTGATATCTACATTGATATCTACACCGATATCTACACTGATATCTACATTGATATCTACACTGATATCTACATTGATATCTACACCGATATCTACATTGATATCTACACTGATATCTACACCGATATCTACACTGATATCTACACTGATATCTACATTGATATCTACACTGATATCTACACTGGTATCTACATTGGTATTTACACTGATATCTACAGTGATATCTACACTGATATCTACACTGGTATCTACATTGGTATTTACACTGGTTTCTACAGTGGTATCTACATATGGTCTGATGTGGTCTGATATGGTCTGATATGGTCTGATATGGTCAGGGGCGCAGCCTGGATTTGCAGGTTCTGTTTACGGGTGCCCACACGATGTTCTCAGCCCCCCCCCCCGCCATCGTTTGGAGCACACGTCAGGGTTCGAGGTACGGGGGTAAACGCTTAGGTTCTATGGTCCACTATAGGGAGGGTCACAACTCCACCCTGATCTGTTTCCGGCGGGATAGGGAGGGCGCCCCTTGGGTTCGCCACTGATTGTGACCTTGCTCATGAGGTCATGGGATGTGAGTGTGTGTTGGACGCGATGGTGGGCCACTATGTTTATAACAAGTCGCCTCACCTGTCAACTGCATTACCTTGGTGTAAATCAACCATCGACCAAGGCTTTCAGCAGCGCCGGGGTGTCTGTACAGGCATTGCGACCCCCCCCCCACCCTCTACCCCCCACTACCCCCCACTGGCACATCTCCCAGGCCCCTCCCACACCCCTTTCTAAATCCCCCCTTCCGACACCCCCTCCCAGCCACCCTTCCCACACCCCTCCCAGCCCCTTCCGACACCCCATCCCAGCCCCCTCCCACGCCCCTCCAAGTCTGTCTTGCTTCTCTCGCGCGGTTTGTTTACACATAGTTGTGGGTGCGGGGGTGGTGTGGGGCGGTGCTGTGAAGGGTACTGTCTACCGTATCCCGGAGACTTTCGTCCAGCAAAAATGGTGGGTGTTTTCAGCGTTCTAAGTACTCTCCGGAGATGCCACAGTTGATAAAACCGCCGCGCACTGAAATGACAAAAATCATTTTTGCACAAGTTTAATATTTACCGTCTCTCTGTTCTTGAATGCACTGTTAATTGTGAGACGCATCTAGTCGCGACTGTATGCGGCTGGCACTACAATAGGAAATAGGAAGGCGTCAGTATGTTGCGGGGTCACCCATCATCACAGCGAGGCCCTGATGGGGCATTTCGTACAAAGGCAACTTCATAAATTCGTTGATACAATTACTGTTATAGTGTAACATTAAATCTGGTTCATCAAGTGAAAAGTACATCACGATATAAATGTTGATCCTACGCGCATATGACGGTAACTAAGTAAACTAAAAACTTGTAGATATATCTACATTGATAAAATTCCCGGTCACATTTCACTGCCAATAAAAAAAAAGGAAGAATGTGGAATGCTCACATGGTGAGTGTGACTTCACCAATCTCATGCTACACCAGCAGGTTCTCTCTCTCTGACTTCTCGACTCTGGACCTTTGGGGCCACACGTATTATCAACGTCAGGGATAAAAAAGGGAGAGGTAACATGGACTTTACTGGGGCATGCAAGCTATGGGTAAAACAAGCCCCCAATTACTTGATAGCTGGAGGTGATGGGAGTTTAAAACCAGCAGGCGGTCGGTAGATAATGGTTTGTAGGGCTGCAGAGGTTTGCTGTGTCTGTATGTGTGGTGTGACTGGTATACTGTCGTCAGTGGCAAGGACTGGTGCTCGACCAGGTGAAGCGTAAACCAATGCTGTACAACAGGGTACGTAAGTAGTAAACGTACACGGAACGCCCACATACTTCCAGAAAACAAGTACGGGCTTTCTGGACCCTGGGCAAATAAATAAGTATTGGCATCTTTTATGAACACTTAAACATAACTTAAATTGCTACCGAAAAGCAGTGTGTGGATATGTTAGAAGTTTTGTGGAAGTCCCACGAGGGGGAAGCTGTGAAGCAGCCCGGCCCCCAGTAGGCATGTATTTTCCCAAGGCACTACTGTAACACTGAAGCCTTGGAAATTCCGGGTAAAAGTCCGGGTGAAGTCTGTATGTACCATTATGCATGCGACCTTCTGTTTGGTAAACACAGGACGTTACCACAACTGAACCACTCTCATATAGTTTAGATTCAGCTCAAGATGAGGATTGCTGACAGCTAGGGTTGGGTAACCCGGGGCGGGGCGGGGTGGGGGGGGGGGGAGGCGGGCTACAATAAACAAACCCGCTCTTTAGTGTGAGCGGCACTCCGTTACCGTGGCGGAAGGGAGTGGGGGGGGGGGGGGCTGAAGGGAATGAGCCAGTACATCTCGATGCTCCATGGTGATGTCGCCAAATATTTCCAGTATTTTGAGACTCGACCCAAGAGGCAAATACTCGAACAAGACGGCCGTGGTTACTATGACAACGGGAACGGATGGGGTGCACTCTGTGCCAAGGTTGGGGGAGGGAGAGGGAGGGCGCAGTGGGTGGCCGAGAGGGGGTAGTATGCTCCAGTGCCTTACCATGTCTCGGGATACCAAGGTCTCTGGGAGGTTATCACAACACGTGTGATGTGGTTTGCCTTGGGGTGTCGTAGAGTGGTCGACAGAGGGATGTCACTTACTGCACGGCTCCTGGGCTGATGCTGTCACAATATTTACATTACACCGATTTGTGCCAATTTAATACATGTGTAAAGGACTCCACTTATGTCCCTAGCTAATTACATGCTTCCCACATAAAACGATTTTTTTAAGGGTATGCAGGTCAGTACCAAAGTCTGACAGTTGTAAAACTGCAAACGAAAATACAGATTTACACAATTTGTAATGTGATACTTTTACTTAAAAGCATTAGTCAGTCTTGATTTACCTTACACCTTTAAACTTGTTTAAAAACGTTCTCCGCATTTGTAAATGAAACTATATTTTTTTGTCAAATATATGCAAACCGTTTTTATTCTATCAAGACTTGTACACATCGCTTCAACATGATTCCTCTGGAAGGGAGTCGTCTGATGTTGGCACTCGGCCGTCTGCGGGCACCTGTTCATGACACCTGTTATAATTGGCACTCAGTTCCGTCAGTAAGACGACACCAACTGATTACAAAGATTCCAGAGCTGCTACAGAGTGTGTGTCGTACGGGTACTGTTGGTTGCTAGGCGACCGAGCCGCGAGCGTAACGACGCCGACATTTGGCACAAATAGTTGCATTCTCAAGGTCATGGCCCCACAGGGTAAGGTCATTGTGGGAATGTGAACAGCTGTCTGTACTTCGGCCACGATATGCGGAGCCAGGGTGTGACTGGGGTGGGGGTGGGAAGGGAGGGTTTGTTGGCCAAAGTATCTGCAAAAAGCAGGAAGCTGTTACAGTAGCTAGAGTTCTATTATCATTTGAGACACTACATGTTTTGGCGATTAGTACGCGGTACGTGCTTAAATTCCGTAGGTTTTCAGTTGATCAGTTTTTGTTTTGGGCCATGGAGGGGGAGGGCGAGGGCGAGAACGAGGGCGAGGGGCGAGGGGCTAGGGACGAGTGCTACACAGGGGCCAGTGTTACTCCGGGCTTAACTTACGGACGTGGGCAGAAAGTTATCACGATAAAAAATAGTTTTGGAAAGAAATTTTGGTTTGATCGTCATTTGGCATCGGTACTCTACAACCCCCACCGACCCCAGCACCCCCCCCCCCCCCCCCCGACGGTTCACCGGTGAGCAGCGGACTCATGTCAATCAGGCGACCGAGGGTACCCCCCCCCCCCACCCACCCCTCGCGCTTACTGCCGGAGGGGCCCGGAAGTGGTATGCACCCTTGCTCCTCTACCCTAGTGGTGGTAAGTCTAACCCCTCCGAGCCGAGCCCCATGTCTCGATGGGAGACTATCACACATCTGGTCTGTATTTCTTGTCTGGGACGCTCACGTTTTGGGTGCTTCATGGGGAGTTTTTGCGGAGATTTCCTCAGACAGTGTCGAGACGTCTTGAGTCCTCATATGTGATAACGATTAACGTTACCGGTTGTTAACACACTGTCTGTTCGCTGGCCTTATCTGTCTGATACTGAATGGTCATGGCACCATCTGGCAGCTGGCGCTATCTGTCCGAGGCACGATCTATCTGTTATTAAAACTGTTCGTGGCATTACCTGTGTCTGTGACACTTTAACACTATCTGTGACACTATGTGACATTACCTGTCTGTGACACTATCTGTGACACTTCGTGACACTGTGACACTATTCGTGACACTGTGACACTAACTGCCTGTTGCACTATCTGTGACACTACCTCTCTGATCATGCCAGACTTGGAGGGTAGTTTTGCTGTTGGTGGAGTGAGTTTTTATGACATGGACGCGAGATGCAAAAAACGTTCAAAGCTTTTGGTGGGTCTGTAATGTCCTATTTGTCAAGTGTTCGGAACTCGCGTTATGTACAGCAGATCTTGAAACAGACCCGTGTCCTTTCAAAGCCTTCTTTATACCTTTAGCTGGAAACACTTTTGGGTCGAGCTGATCGTGTTATGAGCGTAGCGTAATCAGTACTGTACATGTACAAAGTGAAGTGACGGGTTGTGTCCTTGCGGTGAGACTCCGATGGAAGTACGTGTAGAATAAGGAGATAACTGCAGCTATACCTGATGCGGTATGGCCATGGCATTGGATCATACGCGAATTCATTGTTGAGGGAAGGGGGGGGGGGGTGGATCGTGCACTTGGCTGAGCGGTGGGGATAGATTGTGGTACTTGCCTTAGGGGGTGGGTGGGGGGGGGGTGCTTGGCTCAGCATGTTATTACGTGCACATGTCGATGGAATCCTTTCTTGTATACAACTCTAGTCTCTCCAGATCACTGCAGTCGCTGTTTAAGGGGTGTCGAGTGACAGTGCTTGGTTGGTGGGGACGACATAACTGTTTATTTTCGCTGCCTGCCGCGGGGCCTCACTGCTATACATGTATATGTCAGCCTCCATTCTTATGATAGTTACGTGGTGTCTATTTATATTTACAGATCAGTCTCCGGCAGCTGGACAAGACGCTGCTCTCCCAGCTCTGGACCCTCAACGAGAGTATCCAGAAGTACAAACAGCGGCTCCAGGAGGACACCCTGTCGGAGACCATGTCCGAGTGTTCCATCAACAGTCTGGAGAGCGGACTGCAGACCGTTGAGGAGAATGAGTATGAGAACGTGATAGTCCACCCTCCCCAGCCCGTCTGGTCCACCCACCCCCTCTACGAGAACGTCTCGTCCCCGCGGCCTCTCGGCAACCCGCCCAGCCCCTCGGCCAATCAGGGAGGCCGGTTGACGCGTAACCATAGCAACCGGACCCATGCGCCGTATTGTAGTCCGCCGAGGGGCGAAGGCGTCGCCGCGAACGGCGGCGGGAATGGGGCTGTGAACGGCGTGGCGCCACCCTGCGGAGATTACGAGAACCTCTACGAACCCATGTATCTGGAGCCGATCTGTCAGAGAAGCTTCCCGAAGGGGATGTCTCCCCTGGTCTGCTCCAAGGAGCAGGTGGCCAATGGACCCGGCAGTATTGTCGGCGCAAAATCCTGGTTTAAGCCCATTCGTAACCACACGTATGAGTCAACGTGTTAATTACGTTCCGCCTTCCATACTGTATGAGGATATCCACAGAGGGTATGTTGTACTGCCTTCCGCCTTCCATACTCCATACGGATATCCACAGAGGGTATGTTGTACTGCCTTCCGCCTTCCATACTCTATGAGGATATCCACAGAGGGTATGTTGTACTGCCTTCCGCCTTCCATACTCTATGAGGATATCCACAGAGGGTATGTTGTACTGCGTTCCGCCTTCCATACTCCATACAGATATCCACAGAGGGTATGTTGTACTGCGTTCCGCCTTCCATACTCTATGAGGATATCCACAGAGGGTATGTTGTACTGCGTTCCGCCTTCCATACTCTATGAGGATATCCACAGAGTGTATGTTGTACTGCGTTCCGCCTTCCATACTCTGAGGATATCCACAGAGGGTATGTTGTACTGCGTTCCGCCTTCCATACTCCATACGGATATCCACAGAGGGTATGTTGTACTGCGTTCCGCCTTCCATACTCCATACAGATATCCACAGAGGGTATGTTGTACTGCGTTCCGCCTTCCATACTCTGAGGATATCCACAGAGGGTATGTTGTACTGCGTTCCGCCTTCCATACTCCATACGGATATCCACAGAGGGTATGTTGTACTGCGTTCCGCCTTCCATACTCCATACAGATATCCACAGAGGGTATGTTGTACTGCGTTCCGCCTTCCATACTCTATGAGGATATCCACAGAGGGTATGTTGTACTGCGTTCCGCCTTCCATACTCTATGAGAATATCCACAGAGGGTATGTTGTACTGCGTTCCGCCTTCCATACTCCATACAGATATCCACAGAGGGTATGTTGTACTGCGTTCCGCCTTCCATACTCTATGAGGATATCCACAGAGGGTATGTTGTACTGCGTTCCGCCTTCCATACTCTATGAGGATAACCACAGAGGGTATGTTGTACTGCGTTCCGCCTTCCATACTCCATACGGATATCCACAGAGGGTATGTTGTACTGCGTTCCGCCTTCCATACTCTATGAGGATAACCACAGAGGGTGTGTTGTACTGCGTTCCGCCTTCCATACTCTATGAGGATATCCACAGAGGGTATGTTGTACTGCGTTCCGCCTTCCATACTCTATGAGGATATCCACAGAGGGTATGTTGTACTGCGTTCCGCCTTCCATACTCTGAGGATATCCACAGAGGGTATGTTGTACTGCGTTCCGCCTTCCATACTCCATACGGATATCCACAGAGGGTATGTTGTACTGCGTTCCGCCTTCCATACTCCATACAGATATCCACAGAGGGTATGTTGTACTGCCTTCCGCCTTCCATACTCTATGAGGATATCCACAGAGGGTATGTTGTACTGCGTTCCGCCTTCCATACTCTATGAGAATATCCCCAGAGGGTATGTTGTACTGCGTTCCGCCTTCCATACTCCATACAGATATCCACAGAGGGTATGTTGTACTGCGTTCCGCCTTCCATACTCTATGAGGATATCCACAGAGGGTATGTTGTACTGCGTTCCGCCTTCCATACTCTATGAGGATAACCACAGAGGGTATGTTGTACTGCGTTCCGCCTTCCATACTCTATGAGGATAACCACAGAGGGTATGTTGTACTGCGTTCCGCCTTCCATACTCCATACAGATATCCACTGAGGGTATGTTGTACTGCGTTCCGCCTTCCATACTCCATACGGATATCCACAGAGGGTATGTTGTACTGCGTTCCGCCTTCCATACTCCATACGGATATCCACAGAAGGTATGTTGTACTGCGTTCCGCCTTCCATACTCCATACGGGTATCCACAGAGGGTATGTTGTACTGCGTTCCGCCTTCCATACTCCATACGGGTATCCACAGAGGGTATGTTGTACTGCGTTCCGCCTTCCATACTCCATACGGATACCCACGGATGGGATGCTATAACGTCCAGACGGAGGGCGAAACACCAAGGCTCGAGTTATACACGCTGACCTAAGTAGGAAAGAAAAATGGGTGTGAGACACTCACTTTGTGCCTTATTCTTGTGAAAAAAGTACATGGGACTGTTTGTCCCGTTTTAAAGTGGGTTCCGAGTTGACAATACTCTCAGTCGTAGAAAGTGTGCTGTGTTTGGTGAGCCTGGTTTGTTATATATGCATGTGTTTGTCGGTTGTGCCTACTTTTCCATCGTACTTAGCGTGTTTTTCGGTGATTAGTCAGGGAAAAAGTAGACCGTTCTGTGCGAGACTGGCCACCTCTTGCCATCCTTACCTAGGGTTCAGTAGAGGCTTGACGTATCTTGGGACATTGGGACCCACACGTTTTTGTAGTTGAGTCTGACCTCCTTGTCAATTCTGACCCGAAGGAAAGGAAAACATAAATTCTCCCTATTTTCGTCGTGGTATCAGTAGAGTGTATCAGGGTCCAGGCAAGGACATACATGTCAGAACATATGTAAAATTAATCATCTGCTACGTATTTTGTGTTGCCAATATAGTTGATTGAATAATGAAATATCAATTTAATAGAATATCGTATTTTCTGATTTCATGCACCATAGGCAATGTCTTTACCCGCATCTAGTTAAGTTGTGTATTCATATGTCACTAGAAATGTCAGTAAGGAAGAAGTTTCCAGTGCGTGACTGGAAAAAAAGACTTTTCTCATGTATATACAGGGTCTAGTCAAAATTGACAACCGCCCACGCTCCCTTGACCAACTAACAAACAATCGTTGAAACTAATTTACTTTCCAGGGCGGTGAAACTGCTCACGTTAACCCCAAGCTTGAAGTAACGGTTCTGCCTATCTGTGCAATACATTCTTCCTAGTCCCATAACCGAGCGCTTGACACATTGTTTATAGAATAATTGTTATGTTATTAAGCCATATTATCTTTACTTTACACAGTTCCTCACCATTCTGATATGGGGCCGCTGGACTTGCCATGCAACTTACTACGTCGCCGAAAGGCCTATATTTTTGTATGCAGATATACTACTACGCAGAGATCGTATTCGGTTCTGCGGGAAATATAGGGTAGAGATTTGTTTATATCATAACGCAGCCGTGGTGTCTTCAGGCGTGCCGTATCTGTGTGTACCACCTCCCTTATGCTGAGCGACGACTGAGGTCACAGTGAGTTCTACTGCAAACCAACGTGTCAACATTCTGCTTTCCCGAAATCATTTGTCCTGTGTGTCCTTTGCTCATGAACCATTGGTTTCATATGCGTATTTGTCTAAGATTTGAAGTGGTGCTGTATTTCTGACGTGAACGAGGCCAGTGCGTGTTAATCACCCGTTAGGTCCAAAAAATAAATGACATACAACTGAAGCGAGAATAAGGTTGTATGGTTTTTATGAAAAAGATCAGAAAAGTTAATGTACTAAATTAGAGAGGTGGGAATGTTAATGTTTCACTTGATCCTATGGCATGCATCCGTGTAATCTTCGGGACTATGTGAAGACCAACGTCCCTCCGGGTCGCGACGTTTCTACTATTCAATTTTCGGTAGTTAGCATGTTTCCACATTCCCACTCAGTTTGCTCTAGTGGTGAGAAAGAAATCAATGTTGACCTCTTATGTTCGCGTCAATACGCTGGCTGATGCTGGCAGTATAATGGGTGCTATAACTAGCGGATTTTCTCGTCGTAGTACTATAGTTTGTGTTAGTTAGCTGTCGAGTTGTTTGTATTAGCTCTCTAGCGCGTTGTGTTACTTGTGTAGCTGTTTGTGTCTTATTTTGTTGTTTCATTTGTAGATATTTTCGGTTTGCCCGCGCGGCTTGTGTGCGATGTTGAAAACCGGTGGTGCCCGGTGTATGTAGGCCACTGTACATGTCAACAAGTTACCAATAAAACAACATCCAAGTAAGACTTGCACCCGTCTTTATACTTGTGACGAGGGGACCTCTGGTCGTCTGGTCGTACTGCGAACGACAGAATCAAGGTTCGCACTAGCCAACTGGCAAACTACGATCTAATTTGTTTTCCGTTTTACTGGCAGCAAGATGTGATTTGACGAGAACCAGCCAGTCCGTAAATAGCTTGATCGTGGGCAAGACTCCCAGCTATCTGGATATACAGCCGCACGAGAGATTGGTCCTCGGACAGAATGCAGCGATGACACGACACGATGCTGTGATTGGTTATCTCATTGACCGTTACTATGTTGGCAGTTGTGTTTATGCATTCCAAAGTCTACAACGGATACATGACAACATATAACAATTCTAAAAGGGTACATATAAATGTTAATACAGGGATTACATGAGAAATAAACATATTGGTTTCATAATATACCTGTAAGTAACACGTATAGAAGTACATATATCTGTTCCAGTCTTATTGTACATTTTTGTTATATCTGAAGACTGTTGAGGTCTGGGTTGGAGGTAAGGGGAATAATTGACTCTGGAGGGTAAGAGGAGGGGGTTACTACCCACATGGAGGAGCGTATGCACAATATACACGTAAACCCCAGCCAACAAACAGCACCATGGCCACATCGGATCATTGCACAAGCCAACAAACAGCACCATGGCCACACATGATCATTGCACAAGCCAACAAACAGCACCATGGCCACACATGATCATTGCACAAGCCAACAAACAGCACCATGGCCACACATGATCATTGCACAAGCCAACAAACAGCACCATGGCCACACATGATCATTGCACAAGCCAACAAACAGCACCATGACTATACATGATCATTGCACAAGCCAACAAACAGCACCATGGCCACACATGATCATTGCACAAGCCAACAAACAGCACCATGGCCACACATGATCATTGCACAAGCCAACAAACAGCACCATGACTATACATGATCATTGCACAAGCCAACAAACAGCACCATGGCCGTACCTGATCATTACACAAGCCAACAAACAGCACCATGACTATACCAGACCTACTGTGGCCCAAAAGTACAATCTAGAGGCGTGGCGTTTACTGACTGCGGCGTGGCGTTTACTGACTGCGGCGTGGCGTAAGCACATACAGGCAGCAACGCCACGCCGCCAGATTGTACTTTTGGGGCGTTAAAAGTGGCAGCGTGGCGCTGCTGTCTGTATGTGCAAACGCCACGCCGCAGTCAGTAAACGCCACGCCGCTAGATTGTACTTTTGGGCCACAGTACAGACCATTACACAAGCCAACAAACTGCACCATGACTATACATGACCATTACACAAGCCAACAAGCAGCACCATGGACACACATGACCATTACACAAACCAACAAACAGCTCCATGGCCACACATGACCATTACACAAGCCAACAAACAGCACCATGGCCACACATGACCATTACACAAGCCAACAAACAGCTCCATGGCCACACATGACCATTACACAAGCCAACAAGCAGCACCATGGCCACACATGACCATTACACAAGCCAACAAGCAGCACCATGGCCACACATGACCATTACACAAGCCAACAAGCAGCACCATGGCCCCGGAGTTCGTTCTGAGACGTCGAGACTCTGAAAGGTCGTTTATTATCCCTCGCCGCCAAAACCTCCTAAATATCGCCCGTGTCTGTATTGGTACCCTTATGTTTTCTGTTGCCCGGGGATCCTGTTTGTCCGGACCCACGTTCTATTTACGCTGCGATGTTCCGTTCCAACGGAGCCCGAAACGTTTCCGCTCCAAGCTGCCGCCAACGATGGAGTGAATCGACATCAGAATTAAAAGTAAGCTCCGACCGGCCATCAATCACCCTCAACGATGACGTTATGACGGAGGCGACTTTCCTGGGCCGGGTCCCGGCGGACGATTAAAACTGGAACCCTGCAGGGCTGAGATGGACCCGACGTGTTATTTAAGCTCCTTTCCCCGCCATGTGGGCGGAAGGTTTACAGTGACGTCCCGTACGATAAGGGCCTTATTTATAGGGAAGCTAGCCCCTTTTTTTCTCCGACTGGTTCTTCGCATTGTCTGCAGACAGCTGTGTTATAAATAGTCTGCCAACGGCGCCCAGAGTTGGTGAATCGCGGGAGTGGCGGGGCGGGGCGATCTCCGGTTGGGCTTAACACTTGGTCCAGCGGTTGGCACCGCCCAACGGCCAGCGGTCCGCAGGGGTTAATTGTTACTTGAAGGGCGAAACCGGGGAGAAAAATAGAACTTGGGGCCTATTTACTGTTTAAATACGTTTCACAGTCCGTGTATGAAGTGCGTGGAGGCCAATGGAAGCAGCGGGAGGGACAAGGCAAGGACTCCATGGCTGGACGGCAAGCGGGAGGGACAGGGCAAAGACTCCATGGCTGCACGGCTAGCGGGAGGGACCGGGCAAGGACTCCATGGCTGGACGGCAAGCGGGAGGGATAGGGCAAAGACTCCATGGCTGGACGGCTAGCGGGAGGGACAGGGCAAGGACTCCATGGCTTCACTTCAAGCGGGAGGCACAGAGCAAAGACTCCATGGCTGGACGGCTAGCGGGAGGGACAGGGCAAGGACTCCATGGCTTGACTTCAAGCGGGAGGGACAGGGCAAGGACTCCATGGCTGGACGGCTAGCGGGAGGGACAGGGCAAGGACTCCATGGCTTGACTTCAAGCGGGAGTGACAGGGCAAGGACTCCATGGCTGGACGGCTAGCGGGAGGGACAGGGCAAGGACTCCATGGCTGGACGGCTAGCGGGAGGGACAGGGCAAGGACTCCATGGCTTGACGTCAAGCGGGAGGTACACGGCAAGGACTCCATGGCTGGACGGCAAGCCGGAGGGACAGGGCAAGGACTCCATGGCTGGACGGCTAGCGGGAGGGACAGGGCAAGGACTCCATGGCTGGACGGCTAGCGGGAGGGACAGGGCAAGGACTCCATGGCTGGACGTCAAGCTGGAGGGACAGGGCAAGGACTCCATGGCTGGACGTCAAGCTGGAGGGACAGGGCAAGGACTCCATGGCTGGACGTCAAGCTGGAGGGACAGGGCAAGGACTCCATGGCTGGACGGCAAGCGGGAGGGACAGAGCAAGGAAGGTCGGCTAGGAAGGGAGGGGATGTTTGGTCAGTGAGGAAGGGTGGTGATGTATGGTCGGCAAGGAAGGGAGGGGATGTTTGGTCAGTGAGGAAGGGTGGTGATGTATGGTCGGTAAGGAAGGGAGGTGATGTTTGGTCAGTGAGGAAGGGAGGTGATGCTTGGTCGGTAAGGAAGGGAGGTGATGTTTGTTCGGTAAGGAAGGGAGGTGATGTTTGGTCGGTAAGGAAGGATGGTGATGTTTGTTCGGTAAGGAAGGGAGGTGATGTTTGGTCGGTAAGGAAGTAAGGTGATGTTTGGTCGGTAAGGAAGGGAGGTGATGTTTGGTCGGTAAGGAAGGGAGGTGATGTTTGGTCGGTAACAAAAGGGTGGTGATGTTTGTTCGGTAAGGAAGGGAGGTGATGTTTGGTCAGTGAGGAAGGGAGGTGATGTTTGGTCGGTAAGGAAGGGAGGTGATGTTTGGTCAGTGAGGAAGGGAGGTGATGTTTGGTCGGTAAGGAAGGGAGGTGATGTTTGGTCAGTGAGGAAGGGAGGTGATGCTTGGTCGGTAAGGAAGGGAGGTGATGTTTGGTCGGTAAGGAAGGGAGGTGATTTTTGGTCGGTAAGGAAGGGAGGTGATGCTTGGTCGGTAAGGAAGGGAGGGGATGTTTCGTCGGTAAGGAAGGGAGGTGATGCTTGGTCGGTAAGGAAGGGAGGTGATGTTTGGTCGGTAAGGAAGGGAGGTGATGTTTGGTCGGTAAGGAAGGGAGGTGATGCTTGGTCGGTAAGGAAGGGAGGTGATGTTTGGTCGGTAAGGAAGGGAGGTGATGTTTGGTCGGTAAGGAAGGGAGGTGATGTTTGGTCGGTAAGGAAGGGAGGTGATGTTTGTTCGGTGAGGAAGGGAGGTGATGCTTGGTCGGTAAGGAAGGGAGGTGATGTTTGGTCGGTAAGGAAGGGAGGTGATGTTTGGTCGGTAAGGAAGGGAGGTGATGTTTGTTCGGTGAGGAAGGGAGGTGATGCTTGGTCGGTAAGGAAGGGAGGTGATGTTTGGTCGGTAAGGAAGGGAGGTGATGTTTGGTCGGTAAGGAAGGGAGGTGATGCTTGGTCGGTAAGGAAGGGAGGGGATGTTTGGTCGGTAAGGAAGGGAGGTGATGCTTGGTCGGTAAGGAAGGGAGGTGATGTTTGGTCGGTAAGGAAGGGAGGTGATGTATGGTCGGTAAGGAAGGGAGGTGAGGTTTGGTCGGTAAGGAAGGGAGGTGATGCTTGGTCGGTAAGGAAGGGAGGGGATGTTTGGTCGGTAAGGAAGGGAGGTGATGCTTGGTCGGTAAGGAAGGGAGGTGATGTTTGGTCGGTAAGGAAGGGAGGTGATGCTTGGTCGGTAAGGAAGGGAGGTGATGTTTGGTCGGTAAGGAAGGGAGGTGATGCTTGGTCGGTAAGGAAGGGAGGGGATGTTTGGTCGGTAAGGAAGGGAGGTGATGCTTGGTCGGTAAGGAAGGGAGGTGATGTTTGGTCGGTAAGGAAGGGAGGTGATGTATGGTCGGTAAGGAAGGGAGGTGATGTTTGGTCGGTAAGGAAGGGAGGTGATGCTTGGTCGGTAAGGAAGGGAGGGGATGTTTGGTCGGTAAGGAAGGGAGGTGATGCTTGGTCGGTAAGGAAGGGAGGTGATGTTTGGTCGGTAAGGAAGGGAGGTGATGTATGGTCGGTAAGGAAGGGAGGTGATGTTTGGTCGGTAAGGAAGGGAGGAGATGTTTGGTCGGTAACAAAAGGGTGGTGATGTTTGGTCGGTAAGGAAGGGTGGTGATGTTTGGTCGGTAAGAAAGGGAGGTGATGTTTAGTCGGTAAGGAACGGAGGTGATGTATGGTCGGTAAGGAAGGGTGGTGATGTTTAGTCGGTAAGGAACGGAGGTGATGTATGGTCGGTAAGGAAGGGAGGTGATGTTTGGTCGGTAAGGAAGGATGGTGATGTTTGTTCGGTAAGGAAGGGAGGTGATGCTTGGTCGGTAAGGAAGGGAGGTGATGTTTGGTCGGTAAGGAAGGGAGGAGATGTTTGGTCGGTAAGGAAGGGAGGTGATGTTTGGTCGGTAACAAAAGGGTGGTGATGCTTAGTCGGTAAGGAAGGGAGGTGATGTTTGGTCGGTAAAAAAGGAAGGTGATGTTTAGTCGGTAAGGAACGGAGGTGATGTATGGTCGGTAAGGAAGGGAGGTGATGTTTGGTCGGTAACAAAAGGGTGGTGATGCTTAGTCGGTAAGGAAGGGTGGTGATGTTTGGTCGGTAAGAAAGGGAGGTGATGTTTAGTCGGTAAGGAACGGAGGTGATGTATGGTCGGTAAGGAAGGGTGGTGATGTTTAGTCGGTAAGGAACGGAGGTGATGTATGGTCGGTAAGGAAGGGAGGTGATGTTTGGTCGGTAAGGAAGGGAGGTGATGTTTGGTCGGTAACAAAAGGGTGGTGATGCTTAGTCGGTAGGGAAGGGTGGTGATGTTTGGTCAGTGAGGAAGGGAAGTGATGTTTGGTCGGTAAGGAAGGGAGGTGATGTTTGGTCGGTAAGGAAGGATGGTGATGTTTGGTCGGTAAGGAAGGGAGGAGATGTTTGGTCGGTAAGGAACGGAGGTGATGTTTGTTCGGTAAGGAAGGGAGGTGATGTTTGGTCAGTGAGGAAGGGAGGTGATGTTTGGTCAGTGAGGAAGGGAGGTGATGCTTGGTCGGTAAGGAAGGGAGGTGATGTTTGGTCGGTAAGGAAGGGAGGAGATGTTTGGTCAGTGAGGAAGGGAGGTGATGCTTGGTCGGTAAGGAAGGGAGGTGATGTTTGGTCGGTAAGGAAGGGAGGTGATGTTTGGTCAGTGAGGAAGGGAGGTGATGCTTGGTCGGTAAGGAAGGGAGGTGATGTTTGGTCGGTAAGGAAGGGAGGTGATGTTTGGTCAGTGAGGAAGGGAGGTGATGTTTGGTCGGTAAGGAAGGGAGGTGATGTTTGGTCAGTGAGGAAGGGAGGTGATGCTTGGTCGGTAAGGAAGGGAGGTGATGTTTGGTCGGTAAGGAAGGGAGGTGATGTTTGGTCAGTGAGGAAGGGAGGTGATGTTTGGTCAGTGAGGAAGGGAGGTGATGCTTGGTCGGTAAGGAAGGGAGGGGATGTTTGGTCGGTAAGGAAGGATGGTGATGTTTGTTCGGTAAGGAAGGGAGGTGATGTTTGTTCGGTAAGGAAGGGAGGTGATGTTTGGTCAGTGAGGAAGGGAGGTGATGCTTGGTCGGTAAGGAAGGGAGGTGATGTATGGTCGGTAAGGAAGGGAGGTGATGTTTGGTTGGTAAGGAAGGGAGGTGATGCTTAGTCGGTAAGAAAGGAAGGTGATGTTTGGTTGGTAAGGAAGGGAGGTGATGTTTGGTTGGTAAGGAAGGGAGGTGATGCTTAGTCGGTAAGAAAGGAAGGTGATGTTTGGTCGGTAAGGAAGGGAGGTGATGTTTGGTCAGTGAGGAAGGGAGGTGATGCTTGGTCGGTAAGGAAGGGAGGTGATGTTTGTTCGGTAAGGAAGGGAGGTGATGTTTGGTCAGTGAGGAAGGGAGGTGATGCTTGGTCGGTAAGGAAGGGAGGTGATGTTTGGTCGGTAAGGAAGGGAGGTGATGCTTGGTCGGTAAGGAAGGGAGGTGATGTTTGGTCGGTAAGGAAGGGAGGAGATGTTTGGTCGGTAAGGAAGGGAGGTGATGTATGGTCGGTAAGGAAGGGAGGTGATGTTTGGTTGGTAAGGAAGGGAGGTGATGCTTAGTCGGTAAGGAAGGGAGGTGATGTTTGGTCGGTAAGAAAGGAAGGTGATGTTTAGTCGGTAAGGAACGGAGGTGATGTATGGTCGGTAAGGAAGGGAGGTGATGTTTGGTTGGTAAGGAAGGGAGGTGATGTATGGTCGGTAAGGAACGGAGGTGATGTATGGTCGGTAAGGAAGGGAGGTGATGTTTGGTCGGTAAGGAAGGAGGTGATGTTTGGTCGGTAAGGAAGGGAGGTGATGTTTGGTCGGTAAGGAACGGAGGTGATGTATGGTCGGTAAGGGAGGGTGGTGATGTATGGTCGGTAAGGAACGGAGGTGATGTTTGGTCGGTAAGGAAGGGTGGTGATGTATGGTCGGTAAGGAAGGGAGGTGATGTTTGGTCAGTGAGGAAGGGAGGTGATGCTTGGTCGGTAAGGAAGGGAGGTGATGTTTGTTCGGTAAGGAAGGGAGGTGATGTTTGGTCAGTGAGGAAGGGAGGTGATGCTTGGTCGGTAAGGAAGGGAGGTGATGTTTGGTCGGTAAGGAGGGGAGGAGATGTTTGGTCGGTAAGGAAGGGAGGTGATGCTTGGTCGGTAAGGAAGGGAGGTGATGTTTGGTCGGTAAGGAAGGGAGGTGATGCTTGGTCGGTAAGGAAGGGAGGTGATGTTTGGTCGGTAAGGAAGGGAGGAGATGTTTGGTCGGTAAGGAAGGGAGGTGATGTATGGTCGGTAAGGAAGGGAGGTGATGTTTGGTTGGTAAGGAAGGGAGGTGATGCTTAGTCGGTAAGGAAGGGAGGTGATGTTTGGTCGGTAAGAAAGGAAGGTGATGTTTAGTCGGTAAGGAACGGAGGTGATGTATGGTCGGTAAGGAAGGGAGGTGATGTTTGGTTGGTAAGGAAGGGAGGTGATGTATGGTCGGTAAGGAACGGAGGTGATGTATGGTCGGTAAGGAAGGGAGGTGATGTTTGGTCGGTAAGGAAGGAGGTGATGTTTGGTCGGTAAGGAAGGGAGGTGATGTTTGGTCGGTAAGGAACGGAGGTGATGTATGGTCGGTAAGGAAGGGAGGTGATGTATGGTCGGTAAGGAACGGAGGTGATCTTTGGTCGGTAAGGAAGGGTGGTGATGTTTGGTCGGTAAGGAACGGAGGTGATGTATGGTCGGTAAGGAAGGGTGGTGATGTTTGGTCGGTAAGGAATGGTGGTGATGTTTGGTCGAAACGAAAGTGAATGCATCATAATGTGAGGTCGAGGCTTGCAAACGTCGCATAATTCCTGACTCGGCAAATGTGGTCAAGAGTCAAAGAATATGTACCTGTGCTCTGCGCGCTTTTCTTGAGTTTATGCGTAGATTTACTTCGGTTTTGCGCTTCTCACCCATGCGATAGATTCCGTTGGATAACATGGTCACTTAATTACGTCAGGTCTGGCCGTCCTGCTGGCGACGGAATACCCACCACACGGCTTCAACCCACACCCACACAACCTTCCGGGGCCCGCTGTGACCGGGGTTGGTGGTCCGGTCCGTGTCATCGCATTGGGCCAAAAGCCTCAGGCGGCCTTAGGTTTTTTTCAGCGTTCCTCTCTGGGGAATAAGATAAAAAGTGACCCGGTACGAATAGGAAGCTTGGCGCTCGTTACCGTCAATTATTAAGCGAGTCGATCATTTCTCGTTTGAGACACTTCCGCTGGCCAGCCACGATGCCGGTGGTGTGGTGGGGTGGGGTGGGTGGCGATAGGAGGGGGTGGGAAGAACGGGGTGGGGCATTGGGGGATCTTAGGGAGGGCGGAGAGCAGTCTCTTTGAATAAGGTTCGGTGAAAACAAATCTTTTTCGGGGAAATTGACTCTTGGAGTTGTTCCCATTATTATTAAAGTTCATTGAGTAAAGTCCATTTCTGTCGTAATTGCGCTGTACTACTTTACCAACAGAGGGCGCTCGCTCCTGACATCACCTCACTCGGCCAGCAGAAGGCGCCCGTTCCTTGCAGCGCCTCAGCCACACGCAACTGCAAACCTCACGCTTTATCTCAACGGTGCTGGGGTCACGAAGGTTTTTGGAGCGTTGTTTAATTTGAATTTTGCATTTCCGATGGAAATGGAGGAGCGTAAACATATTTCAAAATAACACGGGGTCAAAGTTCAAAAGCGCTTCACGCCTTTGGCATCGACTGAACTCAAAAATATAGTTCGAAACCAAAATGGCCTGAATTCGATGAATCGTAATTGCTTAAAACTCAATCCTCTTCCATTTAGCTGGAAACTTCGTGTGATTCAGTGTGACATCATATTTGTAATGATGGCAACTTAAATACTTAAATTCACAAATAGTTAAAATTATATATAGTCTATATACGTATGTCTATGTGTTTCTGTGCATGTTTATCGATATATGTTATGGCGTAATCAGTTTTGACAATTACAACACGGAGCATCTATCCAGCCTGTCTGTTTACTACGGTCCGACATGACGGGAGGAATTACTCACTATCCTGAGCACTGGTCGCCATCTTCATAAAGCAAGATGTGTCATGTCTTCCACACGCATTATTGCTTGCCACCACTGGCGGATGTTCAGCCCAGGACCCTTTATCCATCCCCGCCACTATCGGATCTCGGATCATTCTAAAATACGGAATACGCTTTTCTGTCTGCCGGGGGAGGCAGCTTACCCCCAGATCCTGAAATCCATTATTACCTGTTATCTGAGCGCTCATGGTCTCGCTATAGCCATACCCCGAGATCTCACCTCGAGCTCACCTTACCTGGAGATTTGACTTCGAGATCTCACCTCAGGATTGCTATCTGACCAGTACATGGCGGGATCTATTCCTTGTCACCACCCTGGCGGTTTCCAGAAGGTGCAGGCTGATTCATTTCGACGCCTATGATGGTGGTCTGCTGCGTGTGACTGGCTAGCTGGGGTGAACCTAGCCACGGGGGACTCCAGGGGATTAGGGGGAGGGGGGGGGGGGGGGGTCACTCGGAGTTATACAAGATGGCCGACCCGGATAGCGGAGGAATTGTGTGTGATTGCATCTACGGATGGAGATATTTGACAAATATCACGCTTCTCTTCGATGTTAATTAGTTGGACAGGTTTAAGGCGATGTGTAAGTCCAACATTACGGCGAGACGGCTGCACCAGTGTCTCCTCACATCGATTCCCTCAAACGTGACGGAGGATATCATCAACTATTGGACCCGCATATTCCCCTACTGTTGTACTGTTATTGCGTACAGGGATCACTGTGTTTGTTATTTTATATGCCAACCGATGTTTGCTTGTTATTGTTTGTTATGGGTATGCTCACCAGATGTTTATTAAATGTGCAATGTAATTTACTGGAGGTAATCACTATGTGTTTGTTATCATCACTGGAGGTAATCACTATGTGTTTGTTATCATCACTGGAGGTAATCACTATGTGTTTGTTATCATCACTGGAGGTAATCACTACGTGTTTGTTACCATTACTGGAGGTAATCACCATGTGTTTTTTTTATTGCTACTGCGGCGAACCCTTTTGGGCAAGGTCAGTATGTGTTTGCTGTTGTTATTAGATACCGTAATTGTGTGTTTGATTACTGAAGTTTCTTTATTAGAGGTATGTATGTGGTCTACTGTGCATGTGTTCTACTGTCTCACTTGGCTAGAGCGCTCGAACGTACTCGAACGTTATAAGTAGTAAATAATAAATATAAATCAATAATATAGGAGGAAACATAGATCACATGAATCAGAGCTAAGGCTAAAACAAGGCGCAGAAAATAACACCTTAAACATGATGTGATATATTTTATTATAACTGCTATCACAAAACTTCATATCCCGTTATTCAACAGACAGTGTGACAATAAATAATGCAGCTTGAAATAAGGAACTGGCAATAAATTAATATAATATAAAGAGGCTATCTACAAAAGCCAGCATGGTGGAGTATGTACCGTAGACTAAACATTGACTGTCCGTGCTCTACCACTGCGTCTAGCGCCCACGAGAAATACTCCAAAAGACGGTATCTAGGTTATAGTACGGGGTTCTCATGTTCTATAGCGCACAGTACGTACGCCGTACTTTGTAAACACGGACTGGTTACTTGAAGTCGTGGTTAAAGTGTCGGCGTTCTGCAGGATTTAGCCCCCAAGTGTTGCCTTTGATGCAACATGTACATTGAACAAACACATGGCATAGTACTCATTGTGGGTGACTTTAATTGCTAAATATAAAAGGAGGAAATTGGAGTGGCTCAATGAACATCGCCATGATCCAAAACACGCAATACTAGGTTTTTTTGTACTTTTTTTGGCCCTGCAGATGGTTGCAGAATTTCTCATTAACTACGCATGCGTCAGCGGATTTCGATACACACAGGCAGCAGGAGACGGAACAGGCACGATGTCCTTACCTGGTGAGCACTACTTATCTGAGTATTAACAATTTGCACGTGGTGCGAAAGAACTACATCAAGTGACCTTTATACCAGCTTCAAATAGTCGGTTGGCTTAGTGAGGGTTAAGCCGGTCAAATACGTATAAGAAATGATGAAAAACATGACTGTTACTTTGCTCTCCTCTTGCGCCCAATCGCAGTATCTGAAATATTCCTGGTTGCTATGTCTACAGCATGTCTAAGTATTCTGACAGATATTACAGGTTTTTTGACATATATATTATGATTACAAAAATATAGATATTATTATCATTGTTTTTGCCTTTTTCAGCATGGCGGATCAATATTATGCTGTACACAACAAGCCTGGTGTCATTAAGAAATAAGACAAGTGCCCAAAGTGTTTTTGTATATATGTAGGCTACCTTCGCTCGTATAAGTACTTTGCATAAGCCATCGTTCCAAATATACTACCTTTAGACCTCGCCCAGGAACTCAGAGAGCGCGCGGGGTTGATCTTTGAAAACGTCCAATATCGCAAAATATCAATCAAAACAAAATAAATCATTTTTATAGTAATTGTGGTAAACAGGCTTCATTTATCACCATTAATCAGATCGAAATAAAAACGTGAGAAATAGATTATGCTTTCGTAATGGAAATACGAGAAGCTTTGATACAAAATGGGGAAAAGGGTTTAGGGAATGGCGGAGAGCAACTACTCGACCAAGCCATTTTGATAAGGTACAGGAGTCATTTGCATCCGTCCACTACTTGCAAACAACGAATACATGGAGTCCACTTGTACTGCTATAAAACATGACCCCCCCCCCCTGTGTATCTCCCCATCATCATTACTAAAGCCGGATGACTTGAGTGAAGTTAACTGGTAAAATGCTTGAGCCAAAATTGGTATATCAATATAAACTTGAATATTTGGCAGACAATATTCTGGAATTAGTTACATCATTATTGCATAAATGATGCACCGCTACAGGTTCTGTTAGTGATCCTTATCTCTGAAGGACGCACTCAGCTTGCTGTATCATAAATGGGAGGTCTCTAAATTATTAAAATATAGCCGCTAAAATAAAAATAAATAAATAAAAGGTATATCCAGGGTAGAGATAATGGAATTGTCATTCATTTAATTTTGTAACCATAGAATGAGTACATTCCATCCGCTCATGTATGATGAACCTTTCTGTGGACCTATTTTCTAGCATTTGGCTTTCTGCCAGTGTGCCATTTATATATATATATATATATATATGTCAGTGTGTGTAAGTATTTCTGCGCTGATGCAGTCACGTGGGCGACCCGCCGGTACAGCAGTCACGTGGGCGACCCGCCGGTACAGCAGTCACAATAACATTTAGGCCCACAAACAGGATTCAAAACCATTTACCATGGCAACGTAGAAACTCCCCAACTGCTACATCGCTACAAGACGTCGTCATCAGCACCAAAGAGGAAAATAAAATACGGAAAACACGCGGATACCTTTGATGGTGTGACAGAAGACGTAATGGTGAACACATAAAACACATTATTACCTAGCAACGCCGACTCTCCCGCTTGGCGTCGCTACTGGTCGGTTGCCACGACACCTGGCTTCGCACTGATATGGATTGAGTTCCGCTAAAAACAACACTACACCTAATTATACTGCTCACCAGAATGGAAGACAACGAAGTAATTTCCATATACGAGTTTCAGGGTTAAAGCAGCTGACATGGTCGGCTGGCGAGGAAGCTGTGCAGCCCGTCGTAATGGCTCTCAGTCTGATCCAGAGTCTGCTGTCCGGAGAAGGATTCTCCTTCTAGATCCGGATCTCTCCAGTGGGGGCGTGACCGGGGACGAGTTTCCGGGAGCGGCCGCTAGGTGTCGCCCGGTGTATGGCGGCCTATCCCAATGCCAGTTTGTTAGTGTCCCGGCCTCCAGCCAACTCACGCACACGGCGAACCACGTGCTTAATAGCGCTGTGCGTGTCACAGTGGGTGTCACAATGAACGGACATGTATAAAATAGGCTTTAATTCTGGTTAATATATACAAACTGCACCGACACAAAGCAGAAGGAACGGTTTGATAGCCCGCCACAGATCTGCAAAATACCCAATTTGTTCAGTAGCTCGGTATTTACACAAAAAATATAGATGCACTGTCACTAGCTTCCATATCGGCGGTGGCAGGCAGCGTCGGCAGACAATGCTGAGATGGCACCGTTCCAAGATGGCTAAAACGGACAGCAAAATCATTTTAACGGCTCTGATGTCCCCCATCTGGAGGCGGCGAGCGTCATCCCGCTTGTAATACGTCATATCCGGTCTAAAATATGTATCCTCCACGGCGTGACGGTCTGTAATACTACAGCGCATGCGCGTGGTCATGGTTTAAAATAACGTTGTGCATTGATCTATTATGCATATTGCATAATGTCAATATCTAGTTGGCCGGTTTCTCGGCTTTAATGTATCCTCGTTTGGTGGATGGTGTAACTTGAAGATGCTAACCCCGGCTGGTGTCAAATGCTGTCTCTGGAACTTCAGTTGTTAGGGCCTTTACTGTCGCACCCGGTTGGATCGCGGACATTCATAAAGTTTATATTATAGTGGTGTGACCTGGAATGGTGGTTCTGGCATGTCACTCACCAACTAACCGACCACACGATGGCCGGTAACCTCTTCAAGACGACTTTGGCATCATTGGGGTCTCGTCACAGGATACATAGACAGGTCTGGCATCACTGGAGTCTCGTCACAGGATACATAGACAGGTCTGGCATCACTGGAGTGTCGTCACAAGGTAGATAGATAAGTCTGACATCACTGGAGTGTCGTCACAGGATAGATAGATAAGTCTGACATCACTGGAGTCACAGGATACATAGACAGGTCTGACATCACTGGAGTCACAGGATACATAGACAGGTCTGGCATCACTGGAGTCCCGTCACAGGATACATAGACAGGTCTGGCATCACTGGAGTCTCGTCACAGGATACATAGACAGGTCTGACATCACTGGAGTCACAGGATACATAGATAGGTCTGGCATCACTGGAGTCTCGTCAAGGATACATAGACAGGTCTGACATCACTGGAGTCACAGGATATATAGACAGGTCTGGCATCACTGGAGTCACAGGATACATAGACAGGTCTGACATCACTGGAGTCACAGGCTACATAGACAGGTCTGACATCACTGAAGTCACAGGATACATAGACAGGTCTGGCATCACTGGAGTCACAGGATACATAGACAGGTCTGACATCACTGGAGTCACAGGATACATAGACAGGTCTGACATCACTGAAGTCACAGGACACATAGACAGGTCTGGCATCACTGGAGTCACAGGATACATAGACAGGTCTGACATCACTGGAGTCACAGGATACATAGCCAGGTCTGGCATCACTGGAGTCACAGGATACATAGACAGGTCTGACATCACTGGAGTCACAGGGTACATAGACAGGTCTGGCATCACTGGAGTCACAGGATACATAGACAGGTCTGACATCACTGGAGTCACAGGATATATAGACATATCCGGCATCACTGGAGTCTCATCACAGGATGCATAGACAGGTCTGGCATCACTGGAGTCACAGGATACATAGACAGGTCTGGCATCACTGGAGTCTCGTCACAGGATACATAGACAGGTCTGACATCACTGGAGTCACAGGATACATGGACAGGTCGGGCATCACTGGAGTCTCGTCACAGGATACATAGACAGGTCTGGCATCACTGGAGTCTCGTCACAGGATACATAGACAGGTCTGACATCACTGGAGTCACAGGATACATAGACAGGTCTGACATCACTGGAGTCACAGGGTACATAGACAGGTCTGGCATCACTGGAGTCACAGGATACATAGACAGGTCTGACATCACTGGAGTCACAGGATATATAGACATATCCGGCATCACTGGAGTCTCATCACAGGATGCATAGACAGGTCTGGCATCACTGGAGTCACAGGATACATAGACAGGTCTGGCATCACTGGAGTCACAGGATACATAGACAGGTCTGACGTCACTGGAGTCACAGGATACATAGACAGGTCTGACATCATTGGAGTCACAGGATACATAGACAGGTCTGGCATCATTGGAGTCACAGGATACATAGACAGGTCTGGCATCACTGGAGTCACAGGATACATAGACAGGTCTGGCATCACTGGAGTCACAGGATACATAGAGAGGTCTGGCATCACTGGAGTCTGGTTACAAGGTACATAGACATGTCTGACATCACTGGAGTCACAGGATACATAGATAGGTCTGACATCACTGGAGTCACAGGATATATAGACAGGTCTGACATCACTGAAGTCACAGGATACATAGACAGGTCTGGCATCACTGGAGTCACAGGATACATAGACAGGTCTGACATCACTGGAGTCACAGGATACATAGCCAGGTCTGGCATCACTGGAGTCTCGTCACAGGATACATAGACAGGTCTGGTATCACTGGAGTCTCGTCACAGGATACATAGACAGGTCTGACATCACTGGAGTCACAGGATACATGGACAGGTCGGGCATCACTGGAGTCTCGTCACAGGATACATAGACAGGTCTGGCATCACTGGAGTCTCGTCACAGGATACATAGACAGGTCTGACATCACTGGAGTCACAGGATACATAGACAGGTCTGACATCACAAGAGTCACAAGGTACATAGACAGGTCTGGCATCACTGGAGTCACAGGATACATAGACAGGTCTGACATCACTGGAGTCACAGGATATACAGACAGATCCGGCATCACTGGAGTCTCATCACAGGATGCATAGACAGTTCTGGCATCACTGGAGTCACAGGATACATAGACAGGTCTGGCATCACTGGAGTCACAGGATACATAGACAGGTCTGGCATCACTGGAGTCACAGGATACATAGACAGGTCTGGCATCACTGGAGTCACAGGATCCATAGACAGGTCTGGCATCACTGGAGTCACAGGATACATAGACAGGTCTGGCATCACTGGAGTCACAGGATACATAGACAGGTCTGGTATCACTGGAGTCACAGGATGCATAGACAGGTCTGGCATCACTGGAGTCACAGGATACATAGACAGGTCTGGCATCACTGGAGTCTGGTTACAGGGTACATAGACATGTCTGACATCACCGGAGTCACAGGATACATAGACAGGTCTGACATCACTGGAGTCACAGGATACATAGACAGGTCTGACATCACTGGAGTCTCGTCACAGGATACATAGACAGGTCTGGCATCACTGGAGTCACAGGATACATAGACAGGTCTGACATCACTGGAGTCACAAGATACATGGACAGGTCGGGCATCACTGGAGTCTCGTCACAGGATACATAGACAGGTCTGGCATCACTGGAGTCTCGTCACAGGATACATAGACAGGTCTGACATCACTGGAGTCACAGGATACATAGACAGGTCTGACATCACTGAAGTCACAGGATACATAGACAGGTCTGGCATCACTGGAGTCACAGGATACATAGACAGGTCTGGCATCACTGGAGTCACATGATACTTAGACAGGTCTGACGTCACTGGAGTCACAGGATACATAGACAGGTCTGACATCATTGGAGTCACAGGATACATAGACAGGTCTGGCATCACTGGAGTCACAGGATACATAGACATGTCTGGCATCACTGGAGTCACAGGATACATAGACAGGTCTGGCATCATTGGAGTCACAGGATACATAGACAGGTCTGGCATCACTGGAGTCACAGGATACATAGACATGTCTGGCATCACTGGAGTCACAGGATACATAGACAGGTCTGGCATCACTGGAGTCACAGGATACATAGACAGGTCTGGCATCACTGGAGTCACAGGATACATAGACCGGTCTGGCATCACTGGAGTCACAGGATACATAGACAGGTCTGGCATCACTGGAGTCACAGGATACATAGACAGGTCTGGCATCACTGGAGTCTCGTCACAGGATACATAGACAGGTCTGACATCACTGGAGTCACAGGATACATAGACAGGTCTGGCATCACTGGAGTCACAGGATACATAGACAGGTCTGGCATCACTGGAGTCTCGTCACAGGATACATAGACAGGTCTGACATCACTGGAGTCACAGGATACATAGACAGGTCTGGCATCACTGGAGTCACAGGATACATAGACAGGTCTGGCATCACTGGAGTCTGGTTACAGGGTACATAGACATGTCTGACATCACTGGAGTCACAGGATACATTTAACAGGTCTGACATCACTGGAGTCACAGGATACATAGACAGGTCTGGCATCACTGGAGTCACAGGATACATAGACAGGTCTGGCATCACTGGAGTCACAGGATACATAGACAGGTCTGGCATCACTGGAGTCACAGGATACATAGACAGGTCTGGCATCACTGGAGTCACAGGATACATAGACAGGTCTGACATCACTGGAGTCACAGGATACATAGACAGGTCTGGCATCACTGGAGTCACAGGATGCATAGACAGGTCTGAAATCACTGGAGCATTGTCATGGGATACACAGTCTCGTCACGTGATACATAGTCTCGTCACGGGATACATACAAAGGCTTCACGCCGTTTCGGATCGACATGTTCCCGCGTTTTGACGTTCGGAGCGGAATCCAAAAAAGAAATCCCTGCACTTTGGCACAAAACCTTCAGGATTGGTTTAAACGCGCCAACCATTCAGTGGTCGAACCCCTTGTCGTCATAATGATATAATTCCTCCGTCGACAGCCGCTGTCGTGTCGCCCACAGCGCGTCCACAAGGTACCACTCAAGTAGGTCCCTCGGGAGTCGTCAATCCAGTTATGACGTATGGGTCTGACGTCACCTACAGGATGTGGCGTACGTGGGCTGGTCCCGGTAGGTGGCTCTGGCTGGTGGCCGCCGCCGGAAGCCAATCCGGCATGTCAGGATCCGCCAGTAGGTGCGCCGGAAGTTGGCGTTACACAGGGCGTAGCACACCGGGTTGATGGTACTGTTGATGTAGCACAGCCAGTAACCTGCCGAGAGAGGGCGCGCACGTCAGTCATATATACCAGTATGGTTACTATCTAACAATATATACACAATGTAATGATGAACCGGCTGTCACGGCGCTGAAGGGAAGCTGCTGCGTCCACTATGTGAGAGAAACTTTAAGACAGTCTGATATAGACGGGGTCATCCAGTCCCTGTAATAAAACGTTAAACAGGGCAATAATATTCAGATTTTTTTTTTATTGCGGTCATTTAAATACATGGGTTCTTTCTTTATTTCCGTTATATATAACTTTATACTAAACTTAATTAGTCTATCCATGGTTACGTTAATAACAACGAAGATGAAGATATTAAAGCAGGAGTCAACTTAAGAGAAAGGACAGGTCGATAGCGTGTCCTCATTGTACATGCTACTCATTGTACTGTCCGTCAGCGGCCGTCTCACTGCGGCCAGTTCTCATGTCGTGATCGCACGCTTCCCAGGGACCAGGGGCGGCATCGATCGCCCGTTTGGGCTTCCGTACAAAGCAGATTGCCTTTCTGGCCGCCATGACCGTCCCAGCATCCAGTGCGGGGGCCCCGCATTGATTCACCCAGCGGCCTCAATGGCACGGGCAAGATTTCGTTATGAAGAATTCAGAAGGGGTGGAAGAAATGGGGGGCTGGGTGAGCAGGGTGGCGTGGGTTGGGGTGGGGTTGGAGTGGGGGAGGGGGAGGGGGGCTGAGGGTGGCGTGGGCGGGAGAGGGATCTGGGGGTGGCGTGAGGTGGGGGTGGGGGGTACGCCTTGATGGGACATAGGTACCCCTGCCGGTACTAAAAGACCTAGATGTGTTCCTATTCACATTTAATGAATATTATGAGGGAAAAAGTTATAGAGGACAGCCAGTTTTTGTTTGGTATGAATTCCACTGGATAATGAAGAAGTCCAACGTTTGGACGGAAAGTAGTCCTTTATGAGGGATATTAGGTTTCAATCCGGCGTTCCCACTGGGGAGGACCTACCCGTGCCTTGTCGGAGGTGTGGGTGGGAGGGGGCGAGAGGTGCCCTCCACACACCACGTCCCAAGCCACCCACCATTTATCATGTTAATTGACAACCCCGGAGTATGGATTCTCGGCTTGTCATTTTTCGCACAATTAAAGCGGATCTAACAAGACAGAGAAGAGCTTTTTTTTAAAAATTACCCGTGCTGCGCATGCGCATCTCTTTACGACATCCCAAATCACGAGGACGTAGGAAACCCAGCGTATCCCGGCCTAACTCTGCTCCCATTACCCAGCGTATCCCGGCCTAACTCTGCTCCCATTACCCGGCAGACATAAATTACCGGAACGAATACTGCCCCAAAGCGAGGCACGCATGCATTGATAAAGATTACGCCAGAAACATTTTTTACTGGCGGGACGTGTGTAAGTGGGTTATATTTCGCGCGGAAAAATCTAATGTGTCTTTAAAAGCTACAGACAAGCCTTGCTAGGGTTGTCATGTCATAGCGACCCGTTGGTAATAATATCTAGTGGAGTCTACCGGGACAGTAATAACCAGATCCGACTAACTTCTTTACGCTTGTGCGATCAGCGCTTTTTTCGTGTCATTATCACAATGATGACTCAAGTTACTATAATGCGGAATCTCTAACTTAGTCAAAGCGAAGCCGTACTTCTGCCCCTGTCCTCCCTCCCCCCCGCCCCCCCCCCCCTCGCACCTCACCCCTCCCCTCTATTAGTCATTCGTGGGTTGGTTCACTCCTCATCTTGTTGAGATCACTGAGGGTTCCAGCCAAGCGAATAGATAACCAACACTCGGGGTGGATGGGGGGCCTGTGGGGGGGGGGGGGGGGGGGGCGGGGGCGGGAGGGTGGACGTGAGGGGTGGGGAAGGTGCGTGTTGTCTAACGGGGCGACTGTTGTAATTATGACAGTGCGGTCATCACCAAGCGCAACCAGGGACGCTAACAGGATAAAAATAGGAGAATTATCATATCTGACGAAAATTGCATAACGGATTTTTCTACTGCTGTAGTTTTTTTTTTGTATTTATTATAAAACGCATTGCGCCACGTGGCTCTGCAGAACTATATAACTATGAACCTCTATGTCGCCATGCATCTTCATTCTAAAAAATCTGATAGACAAACCTTGTTTGTCAGTACGCTTTTATGATATCAATGATTCCGAATTTCATCATAAGGCATTTCACAAAAGTTTCAGTCCGTGCGGTCGCAGGATAAAGATCCCATGTCCTTCTTCGCAAAGAGTAGGGGATTACTCCGGGGACACGGCTCCCTTCCTTCTCCCATTGACGCGATATTAACAAAAGTGGTTTAACCATCCTGAATATACAACCAACCAACAGGGGTTTCATAGACGGCTATGGAACAAGGTTGGGTTGATGTTTGTCTCGTCCAGGCAGCGACGGGGTTTTTGCGCCCCCCTCCCCTTCCCGCCGGCAACATGGGAAATCAAGACAGACAGAGAACGCATTTTAAAGACTGCGACAGCCTTGAAGCCGCAGTCTCTTGTCTTAACGTGGACTACTTTGTAAAAGACAACGGGCGGAAGAATACATAGAAAGACATCTCTGGGGGCTTCGTCAAGCAGGTAAATGGACTGCCGATGGATACACCAGGAGAAGCCAATGGTGAGGTCCGCAGAGAGGCCGCCAGAAAGTGACAGGGCCGCGGATGAATACATAAAGTGTACCACGTGGGGGGAGGGGGGTGGGAGTGGTTAGGATGGTCCAACCCAACCCGCCTCGCTATCAGCAACCTTTGACCCGTTCCAGCCCCGTGCACATACCATCTCACCCCCTCCCGCCCTCCCACCCAAGCCATGTGGCATACCAGCCAATATGTGGCTGAGGAGTCTCTCTTGCTCAGTTGCTAAACAGGCTGATCCCCAGATCAACAGGTCGTGGACACCAACCCTGGCACCTACCTCTGGCAGATAGTTTATATGACCCCATTTCATTGTTTCGGAAGGTTTCCTGGTGCTATTAACCTTTATGTGCCCATATGCGGTCTAAGAACCCAACATGTCCAATATATGTATCCACTTTTTGACACCCTCTATAACTTTTACTTAGCTAAGTCTGGTGGTTGATACTGATCACACAGACTTTACCTCAGCCCATCAGTGCGATAGGGGTCACAATCAAATCTTACCAAAATTTACAAGATGTGTTGGTCCTAACAATTAAACAGGCATACTTCTAAAAAAATACATCGTGACGTAAAATGGTGCGCATTTTATTGTCTTATCTTCCTTTTTTATTGTTGACGTACACCGTAAACCATCGTAAGAAAGGATGAAAGACTTCTAGTTGCGTTCAAGGCACCCAGAGAAACCCTGGGGGAAATATCTTCTTGGTTTTACCGGAGGATGCACAAGGCTTTCAGGTCGCTCTAGGCCGGGAGATAGGCACATACAGAGACCGCGGGGCCTTGCCTGTTACTGAAGGCACTATCGCAGGAACAAAGCCGCCCAGTCTTCAAAGCCCTGCACCGCTCACCCGCTTATCTCTCCACTGCGACGTAAGGTGGAGCCACTATCACGGGTGTTTCCTCCCCGTGCTACATCCCATTGTGGGCGATTTGGGAGGAAAGTTTCTTTGTCAATTACCTCAGTCGTCATTCCAAACTTACGGCTACCATATTTATATATTTTACACAAAAAATGTTCTGGCTCGTTAATGAAACAGCCAGTGGGTGATAAAGTTGCCAAGAAATAATCCGAGATTCAGTACCGGAACGAAAATTGAGAACGGAAATAACAACATAATATTATAAGGTTATTCATTTACACACCGACGAGCGCAGCCCGTCAGACAACCCGTCAGACAACCCATCAGACAACCCGTCAGACAACCCGTCAGACTAGGCCCTGACTGACCAGGTCCTGACTGACCAGGTCCTGACTGATCATTTCCTGACTGACCAGGCCCTGACTGACCAGGCCCTGACTGACCAGGCCCTGACTGATCAGGCCCTGACTGACCAGGCCCTGACTGACCAGGCCCTGACTGACCAGGTCCTGACTGATCAGGCCCTGACTGACCAGGCCCTGACTGACCAGGTCCTGACTGATCATTTCCTGACTGACCAGGCCCTGACTGACCAGGTCCTGGCTGACCAGGTCCTGACTGATCATTTCCTGACTGACCAGGCCCTGACTGACCAGGTCCTGACTGACCAGGCCATGACTGACCAGGCCCTGACTGACCAGGCCCTGACTGACCAGGCCCTGACTGACCAGGTCCTGACTGATCAGGCCTTGACTGACCAGGCCCTGACTGACCAGGTCCTGACTGATCATTTCCTGACTGACCAGGCCCTGACTGACCAGGTCCTGGCTGACCAGGTCCTGACTGATCATTTCCTGACTGACCAGGCCCTGACTGACCAGGTCCTGACTGACCAGGCCATGACTGACCAGGTCCTGACTGACCAGGTCCTGACTGACCAGGCCCTGACTGATCATTTCCTGACTGACCAGGCCCTGACTGACCAGGCCCTGACTGACCAGGCCCTGACTGACCAGGCCCTGACTGATCATTTCCTGACTGACCAGGCCTTGACTGACCAGGTCCTGACTGATCATGTCCTGACTGACCAGGTCCTGACTGTCTATTTCCTGACTGACCAGGCCCTGACTGATCAGGTCCTGACTGACCATTTCCTGACTGATCAGGCCCTGACTGACCAGGCCCTGACTGACCAGGCCCTGACTGACCAGGGCCCGTAAGTTCCAACGGCGGGGGTCAAATATTTCGCCCCGCTTCATGGTAGTGTCCTATTCTAGGGCGAAAGATTTTGCCCCCGCCGTTTTGAACTTACGGGCCCAGGCCCTGACTGACCAGGCCCTGCGTGACCAGATCCTGACTGACATTCACACCGTGTTGGTGAGTATCGACAGCGTGAGAAGAGTTCTAACCGCTCGTCATCAGCGCCCACTAACCAGACAACCATATGGAGAAATCAGTTTTACACCATTAGTGGCCAGGTTGTCAGTGTGCTTCGAGGAAAACGCATTGGGAAGGCGAGCTGCGTGGTTTTGCGGAGTGATAGCAGATAGCGGGAAGGAGGGGGTGGGGTGGAGTGGGGTGGGGTGGGGTGGGGGCGGAGGGGGTATCTCTGGCCCATCCATCACTGGGGGCATCTATAATGTGTCCTTCAATTGACCCAGCCCCAGCCCCAACCCCCCACCCCACCACTCCACTCCACGTCGCATCACCTCCATCTCCCGCCATATTTTTACGCCCTTCCATTCTCAATCCCCAGCCACTCCACTCAGCCTCACTCCTCATCGTCACCGCCATCCTCACTCCTCAGCCTCACCCTAAGCCTCAGCCTCATCGTCACCGCCATCCTCACCCCTCAGCCTCACCCTCAGCCTCACCCTCACCCTCAGCCTCACCCTCAGCCTTACTCCTCAACGTTACCGCCATCCTCACCCCTCAGCCTCACCATCAGCCTCACTACTCAGCCTCAATCCTCAACCTCACCCCCAGAGTCACCCCTTAGCCTCACCCCTTATCCTCACTCCTCAACTTTACCCCCAACCTCACCCCTCATCAGCCTCACTCCCAGCCTCACTCCCCAGCCTCACCCCTCACTACTCAATCTCACCTCTCATCAGCCTCAGCCCCAGCCTCCCTCCCCAGCCGCATTACTGAACTGGGGGCCTCCCTGGTGTAGTGGTTAGCGCACTAGACCGCAGATCAATAGGTCCTGGGTTCGAATCCGGGCTCGTCCTTGGCCCAATTTAGCCTGTATGTGCACAAAAGTGGCCTAAAACACCAACATTCCATTCCATTCCATTACTGAACTTCACCCCTCATAAGCCTCACGCCCAGCCGCACTTCCCAGCCTCATTACTGAACCTTACCCCTTAAAGAGAAGGACAGGAGCGGGAGAGACAGAACGAATAAGAAAGCAAAGGGCGAAGAGAGAGACAGCAAAGGGCGAAGAGACAGAGAAAGCAAAGGGCGAAGAGAGCGAGAGAGATCAAAGGGCGAAGAGAGAGAGAGGGAGCAAAGGGCGAAGAGAGAGAGAAAGGGAGCAAAGGGCGAAGAGAGCGGGACAGATCAAAGGGCGAAGAGAACGAGAGAGGGAGCAAAGGGCGAAGAGAGCAAGAGAGATCAAAGAGCGAAGAGAGCGAGAGAGATCAAAGGGCGAAGAGAGAGAGAGATCAAAGGGCGAAAAGAGCGAGAGAGAGCAAAGGGCGAAGAGAGACTGAGAGAGGGAGCAAAGGGCGAAGAGAGCGAGAGATGGGGCAAAGGGCGAAGAGAGCGAGAGAAAGCAAAGGGCGAAGAGAGAGAGAGAGGGAGCAAAGGGCGAAGAGAGACTGAGAGAGGGAGCAAAGGGCGAAGAGATAGAGAGATGGAGCAAAGGGCGAAGAGAGCGAGAGAAAGCAAAGGGCGAAGAGAGAGAGAAAGGGAGCAAAGGGCGAAGAGAGATAGAGAGTAAAGGGCAATGAGTGAAAGAGCAAAGAGTGAAGAGACGCAAAGCTAGAGAGAAAGAGATAGAGAGGAGGAGAGCTAGAAAGATGGAGAGCGAGGGGCAAAGGCACTGAGACAGCGTGAGCGAGATATAGGTAGACGGAGGGGAGGGAGGTGGGGCAGGGAAGAGGGGGGGGGGGGAGCGAGATCACCACTGAGATTGATGAGATACAGGCGTTAACATGGACGAGACACGTGTCCCGGCTTGAGACCGTTAACATGGACGAGACACGGGTCCCGGCTTGAGACCGTTGACATGGACGAGACACGTGTCCCGGCTTGAAACCGTTAACATGGACGAGACACGGGTCCCGGCTAGAGACCGTTAACATGGACGAGACACGTGTCCCGGCTTGAGACCGTTAACATGGACGAGACACGGGTCCCGGCTTGAGACCGTTGACATGGACGAGACACGTGTCCCGGCTTGAAACCGTTAACATGGACGAGACACGGGTCCCGGCTAGAGACCGTTAACATGGACGAGACACGGGTCCCGGCTAGAGACCGTTAACATGGACGAGACACGTGTCCCGGCTTGAGACCGTTAACATGGACGAGACACGGGTCCCGGCTAGAGACCGTTAACATGGACGAGACACGGGTCCCGGCTAGAGACCGTTAACATGGACGAGACACGGGTCCCGGCCTGAGACCGTTAACATGGACGAGACACGTGTCCCGGCTTGAGACCGTTAACATGGACGAGACACGTGTCCCGGCTTGAGACCGTTAACATGGACGAGACACGTGTCCCGGCTTGAGACCGTTAACATGGACGAGACACGGGTCCCGGCTTGAGACCGTTAACATGGACGAGACACGTGTCCCGGCTTGAGACCGTTAACATGGACGAGACACGTGTCCCGGCTTGAGACCGTTAACATGGACGAGACACGGGTCCCGGCTAGAGACCGTTAACATGGACGATACACGGGTCCCGGCCTGAGACCGTTAACATGGACGAGACACGTGTCCCGGCTTGAGACCGTTAACATGGACGAGACACGTGTCCCGGCTTGAGACCGTTAACATGGACGAGACACGTGTCCCGGCTTGAGACCGTTAACATGGACGAGACACGGGTCCCGGCTTGAGACCGTTAACATGGACGAGACACGTGTCCCGGCTTGAGACCGTTAACATGGACGAGACACGTGTCCCGGCTTGAGACCGTTAACATGGACGAGACACGTGTCCCGGCTTGAGACCGTTAACATGGACGAGACACGTGTCCCGGGCTTGAGACCGTTAACATGGACGAGACACGTGTCCCGGCTTGAGACCGTTAACATGGACGAGACACGTGTCCCGGCTTGAGACCGTTAACATGGACGAGACACGTGTCCCGGCTTGAGACCGTTAACATGGACGAGACACGTGTCCCGGCTTGAGACCGTTAACATGGACGAGACACGGGTCCCGGCTTGAGACCGTTAACATGGACGAGACACGTGTCCCGGCTTGAGACCGTTAACATGGACGAGACACGTGTCCCGGGCTTGAGACCGTTAACATGGACGAGACACGTGTCCCGGCTTGAGACCGTTAACATGGACGAGACACGTGTCCCGGCTAGAGACCGTTAACATGGACGAGACACGTGTCCCGGCTTGAGACCGTTAACATGGACGAGACACGTGTCCCGGCTTGAGACCGGTAACATGGACGAGACACGTGTCCCGGCTTGAGACCGTTAACATGGACGAGACACGTGTCCCGGCTTGAGACTGTTAACATGGACGAGACACGGGTCCCGGCTTGAGACCGTTAACATGGACGAGACACGTGTCCCGGCTTGAGACCGTTAACATGGACGAGACACGTGTCCCGGCTTGAGACCGTTAACATGGACGAGACACGTGTCCCGGCTTGAGACCGTTAACATGGACGAGACACGTGTCCCGGCTTGAGACCGTTAACATGGACGAGACACGTGTCCCGGCTTGAGACCGTTAACATGGACGAGACACGTGTCCCGGCTTGAGACCGTTAACATGGACGAGACACGTGTCCCGGCTTGAGACCGTTAACATGGACGAGACACGTGTCCCGGCTAGAGACCGTTAACATGGACGAGACACGTGTCCCGGCTTGAGACCGTTAACATGGACGAGACACGGGTCCCGGCTTGAGACCGTTAACATGGACGAGACACGTGTCCCGGCTTGAGACCGTTAACATGGACGAGACACGTGTCCCGGCTTGAGACCGTTAACGGACGAGACACGTGTCCCGGCTTGAGACCGTTAACATGGACGAGACACGTGTCCCGGCTTGAGACCGTTAACATGGACGAGACACGTGTCCCGGCTAGAGACCGTTAACATGGACGAGACACGTGTCCCGGCTTGAGACCGTTAACATGGACGAGACACGGGTCCCGGCTTGAGACCGTTAACATGGACGAGACACGTGTCCCGGCTTGAGACCGTTAACATGGACGAGACACGTGTCCCGGGCTTGAGACCGTTAACATGGAAGAGACACGTGTCCCGGCTTGAGACCGTTAACATGGACGAGACACGTGTCCCGGCTAGAGACCGTTAACATGGACGAGACACGTGTCCCGGCTTGAGACCGTTAACATGGACGAGACACGTGTCCCGGCTTGAGACCGTTAACATGGACGAGACACGGGTCCCGGCTTGAGACCGTTAACATGGACGAGACACGTGTCCCGGCTAGAGACCGTTAACATGGACGAGACACGTGTCCCGGCTTGAGACCGTTAACATGGACGAGACACGTGTCCCGGCTAGAGACCGTTAACATGGAAGAGACGCGGGTCCCGGCTTGAGACCGTTAACATGGACGAGACACGTGTCCCGGCTAGAGACCGTTAACATGGACGAGACACGTGTCCCGGCTTGAGACCGTTAACATGGACGAGACACGTGTCCCGGCTTGAGACCGTTAACATGGACGAGACACGGGTCCCGGCTTGAGACCGTTAACATGGACGAGACACGGGTCCCGGCTAGAGACCGTTAACATGGACGAGACACGTGTCCCGGCTTGAGACCGTTAACATGGACGAGACACGGGTCCCGGGTTGAGACCGTTAACATGGACGAGACACGTGTCCCGGCTAGAGACCGTTAACATGGACGAGACACGTGTCCCGGCTTGAGACCCCAAACTACAGCCCATGTCACACGCTATGGCGGCAGATACACTGATACACTGGCTGGGGTCAGCACCCCAGCGGGAAGCAATTAGTCAGGGGGTAATGGTCGCCCAGTTTTATGTGACATGAAAATCATCCAAATGATACCCTTGAAGTGACACAGCATGTATATTGCACAATTGACACAGCATGTTTCTTGCAGTAAATTGCACAATTGACACAACATGTTCCTTGCAGTAAATTGAACAAAATTGACGCAACATATTTCCTGCAGTAAATTGCGCAATTGACGCAGCATATTCCCTGCAGTAAATTGTGCAATTGACACAGCATATTCCCTGCAGTAAATCACTTACTTGTCCTCATTAAATTATTTCACCGTTATCCCGACTGTTGGGACGCAAAGAGTCTCGTACAGACCCATTGACACACGAAGCGCTAAATTATATATTTCCAAGGATTTCTTGATAATCACACGCCCTAATCCGACAATATATCTATCACAAAATATGGAATATAGATCCTTTTTCGTTTGCGATTTTAGGAGCCTGTCTCTCACCCATAACCGCCAGAAAGTGGGGGGGGGGGGCAGGTGGTGACAGTGACGGATGGCACTTCCGGGCCTCAGAAAAGGGTGTGAGAGGTGGGGTTGGCCATAGTCTGCAACCGGGGTCACGTTAATTTAGCCGTGAGATCCCTAGATAACACCAGCCATCTCGAGGGGGTCACGTGACCATTAGTGGCTAAACTAAATTGCGCCTCATCACCAATGGATTGTTCCGCGGCGGTAAAAAGTCCCGGGAGGTGTAGGTTATCGATGTGCAGGCTCCAGTGTCTGGCGGGTGGTTCTTGTGGCGCTCCCAACGCCCAACTTAGCACTAATTGCCACAGTGGGAATAAAACTAAAAAACACGTGGTTCCCTGTGTGGATAACGCGGGAAAGCCGCTGTCATGCAAGACGGTTTAGTGATTGTTTTCATGGCGTCGTCCTGGTTTTTTGTTTATCTCCTGTAGTCTTGTAGCCGGCGTTGGGTGAACGAATACGGGCTAACGACTATCATCGTTTTGGCAGGTGTGGTTCTAATGTTAGGATCCACACAACACGAACACGTGACCAAATAACTGCCTGCGTCACAGGTCTTTGCAATAATCTCTGATTTGTGGTAATCGTTGTATTTGTTGCCATGTTTCATATAAAGCGTCACCCAGGAGTGGCGGTCAAGTCTCGATCCCCATCTCCCCCACCCCCACCCCGTCCCCATAGCCCCCCCCCCCGCCTCGGTGACCATCTAGAGCCCCACTTGGTCCAGGGTGATTGGCCGGCTCGAGCCGCCCCCCCCCCCCCTCCTCCTCCTCCCACTCCCCCTCTGGTGGGGCAGCTTCGGCTCCAATATCGCCAGTCTAATTTCCGCATATGACGAGAAATGGAAAATTGAGAATCGTATGAAAGATGGAACCGTTTCCAAGTGACGTTTGGCCGGTGAAGTGTGGACGGTCCTCGCTCTCGACCCCCGCCCACCTCATCTCCTAGGTTATTAGCACAGGGCCAACTCACCATAGCCAAGCCGGAGGTGAGCAGTATTTATCGCCAATAGAAACCCTCGGTGATCATTTGCTGCGGCACAGCACACTGCGTACTTCCGCTCGATCCTGGAATCATACTTCCCCCTGGCGGCCGGTCACGAAGTCAAACGGCGTTATTTGACGCCCGACGCGATTGCTGCGCGTGGTCGGCCCGAGTGGGAGGGGGGGGGGGGGCGGTGGAGGTAGTGAGTGAGTGGGGAGGGGGGGAAGGGGGTGGGGAGTAGCGGAGTGGTCCCGCGGATGGCAGAAGGGAGGGGGCTGTGCTGGGGAGCCCCGGGTGTGCCGGAGTTCTGGCGAAGGCACTCAGTGGGATCTCATCCATCAGTGTCATCCCCCTCGACGTGTCAAGTCAGGCAAACTAGCTGAATATTATAAAACTGTCTTATTGCTATGGGCAGGGAGGATGTCGAACAAGAGATTATCAAGCCGCGGCCTTGGACGGCCTTGGGCCTCAGCGCTGGACTTCTTCACCATTTTTTCTGTTACCCATTTCGCGTCAAGAATGACAAGACGGTCTTGCCTTGCGCCACCCCCCCCCCTCTCTATCCCACCCCATACCGCCTGAGGCCTGTATAAAGACAAAAGACGAAAGTTGTATCGAAACCACATAAAATGGGTGATGGATGGTTTAGGAGTCAAACGCACAGACCATTAATTCGGATAAATATGAACCATATTTCACCCAGTATCTGCAATTCTCTGTTCTCTGTCTCTTTTCTGCATTAACGGCGGGAAGCACCGCAAACACACTGCACAACCCAAGCAATCCCTTGGCTAATTGCCAATCGGCTTACCATGAATATTACAATCTACAGTTATAGCAAGTTACGACCATCAACTCGCTTGATTGCAGGACATGTAAGTCATCATTCCCTGAACGTCTGATCTAATTGGCTGGGCAGGTGACCACTTCCTCTTCTTATAATATCATATTTGCCGGATAAGCGACTTGTACGTTTTTCCTCTGATATTTTATTGGCTGGGCAGGCGACGAGTTATTTTCCTCTGGTATTTGATTCTTTGGACAGGTAACCACTTCCTCTTCTTATAATAAAGTTATTTTCCTCTGCTATTTGATTGGTTGGACAGGTAACCACTTCATGCTATTTGATTGGTGGGACAAATAACCACTTCCTCTTCTTATAATATAGTTATTTTCCTCTGCAATTTGATTGGTTGGACAGGTAACCAGTTCCTCTCCTCTGATATCTGACTGGTTGGATACGTAACTAGTACGCTTACACGGCTGTCTGATTGATTAGACCGGTCACCAGTTTCTTCCTCTGATACTGATAGGCTAGAAAGGCCAAAGTTATCTTCGATTTTCTCTCTGATTGGTACGCGACATTCGGCCAGTGCATTCACTCTGATATATATATTGTACCTACTCGTTTAATTAGAAAAGGTGATTATGCCTGAGCCTGCTGGGTATATATGGCATATATATCCAATGTACCACCATCGCGTGCACCACATTCCCCATGGCACTCTCATGCTGAAACTATTCACCCACTCCTCCACTCCCTTCTCTCTCCCAACGGCTCCAAGTCCCCACGTAAAACATTATTCCCTCGTCCCAGTGAACGTAAACCGTACCCTTGCACCCTCCAACCGGGCGGGGTGTCCTATTACCCGGAACATCAATTTCGTCCCTGGTCGCAAGGATTTGTCTACTGGAGGCACGCGCCTGCGCGCATGGGTGTCATTACCGGTAATATCGCCCACCCACGTGAACATGGTAGGCCGCCTGGGCTTTCACCTGCCATCCCCCCACAACCCGTACACCTTTTGCCAGTAAATGTAGGGGCCATGAAATGCGGGAGACGACTGGGCTTTAGTCGGTCGTTAGGCGGTCGGGGAAGATCCTTCATTCGGTATTAAGACGTGCACTTCAGGGCGCAAACGGTTTTTTCTTCAATTTTCCATTAGTGCAGAAAGTAGCGACACTTTGTATTTGTGATTGATAGGTCGATGATAAAAAAATCTGGGCATTTGTTATCCATTTGCTACTTATTATAGGGCGACGGAGGTGGAAAGCTAGTAATCGTGTTATTTTGTTATGGCACAGAAGGAATACGAGCCAAGCAATAGGGCCATTGCTCTGCGACACGGAGCGTTGTACTGGTAAATATTGTTACATCGTGACGTCAGAGGAAGATGTAAGGACATGACAGTGACACTAGAAGTCCGATGGTGACGATGGGTCACTCATTAATGAAGAACACCATGACAGGCAATTAGGATTTATTGCAGAACAGTGTATGTGATAATATAAATGCAAACGCTCTACAAAAGCAGTTTGATACGCACAATGAGCTACATTATTTGAGTTATCTGAGTAAGAGAATGCTTGTCTACCTTAACCTTAGCCTTTACAATATCGTTGTCTTGATCAATACCATCTGGTGTAACTAAAAGAGACTATCACTACGGTTAGAATGCTTTTGTTATTTTATCTTCTCAATTATCGATCAATAACTGGCTCTCAGTAACGACTTGAAAACATGATGGAGTAGCTATGGATGAATGAAGGCTCTTCGCCTGTGACGTCATAGCGTCGTACAGGAAAAGAATATCACAAAAATTACTGATCTGTGTGCGAATGATAGATTTGATGCGCTGGCGAATAGGAAATCACGTGTCGTCTTCGACACCCTTAGAAAGATAACCATGGTGGTTATGCAAAAACGAACAAATCCAGTGCAACATACTGGAGAGATCGGAAGTTGAATAGAGGTGACCTTTGATCCCCCGTGATCACTTATGCTTAAATTAGCTTATGCAAAATGTCGGAAGGAGACATGAAGCTGTTTGAGTTTGAAGTGGCTTTGATCAGCGCACTCGGCGCGCAGCCCTATGTCCTCCACATGGTGACGGGCCGAAAAAGTGGACACCTGAACATGCACAGTCGGCTGTCAGGGCTCTTAGAACACACTTCAGGAAGTCTGGAGCTACTCCTGTTGAACATAAAGACTTGAAGGGAACCAGCAGAACACGCAACCCAGAAAAGTGAGGCGAGTAGAAAACACACGCCAAAAAAAAAGACTCCCTCTACCCCTCCCTCCCTCCCAACCAACCAACCTAACAAAAAAATGTGGCCAAAAAACCCAAAGAAGAAGAAATAAAATATGCTTCAGCAAAGTGGTTCGACCAACAGATATTGTTCGGCACTTAACCATCCTGGTAGTTGGTTTTGTCACCGCGGCACCACGTGGCGTAGGGAGCATTCGCTCGAGCACCTGGGCCTGTCGAGGTAATCCGACAGACGTGTGGGAGACGGATAGTTTTCAGGCCCCGGATGTTGTCGGCTGGGCGCCTGTGACGTCATAGCGAGGCTAGGTTTGCCAGACGTGTAAGTTAAAGGGAACTGCTGTATCCTATATCTACACATCCAGAACATACTTAAGAATGGAAGCAAAACAAGAAGGCTTCTGGAAGATTACCGTGTCTTGTTTACGATTCCACAACCAGTTTGTGTGGATGCAGCGAGCCTCCGGCGACGCTTAGTTTCGTACGTTTTCCTCTTTGTTGGTTGGCCTACGGCTCGGAAACTATTAGGACGTAAGTAGAGTCATACGGACGGGAAAGATTTACGAGGTAGCGTGAGTTGCCATGGAGATGGAGGCCAGCTTTTTGGGCTTCTTCGGTAAATTAAGGAACAGTTATTTTCTATATCCCCCCCCTCGCCCAGCCAGCTACTTCACGGGACACTACGTTGAGGCCTCTGGTTATGTGCGTTAATAAATACATGGCAATCCCGGCGATAAACACATGGCAACCCCGGCGATAAACATATGGCAATCACGGCGATAAACATGTGGCAATCTCGGCGATAAACACATGGCAATCTCGGCGACAAACACATAGCAATCTCGGCGACAAACACATGGCAATTCCGTCGATAAACACATGGCAATCCCGGCGATAAACACATGGCAATCTCGGCGATAAACACATGGCAATCTCGGCGACAAACACATAGCAATCTCGGCGACAAACACATGGCAATTCCGTCGATAAACACATGGCAATCCCGGCGATAAACATATGGCAATCTCGGCGATAAACACATGGCAATCTCGGCGACAAACACATAGCAATCTCGGCGACAAACACATGTCAATCATGGCGATAAACACATGTCAATCCCGGCGATAAACACATGGTCATCCCGGTAATAAACACATGACAATCATGGCAATAAACACATGGCAATCTCGGCGACAAACACATGACAATCATGGCGATAAACACACGACAATCACGGTGATAAACACATAGCAATCCCGTCGATAAACCCATGTCAATTCCGGCGATAAACACATGGCCATCCAGGTGGTAAACACATGACAATCATAGCGATAAACACATGGCAATCCCGGTGATAAGCACATGTCAATCCCTGCAATAAACATATGGGAGTCCCGGCGATAACGGATGGTAATAAACACATGTCAATCCCGGCAATAAACACATGTCGATCCCGGCGATGAACACATGGTATTGGATGTGAAGGGATGCTGACCATACACAAATGAGAATGAAGATGAAGGAATTTTGGACATAGCCACATGGGAGTGAATGTGAAGGCATACTGGCCATAGACACATGGAAGCGGCCGCCCTTGCACGGGTAGGGGTGGCCTGGTCGGGGTGAGTGCGGACGGGTGGGGGTGACCTGGTAGGGGTGAGTGCGGACGGGTGGGGGTGGCCTGGTCGGGGTGAGTGCGGACGGGTGGGGGTGACCTGGTAGGGGTGAGTGCGGACGGGTGGGGGTGGCCTGGTCGGGGTGAGTGCGGACGGGTGGGGGTGACCTGGTAGGGGTGAGTGCGGACGGGTGGGGGTGGCCTGGTCGGGGTGAGTGCGGACGGGTGGGGGTGACCTGGTAGGGGTGAGTGCGGACGGGTGGGGGTGGCCTGGTCGGGGTGAGTGCGGACGGGTGGGGGTGACCTGGTAGGGGTGAGTGCGGACGGGTGGGGACCTGGTCGGGGTGAGTGCGGACGGGTTGGGGTGGCCTGGTCGGGGTGAGTGCGGACGGGTGGGGGTGGCCTGGTCGCAGTGACCGCCCTGGCATGGGTGAGTGTGATCAATCAGATGGGGTTCACTTGGCTAAGGCTGGTAGACATTATTTCATTATAAGAACACGGCATTCTTAATAGCGACGGACAGTGACCTCAGCCAAGAAATGGGAGCGGGTTATTTGTAGACGATTCTTTTGGGTCGGGGTAGTCTGCGGTTTCAATTTTTCTTCTTCCTTTATTTGACAGTAGCGCCGCCCGGTAGTGGTCGGTAGCGTTTTCCGGTGGTGGTCGGTAGCGTCTTCCGGGAGTGGTCGGTAGCGCCTTCCGGTAGTGGTCGGTAGCGCCTTCCGGGAGTGGTCGGTAGCGCCTTCCGGTAGAGATTGATAGCGCCTCCTGGGAGTGGTCAGTAGCGCCTTCTCATAGTGGTTGTTAGCGTATTCCGGTAGTAGTCGGCAGCGCTTTCCGGTGGTGGTCGGCAACGCCTTCCGGTAGTGGTCGGCAACGCCTTTCGGTAGTGGGCGGTAGCACCTTCCGGTATTGGTCGGTAGCACCTTCTGGTAGTGGTCGGTAGCGCCCTCTGGGAGTGGTCGCTAGAACCTTCCTGTAGTGGTTGGTAGCGCCTTCCGGTAGTGGTCGGTAGCGTCTTTCGGGAGTGGTCGGTAGGGCCTTTCGGTTGTGGTCGGTAGCGTCTTCCGGGAGTGGTCGGTAGCGCCCTCTGGGAGTGGTCGCTAGAACCTTCCGGTTGTGGTCGGTAGCGTCTTCCGGTAGTGGTCAGTAGCGCCTTCCGGGAGTGGTCGGTAGGGCCTTCCGGATGTGGTCGGTAGCGTCTTCCGGTAGTGGTCGGTAGCGTCTTCCGGTAGTGGTCGGTAGCGTCTTCCGGTAGTGGTCGGTAGGGCCTTCCGGTAGTGATCGGTAGCACCTTCCGGGAGTGATCGGTAGGGCCTTCCGGTTGTGGTCGGTAGCGCCCTCTGGGATTGATCGCTAGAACCTTCCGGTAGTGGTTGGTAGCGCCTTCCGGTAGTGGTCGGTAGCGCCTTTCGGTAGTGGTCGGTAGCGCCCTCTGGGAGTGGTCGCTAGAACCTTCCGGTAGTGGTTGGTAGCGCCTTCCGGTAGTGGTCGGTAGCGTCTTTTGGGAGTGGTCGGTAGGGCCTTTCGGTTGTGGTCGGTAGCGTCTTCCGGGAGTGGTCGGTAGCGCCCTCTGGGAGTGGTCGCTAGAACCTTCCGGTTGTGGTCGGTAGCGTCTTCCGGTAGTGGTCGGTAGCGCCTTCCGGGAGTGGTCGGTAGGGCCTTCCGGTTGTGGTCGGTAGCGTCTTCCGGTAGTGGTCGGTAGCGTCTTCCGGTAGTGGTCGGTAGCGTCTTCCGGTAGTGGTCGGTAGGGCCTTCCGGTAGTGGTCAGTAGCGCCTTCCGGGAGTGGTCGGTAGGGCCTTCCGGTTGTGGTCGGTAGCGTCTTCCGGGAGTGGTCGGTAGCGTCTTCCGGTAGTGGTCGGTAGGGCCTTCTGGTAGTGGTCGGTAGCGTCTTCCGGCAGTGTTCGGTAGGGCCTTCCGGTAGTGATCGGTAGCGCCTTCCGGTAGTGATTAATAACGCCTTCCGGTAGTGATCGCTAGCGTCTTCCGGAAGTGGTCGGTTGCGCCTTCCGGGAGTGATCGGTAGTGTCAGTAGTGAGTGGAGGCATTGGATGCATCCGGCACAGAAACGTGTGCGGGATGTACAAGTTGCCATGGTTACCCTGGAACTCTGTCCTGCCGATGCTGTCCACGTGTCGAGGAAACTAAACACCAGCGCCTCAACAAGACATAACAGGGAAATAACGATGATTTGCTCGCCGCCGCGAGTTCTAACGATGGAAGTCCCATGACTAGACAACCCCGAACACACTTAGGGGAAGGCTTCCCGGCCTTGGAAGCGATAATTGCCCAATTCATCAGCAGTTTAAGAATCTTACGTAGTTGTAGCAATGAAAAAAAGCGAATAAAACTGCGGGGCCGTTGTGTCGCATGGCCTGCCGCGGAGAGCTTCCGTGACGGTCCCTGCGGGAGAAGTTTTACTTCTTATGGGAACAACACACGAAACATTGAATGCGTTAGTTCCGCGCAGTTTGACCATATCTTTGGGGTCACACGGGAAGTCGTTGTGTTCAAAGAGGCGCCCACCACAACGCCCTCTAAAGGGCGACAAGTGCACTTCTCGCTGGCGTCTCATCAACATTGTGATGGGGCTTACGATGATGGGCCATGCGCATGCGCAGACAATGCCACCATAACGACGAGAAGCCAGTTCTCGCTTGGGGAAGATTATGGTCCACTGTTTATCTGCGACAGCCTTGCATCAATTTGGACCGGTTCAACGCTTGTGGCCTCTCAATGAAGCATAAAGCTCTTTGGATTGGTTTATTTTTCTCCCCGTGTTCTGCTATCGGCGGAATGTAAAACCACAGTCCACAAAACAGTATTCGTCGATCTTGTATGGTTAGATAAATCCCAATAAACCAGTTTCTTCTTGGGACAGATGCAGTACTTGCAGCGGCCATCGAAAAAACTCTTTGTTAATACAACAGAGAAAGAGATAGCGACTCACTAAGATTAAAACAAAAACATTAAATAGACGTTGTGTTTGGGGATGAGCAGGAATGGGCGGAGGGGAGGGTGTCTAGGGCATTAGTGGCTAGGAGAACCTGACGAGAACATATTAACAACAATCAGACCGCACCGCAAATTACTGCCGCTAGGGGGCTTGGCATTGAGAATGAAACAAAAAGGAGGCCGCGTTGGCATGGATACATGTTGACGCCTGACCCCTGTCGGGAAGCCAAAGGGACAACGGATCCTGAATAAAGTTGAGAGGACGGGAGCTAAGACAAATTGAAGCGGGGATGTTGAATGCTTGAGGTGGGCCGAGGAGGTGGCGGGGGGGGGGGGGGTGGTATTGTAGGGTGTGGCGGCCACCAGGTCTACAGCCCCTCAGCTATGGCCATGGCCCCCGCTGGGTGGCGATAACTTTGTCCACGACCCCACCACCCACATACCTCCCCGGGGAGATAGCTCTGTCCACCCCACCCCCACCCCCACACCCAACACCTACATACCTGACTTTACTTCAAGGTCTATCCAACAGTTATTTCACTCCCCCGGAAACCCCGGAGATATGCGTCGCTTCATGCCCGTCAACCCTCACCCCGCCCTCCCTTCTCGTCACCCTCACCCCCCACCCCCGGACCCCGCCCCCACCCCCCCCTCCCACCCCGCCCCGCGCTCATTCTCTCCCTCCCTTGTCCTCTGTTATCAGCTCGTGAGATGATTCCTCACGCCCCGCATTCCAGGGTAACGCCGAGGGAGTGGGAGGGTGGAGTGAGGGTGCCTGGGTGGGAGGGCCGTGGCAGGATTGGTCTATGTTTGGGGCGGTATGTGATGGGGGTGTACCGGTGTGTGTGGGTGGGGCTGCGGGTACGTGTGTGTGTGAGTGGGTGGGGGGGGGGGGGGAGGAGTGTGCAGGTAATGCGTGTGAGAGGGGGTGGGGTTTGGCAGTGTGGGGTGTGGCGGGCTGAGGCGTGGGGGGTGGTGTGTGTGGGATGGGGTGTGGGGTTGGTGTGTAATGTGGTGTGAGTGGGGCGGGGTGTGGCAGTGTGGTGGAGTGGAGGCCAAGGCATGCTGTCGGTGGCGATATCCCGGCCTTCAAGGTAGCGGACTCGGGACAGCCACAAGAGCCTTATCATGTTTAGAGAAAGTCGCTAAGTACAAGGAGAAGGCGGCTACGGACTGTCACTTCTGACCAAGAGAAGGAGAGGTTGTGATAACCAACTGCCTTGATGGCTGTAATAGCCGCCTCCACGAGAGGGTCTGCCAGCCGGGGCTCACGTAAAGGGCCTCAGGTCTCTTAACCTGGTTCCATAGACCAACTCCGGGCCATTCTTCTTCCCTGGCGGATACTGGCGATCAGGCCACTTGTTGGACCAGTCAGGCAGCGCCACGTAGCGGAGATCTCGGCGGCGTCCCAAGTCGCCCCGTACACCCCGCTGCTTTGATCAACTCGATAATGTTTTTCTTGCTGGCAGTTGTTAGTATGAAGTGCCCCCGCGAGAGTCAGGCGCGAGAGTTGGGCACGGGGGTAGAGCGCGAGAGTTGGGCGTGAGAGGTGAGCGTCTATTCACGATACATCTATTCTGACTCCTCGTTCTGACACCAGGTGGAGTCCCGCCTCTCGCCATCACCTCGAGCCCTATGGGAATCAGCGCCGCTTGGCGACGATGGTCAGTTCCCTGTCGCTGACACCAGCTGGGCAGGCGGCTGGCATGTAGTATGAACCCACCCTCCCCCTGCTTGACGCCTATCATGTGGCCGCTTCAGAAATGGGTCTTCACGAAGATTGCTTCAGGTGATGAATGCGTTCAATGGCGATATCCTCTCAGCTCCTCCCCAGTGCAAATGTGGAGACTTAATTATCCTAACGGCGCCCACATTACCGTACCTTATCGTAACGGCGCCCACATTACCGTACATTATCGTAACGGCGCCCACATTACCGTACATTATCGTAACGGCGCCCACCTAATCGTATATTATCGTAACGGCGCCCACATTACCGTACATCATTGCAACGGCGCCCACCTAATCGTATATTATCGTAACGGCGCCCGCATTACTGTACGTTATCGTAATGGCGCCCCCATTACCGTACATTATCCTAACGGCGCCCACATTACCGTACCTTATCGTAACGGCGCCCCCATTACCGTACATTATCGTAACTTTACCGTAAACGCCATGTTTGACCTCCAGGTCACGGCCAACGCGAGGGCTTAGCCTCCGTGTTATCACAGTGGTCACGTTAACCCCTCGCTTTCTCCAGTCTGATACCAGGGGCTTGAACCCTGACAGTCCCGTTATCACTATATTACAATGTGACTACCCCTTCCTTACTCAACCGAGTCATATGTTAGCCTCGTTATGACAGCATCATGTGGTGTGTGAATACATGTAGCTGGGCCAATACACGACTTCGCAATTATACGCCATCTTGGAAAAATTAAGACTGGCGCAAAGAGTTATGGGAAATATTTTGGTGTTATCTTGAATTTTCTATGGAGATAAATATCATATTTTCACGTTATTGGCAAGGCATGTATAACATTAATGAGCATATCTAACTTACATTCAGATTACATAACTTTTCCGTTACATAGATGACACTATTTCATGTTTAAATGTCTACAAAATACGTTGTCAGGCGATGACGCCATCTTGACATCTCGCAAAGACCAAAATAATACCCAGAATGCATTGCACATGCAGTGGCGCCTCACGGTGGCAAAATTAGAACAACGATTAGCGAAGTGGTCTATGAGACTGTGACACGTTACAATGCAAGTTAACTCTGTCATTTACGTTCTAGAATAGGTTTTTTGCGATAAAAATACGATATATATAATAATAATAATATCTTTAAACTAAATATGTATAATATATAAAGTAATATATAACTTATATAACATATAAATATATATATATATAAAATACGATATATGAAAGACATTTTTAACTACAATCGCGGAGTATTCTCGAATAAACCTACGGTGTGACAACCAATGCAGTATCTAATTTATTACAACTGTTCATTGTATTTTGCAGTTTAAAACCTTGCCTCAGCTGTTTGGCGACTTAATGTAATGTCATCTACGTGAAAAGAAATCTTGATTAGAAATAATATTTTACTGTGGAACAATACGCCGTTGAGCGCTAACAGTTCTCATCCAGCAGATTAGAATCCCGAAACAACTGAGAATCTGTCGAGGTGGAAAACTTGTATATTGATGCATAAATAAAATGCAACGGGGTGATCAAAGTGCTGTCCTCTCATTTAAGGCAGTTTTCTTATACCACAGCGACGGCCTTCTTAGTCATTTAAGTGGCATTCTCTCATTGCGTCTACTGGAGAGAGTGTAATGTTCCTGGCCAGCGCTGGTAACCGCCATAGTGTAACCAATGCCATGCAATAGGTAACCATGCGAGGGCCAGGCATGCTGCCTGTGATTGGCTACTGGCGGTCACGTGTCGTCCGGTCCCGTCATAAGTTCAGTCTGGCAGTTCTCCGCGTCACCACACCAAGTTATTGCAGTGGTCAGCTCGCCAAAGATACGACTGGTCGCCCAGTCCCCGCCACGTGCCATTGGCCAGGGCCAGGGCCAGGGCCAGGGCCAGAGCCAGGAATGGCCAAACAAGCTTTGCACATTACCCTACGCGGATGGCCCCACGAAAAGCCGGTCTTTAACCTCGTGGATGATTGTATGTTGGGAAACAATGTTCCAGAAGAAGAAACGACCAAAAAAGGGACACAGCAGAAGGAGATCTGGCATAAAAGAAGCATAAAACTATGTAGGGCAGATTAGTAATATCTGAGTTCTTTTACTTTCGGGTTTCGCTGTCAGTAAGCCAAACAAAGCCTTGTTCGCGGAGCAGGTGCCAGCCGCCAGTACTTATAGCCGCCGCCAGGGAGCGCTCCACGCTGCCAACCAATCCGCGATTGGGTGCGAGAGGCCCAACATAATGGCGAATGTTGATAAATCAGCGTTAGCGTTTCAACGACCTTGTCCGGACTCGTGTGTAGCGGACTCCGCGACCACGGCCGACCGGGGAAGTGTAATTATTTACCCAGGGTTCCTGACTGCACCATGCCTCGCTTTGTTTCCGCCAAGGCAACATATCAATCGTCAAACTCAGCCGCGATTTCCACCCAGATAGAAGGAGAGAGTGAACCAAAAAATGCAATGTGCTTAATCTATGTTTGTTTGCCGGATCCGTATATCATAAATCACACAGAAGAGGTGTAAACCCCATCACAACACCGCATAAACTGTTCTCTGGGCAGTCGCTGAAAACATTAATTTTTCGTCATAGTAAACATTTAAAGGCGATATGTTTTCGCCCTTAAGTTTATCGTTGAATACCGAAAAGTATTTAGCTGATGGTTGCATATAGTCTCACTCTATTAGCCCATGTCTTTGGTGACGTATTCCCTTAACTTAATGTAAATAACGAGATAATATATCAATATAATATATATAATATATCAAGTTCACCTTGTGCGTAGTATGTCGTCTACGCTCGATAATTTTCATTTGAAAACTTGGTCAACGTATTTTTGCAATAATGTCTGCATTAAGCCAGGCGAACTAGGTGAATAGGTATTATATGCAAAAGTTGGTACCAACCAACTGTTACAAAGTCTAGAAGACTGATACTGGAGTAGGGACCAAGAATAGTTATCAGCTGTAATTCACACGTGATCACTCACGTGCCATAAACAAAGGCAATAAACAAATGTGCCACCAGGGTGCCAGCAAACACTTACGGACGGAAGGCAGTCTATGGCAGACGCAACAAAATACCGAACTGTGAATGGGCGATAATATGTCAAGCTCGGCCCACGCGTTTTTCCCTATTATGGAATTATCCGACGAACACGCCTGTTTATTCCTTGTCGATTATTTATACTTGTTTGTGTCAGTGAAATTATTACTTCCCTTTTTTCCAGTGAGAATTGGGCCGCTTTTCGGTAAGTAGCATTGACACAGGCATTCACTGCGGAGCCATGTGACGACACATCCGGTGGTACCAGACACAGTTGGCGCGATGTCATATTGAACCTGCTCCGATATGCACCGAGAAGTCATCAGCTACTTGGGGGCCTCTGTGACAGCTTTGTGTAGCGACGTTTTTTTATTTTGTGATAACATCGCTTTCACGAGTTATCGTCTAGGTAATACAACGATATGAGTTTGTACATTATCAGTTTTTGTTGCGAAGTTATTTTATCGTTCAATAGAAAGTTATGTAGTACGATAATGTATTTGCCGGAAACAGGTATTCCTCTAAGTAATAAAACTGTTTCACAAAACTGGGTTTCACTGGAATCCCCCCGTCCATACTGTCATGACGATAGCCTGACATTGAGGCACTATTACTCATGGAAAAAACTTGTCCGGTCGCATCAGGGGAGAATTGAAGCAAAGTAGCCATTAAACATAACATAACATTGAACCCTTGTCCTTTTAAATGCTTATTAAATGTTGTCTAAATTCTGATTCAACATCAGACGGTAATAAGGAGAGCACATGGAAAAGGTGAGGAAGAAAGTGGCAGGGTTTTTGTCTATTTTCGCCGCTAGAGCCTGGCAATCTTATCCGGGAATCTGCGAAAGAGCTACTTGTTTGCTTTAGGGTAAAACGTACCAATGGTTTTAAAATGACGTTGAATACCGAAGATTCCATGCCCATGCCGTTGCAGAAAGGTGTAGGCAAATGCGAAACCAGACGAGGCGGCTTCTCTTGTACACGGCAGCCTCCAGATGCAATGATGAGGATGTGCTCGTTGGATTTGGAATCACAGCTATTATAAGGGAAACGTATACACGAGAACTTTCTTGCAGTAGCGCTGTTTACAGTTGATGATAAACGTTGTTTTGCGCTTTCTTGACGTAACGCTGTTCCTATTTGATGATACACGCTGTGTTACGTTTCAGACGTTAACACAGATGCTGATTTGCTTCGGTGTTTGCCTCCTATGCGGGGCGTTGATTACCGTGCCCGTACCAGCAGCGTACCCCTCAAGGTGTGCACCATCCCCTGGTGATCGCTGGCAATCGTTTAGTACCGCCTCCGTGGTCCCCCAGAACCGTCTCCCTCCCAGACATAAACATCGCCCCCGAACTCTAGTTAAGAACATTCGCGGCAGGCGGAGCGAATAGAGTAAAATTGATAACTGTGGCGAGAAGGAAGGGGGATAGGGGTGAAGGCGGGGGGACTAGCGAGCAGAGGTCGCAAGTTTATTGGAGGTGGGATGGCCATAGCCGTTGACGGTCAGGAATTCCCCGTGTGAGGTCGAACAAAAGCAGCAGGCATTCCGCAAGCCAGATTCGCTAGCTATATACCGCCTCCCACGCGCCCGGCTGCAGTGTCTACGCTATGGCTATTAATGAGCGATAATAAGGCAGCACGTGGTTATTCGCTTCATGAGGGGGGCCGCTGTTCGGGTTTGAACTCCTGGCCCGTCAACGTAAGACGTGAGCGATGCAACCTTCTCTAAACACGTGTTAGCGGCGTGTAGTCAGCTGTTCGGGGGTTGACGTAGGTAAGACTAGGGTGTGTGGGCGGGGGGGGGGAGGGGGGGGGGGTTGCTGTACCCTGGGCCTAGGAACACCCTGCCAACAGCATGCTGTACCGGCGGGGAGATGGGGAGATATGAGAGCGGAACACGCTCCCCATGTTAAGCTGACAGACGCGGATGTCCCATTGACTAGGCGTGGCATTTTCACATATTGCTGACGCAGCGTTTGTCTCAGATCAACGAAAACCTAATGTGACATACAGAGATTGCTGGTTTCTGTTGCGTGAGATTGTCTCATTTGTTTTACACGGCGACTTTCTTTATGACAATAACGGGCAGCATATTGCTCAGACAGGACCAAGACGAGTGACAAGGCAAACAAAACCTAACAAAAAGGTGTTGCAGCATTATATAGGCTGTCGATGCTACTTAAAAAGTGCGTATCACGCAGTCGTTCAATCCATTGCTCACCGACCTCCTTACTTCCTCCTCCACCCATCTCGTACCCGCCCCCCTCCCCACCCAACTCCAAAATACCCATCCACCCAGCCATCAGCGAGGGACTTCACATCCCCCCCCCCGTCACCCCCCCCCCCCCCCCGACCGTCACCGTGGGACATCCCCATCGGATTTTCCTTCCGTCGTATAACCTCGTAGAACGCTCGAGCGCCGCGCATGTCAATGCATGCGTTACGGCAGCGGCAACGGAAGATCAAGGGGGAGGGGGGGGGGATCGACAACACCCCGCACCCTTCCACACCCCCCTCTCCTCGCCCCCAACCTTCTCAGCCCCCCCTCCTTGTCCCCACCCCCCAAGTTTTGCCGCGTCATCAATCTCACTACCAGCACATTGATCGCCACAGCCGCCAATCAACAAGACTCTCGTCCGACAATCAACACACGACGCTCAGCCGCCAATCAACACAAGACGCTCAGTCGCCAATCAACACAAGACGCTCAGTCGCCAATCAACACACGACACCGTCGTGAAGTCAGCTGGGTGGGAGGCGTACACGGGAGAGGCGGGTGTGAAGGGAGGGCGGGAGTGGCTGGGGTGGCGACGCTGATTGACACCCCCGTCGCCAGCCCCCCCCCCCCCCTCGGCCGCTGGGTCGGGGTTTTGGGCGGCATTACGGCGGCTCAGTGTCTGCCCCGCTCGTCACCCTCTGTGCGTCATTCGTCCGGTGAGTGTCACGAGGACCGACAGATGGCGCCAGCGTCTACTCCCTGTCACTACTGACAGACAGACGCAAGCGACAGGGCGACGGAGGCGACATCTAGGGATGAGAATGATGGAGCATTTTGGCTGTTGTTTTTGTTGTGATGTAACGATGGCGCCAGAGCCGCTGAGATGAAGTGGCTACCACGTGGCTTCATGGACGCCCCATCATCATGTTTTACCGCAGTGATAAATTACATTTAGTTATAATCAACGCTATATTCTCAAATGAAGCGTCTGATGTTGAGTTTCATTTTGCGGTCGATCATGACAATTTTCCCAAGGCATGGTCAATGGTTACCGTTTGCTAGCAGAGACATCAATGATTGCACATTTTGATGCCTTGAGTGCGGCCAGCTCCAAGGCTTAGTCTAGGGATGTTGTCTGTAAACCGCTTATGGCGAAATAAACGACATTTGTTCTATGGATAACTTAGGGTTCAGTGATCAATTTAGATGTTTATAGACCGCATAGCTCACCATCATATACCCTTAGGCTTTTATTAATACAGACTATGGACAGCCTAGACCGCTATGGATAGCCTAGGCCACTATGGACAGCCTAGACCACTATGGACAGCCTAGGCCAGTATGGACAGTCTAGACCACTATGGACAGCCTAGGTTAATATGGACAGCCTAGGCCAATATGGACAGCCTAGGCCACTATGGACAGCCTAGGCCACTATGGACAGCCTAGGTCACTATGGACAGCCTAGGCCACTATGGACAGCCTAGGCCACTATGGACAGCCTAGGCCACTATGGACAACCTAGGTCACTATGGACAGCCTAGGCCACTATGGACAGCCTAGGCCAATATGAACAACCTTGGCCATTAGGGACAGCGACTGTTTCCGGAAGCTAACTCACGCTACAAATACTGCAGCTGGGGTTATAGTACCTACAATTAACCCTTTACGTACCTTTCGCGTTTACCCTGGCGTCTAGTCTCCCCAATTAACCCTTTCGGGGCATGTTTTATCGTGCCCCATGTTGGGGTGCGAGAAGGAGCGGACAAGACCCACAATGTAGAATTACCTCCCAGTCCCCCCCCGCCCCCTCCACCCCCGCCCGCCCAGTCGCCGAGCCGATACCACAAAGGCATTGTGCATAAACGATCGGATCGTGGCCAAGAAATAGACCCGGGAAACACATGCCGCAGAGCTGGCACACGCGCAAAAGCGGCGGCCAATTTTGTATCGCTTTGTAGGCATTGCTAAAGAAATGATAGTGCGACCATCACCGGTTGGCCCTGGTGCCCACACGGAAATGGTCCGTTAAATCTGAACATATGGGACTTTGATGGCCCTGTAGTTAGGAAGGACGGAACGGGTCCGTGCGTCAAATATCGACAGATATTACCGGTGTAAGCAAAACAACAAATTCATAAAAGCTGACCGCAATGTTCCAAGCACTTGGACACAACAAACCCAAGTGAATCGATAGATAACCCAAGGCTGAGGGTTAACCGGACGTGATAATGAAACTAGCCTACATCTGGACCTTCCTAGAAGATATCCAAGTGGCTGGGTGTGTGTGTGTGGGGAGGGGGGGGGGGCAGAGAAAGTCACTGAGGACAACGGAATTATAAAAAATTGAAGGCATGAGTAATGAAAAGAGATTTACAACAGGTTCAATTTCCGGAACATCCGAAGGCTGTGCAATGTATGGGAGATACTAATTGTTCACAGAATTAGAGGGTACTCACCGATGGCGCAGAGGGAACTAGAGGGTACACACCGATGGTGTAGAGGGACCTAGAGGGTACTCACTGATGGCGTAGAGGGACCTAGAGGGTACTCACTGATGGCGTAGAGGGAACTAGAGGGTGCTCACTGATGGCGTAGAGGGTTTTAGAAGGTACCGATGGCGTATAGGGAACTAGAGGGTACTCACTGACGGCGTAGAGGGTTTTAGAAGGTACCGATGGCGTAGAGGGAACACGAGGGTACTCACCGATGGCGTAGAGGGAACTACTGGATGCTCACCGATGGCTTAGAGGGAATTACAGGGTACCCACTGATGACGTAGAGGGAACTACAGGGTACTCACCGATGGCGTAGAGGGAACTATATGGTACTCACCGATGGCGTAGAGGGAACTAGACAATACTCACCGATGGCGTAGAGGGAACTAGAGGGTACTCACCGACGGCGTAAAGGGAATTAAAGGGTGCTCACCGATGGCGTAGAGGAAACTAGAGGGTGCTCACCGAAGGCGTAGAGGGAAATAGAGAGTACACACCGATGGTGTAGAGGGACCTAGAGGGTACTCACTGATGGCGTAGAGGGACCTAGAGGGTACTCACTGATGGCGTAGAGGGAACTAGAGGGTGCTCACTGACGGCGTATAGGGTTTTAGAAGGTACCGATGGCGTAGAGGGAACACGAGGGTACTCACCGATGGCGTAGAGGGAACTACTGGATGCTCACCGATGGCTTAGAGGGAATTACAGGGTACCCACTGATGACGTAGAGGGAACTACAGGGTACTCACCGATGGCGTATAGGGAACTAGAGGGTACTCACTGACGGCGTAGAGGGTTTTAGAAGGTACCGATGGCGTAGAGGGAACTATATGGTACTCACCGATGGCGTAGAGGGAACTAGAGAATACTCACCGATGGCGTAGAGGGAACTAGAGGGTACTCACCGACGGCGTAAAGGGAATTAGAGGGTGCTCACCGATGGCGTGGAGGGAACTAGAGGGTGCTCACCGAAGGCGTAGAGGGAAATAGAGAGTACTCACCGATGGTGTAGAGGGAACTAGAGAATACTCACCGAAGGCGTAGAGGAAACTAGAGGGTACTCACCGAAGGCGTAGAGGGAACTAGAGGGTGCTCACCGAAGGCGTAGAGGGAACTAGAGGATGCTCACCGAAGGCGTAGAGGGAACTAGAGAGTACTCACCGATGGCGTAGAGGGAGGTGGGCACGCAGCTAGCACAGAAGACGTGGATGACGGTGAAGACATTGTAGGGCGTCCAGGTGATGATAAAGGCCAACAAGATGGCGCTCAGTGTCTTGGCCGCCTTCTTCTCCTGTCGACTCTCCAGCTTCTTCCTGCGCGCGCGCTGCGACTTGACGCGCTGCGCGAGTCGCAGCGCGATGCGGGCCTGCATGGCCATGCGCAGCGCGTCCGAGGACTGCGTCAGGCGCCGCCCCACGGACGGGAACTGATCAGGAGCCAGGGCCGCCAGCTCCGCCAACTGGTCCTCATCCACGCTCTCCAGGTCTTCCGGATCAATGTCGTTCAAGTCACTCCCCTGTTCGATATCTCCGGATTGCTTGGCGGAGGGGCTGAGCGCGTCCCGCTCGCTGGGATCCAGAGAACGCTCGGAGGACTGGCGTGTCGCCATCAGGATATTCTCGCGCCCGTCTCTAGGCGACGACGCCATCATCTCGTCCTCCTCCTCCAACATGGCGTCCTGGTCCGTGATCATCCGGATCGTCGGCTTCGCGTCCGGATCGCTGGCGTCCTCCGGAAGTTTGATCAGGATGGTGTACATGTCGGACGCCGCGGCCGCCTGGCCGGGCGACTTCCGGTTGTACGGCGTCCGCCGGAGCGGGCCCGGTGCGCCTGCGCCACACACGTCACTCGCTATACTGCTGCTACCTATCATCGACGACAGGTTGCTATGGCGACTGAGCGACGCGCCGGTGACCTCGGTAGAAGGCGTGGCGGTCGGCGACGTCTTGTTGGAGTCGACGGTGATGAGCGGTATCGTCAGCCCACTTCCGCTGTTGCGGCGCGTCAGGTTTTTACCGTTCTGTTGCAAATGGTGGTCCCTTTTGCGCATGCTCCCTGACCCCCCTTGCTGCTGCTGCTGCTGGTGTTGATGGTGATGATGATGATGATGATGCTGGTGATGATGGTGAAGACTAGTCCCGTGGCCGCCACTACTATTAGTCCCCCCCATGAGGGACACCCCGTGCGGGCCGTGGGCGGAGGAGGAGGGCGTCCTCGACCCGTAGGCCGGCGACCCCGGGGTGTCGCTGCTGCTACTGTCCTCCGCGAAGTCAGACGTGTCCCTGTCGATGCGACACATGCGGATGAAGCGCTGCCAGCAGGACCGCGGCGGAGGCTGGCGCTCGCCCAGCACGCCGTGCAGCTCATCCAGGTCCTCCATATCCGGCGAGGAGTCGTTCCGCCTCAGGTTTACGTAGACGTCGTCCTCGCTGGACTCGGCGCCGCGTCGCCGGCCGCCGCCGCCGCCGCCGTCGCCGCCATTCCCGGCCCCAGTTCCCGTGGCGGCCGCCGCGGCGCTGCTGGTCGGGGGCTTCTTGCCGCAGCGGCGGTTGGCCTGCAGGGAGACCAGGTCCCGCTGCCGCTTCTCCGTCTCCAGATAGATCTTGTAGTAGAGGACAATCATGATGATAACCGGCAGGTAGAAGGCGGCCAAGGCGGTGATGATGGTGATATACTGATTGGTGGTGAGGAACTGGATGTAGCAGTCGTCGTCCGGCACAGTGCGCTTGCCCTCGATGTAGGGCCAGGCGATGATCCAGGGCGGCCACATCATGGCCGAGATGACCCAGGCACACGTGATCATGATGGCGGCGCGCCGCGGGGTGCGCTTGGCCCGGTAGGTCAGAGGCCGCTTCACGGACAGATAGCGGTCGAAGCAGATGATGAGGAGGTTGGCAACGGAGGCGTTGCTCATCGTGTAGTCCAGGGAGAGCCAGATATCACACACCAGCGGCCCCAGGGGCCAACGGTTCAGGATCAGGTACACCGTATACAGCGGCATCGAAAATACTCCAATAGCGAAATCCGCGACCGAAAGACTCAGCAGAAAATAGTGGCTGACCGTTTGCAATTGCTTATCCATTTTGAAGGAGATCATTACCATGAGGTTTCCCCCGGCAGTGATCAGGGATAACACCCCGGCTACTATGGAGATGAGCACGATCTCCACTATGCTGCGGGGGAGGGTGGGGTCGGGCGCCTCCGTTGTCCCGTTGTACGACCCCGGGAAACCATACGCCGTGGAGTTGTCGCCCAGCGGGGGGAGGACGTACGGCGTATCGAACAGCGACGAGTACACGCCACCGCCTCCGCCGTCGCCGCTGAAACCGGCGCCCACCCCGGCGATGTCTGACGTCACATCCGGGTAATCCGTGAATCCTGCGCTGGCTGATGACGTCAGATGAGACGCGAATATCGCGGACATTATATCGGCTGGCGTACTTCCGGTGGGGTACCCCACGTGACTTTCCGCCGACGCCGCAGCCAGTACACGGGTCTGGTTAACCAAACTGATGTTGTAGACATCGTGATCACCCATTGTCCTCTCACAGACCGGGGTGAGGCTCAGTCGGCAGAAACACAGGGGGAAGGGGGGTCATGGTGCTGGCAAACTGGAATGAAGCGAGAACAACACGTCATTACACAACCTCATTTATTAATCAAGAACAATTAGTGACACTAAAGGTACTGGGAAGACAACTTAAATATCAATTTACAAGCCATAAGCAGGATCAAGATGATGGCAGACAAAGACATTATTTAATCATTTGGGAAGACATTTGGAGAGCGCTAAGATAGCAGTGGTGGGTTCTGTACATGACAGTAGACATAAAGGAAACAGAAAGTAAAATGGTTAGTTAACGTCACAATAGTGGACTTGGTACGCGGTAGCCGACAGTGTGTAACGTGCTTGTGTCAGTGCTGTATTTGTGCCAACCAAAGGTTGGGCTTCCGGTCAAGAAAGACCACCGTTCCATCAACAACGGACAAACACAGCTCAATCAACAAAGGACAAACACAGCTCAATCAACAAAGAACAATTACATCTCAATCAACAAAGGACAATTACATCTCAATCAACAAACGAATATGGCTTTTATTGGAATATGATCTGCAATTGCAATTATATGTCTTTTATGTTGTTCTGTTAGTACTAAAATATATCATTTATGCACAATTTGTGTGTGTAGTTGGTTGTCTTAAGTACGACGCTTTAACCTAGGTAGGTCATATGGCGATGATGGGAATGGGGAAGGCGCCGCCGTGACGTGGTGAAGGAAGACGCGGGATCTGTACCGCTAGGTGCGCAGATAGACATAGATATGGCAACAAGTGGAGACGAGACGGAGGACACGGTAATCGAGCCATTGCTCCTCATGTCACATCGGTTATTTCTGCTCCTGGTCTTTGGTTCCCCGCGCCACTCTGGTTCACAGCCAGGGGGTGCCTCCGTATGGGGGTGAGGTGTGAGGGGTGGAGTGCGCGAGGGGTGAGATGTTCCAGGTGGAATATGATATCGGGAAGTGGGGGGGGGGGGGGGTGGCGGATGCGAGCATGTGAAGGAACTGGATATGAGGAATAATGGGGGTGGAGTGTAACAGGGGGGCAGTATGGTGGGGAGTGAGGGGCGGGTGTGTGCGCCCCGGGGGTTGGGTAGTGTGTGGGGGGGGGGGGGGGGGTGGCGGGTGGGGCATGGTGAAGTGAGCCCTGTCTGTGATCACCCTGAAGGGGGCTGTACCCGAGACGGTCGCTCCCCCACCATGTGGAACACGTTCCCGTCTGACCATCGATACACGGACTGATGACAAACTGCTCGGGTGGAGGGATGGTGTCTGTGCGTTGTGACAGGTGGGCAGGAGGGGGGGGGAGGGGGAGGGAGACTGGGGTACACCACAGAAGGGGTCTGGCCGGTGTAGGGGCAAGGGAGGGGGGAGGGGGAGGGGGGGAGGGTGACGGGGTACACCACAGGAGGGGTCTGGCCGGTGTAGGGGCAAGGGGGGGGGGGAGGGTGACGGGGGTACACCACAGGAGGGGTCTGGCTGGTGTAGGGACAGGGGGTCAAAGGCGGTCGCTCGAGCTGGGGTTGAGGTCCCAATTGGAGGCCGAAGGCGGAGGGGGAAGGCTGAAGGCGGGATGGAGGCTGAAAGCGGGGGTGGGGGGTGAAGGGGGGTGGAGGCTGAGGGGGGGGGGTAGGATCATGTCTCACCCTCACCTGTCACTGGAAATACAACATCCCTCCGGGAGGGGCTATACATTGTGACAGTCGATAGTTGTCCGGGGGGGGGGGGGGGAGGTCACACTGTTTACCTGGATTCTGCCAAGTTGTGTCCTCGTTTTGGTTGGGAATTGTGGGTCATGTCTGATTGACGGCACCATCCCACCCTATACGGACACTCGGTGCCAGATGGCAGATGGCAGGGAGGTGTGTAAGGATCAGGTGAGCCACCCCCACCCCGATACCCCCCCACCCCCCACCTCCCAACCCTCCCGTTATGTCTCGATAACGAGTCCACTTGGCCTTTCCTCATTGTAAGTTGACCCTTGGCTGCCCGAGGGGGCAGTGATCCAACCCTGTTGACCTCGATGGTCTGTGGACGCCGCGAGAAGGTCAGACGGCAGGGCGCGGGACACAATGGCCGCTATCCAGTTTGAGATTGTCACGTAATCCAATGGCGTCTGCCGCGGTGAAGGACATGAACGCGCGTCATTGATCAGAACGAGGCTAGCCGGCATCTACCACTCTTACCGTCCGTGAGTGGGGTGAGCGGGGTGTAGGCAGGGGCGTGTGCAACTGAGGTATGTGACGGGGGGGGGGGAGGGGGGGATTTAAACAGGAATACCAATTGCACCGGCGATAGACCTTTTTGTGCGTGTTATGAGTGTTTGAAAAGCGATCTATGGGGACGAGATATCGACAGAAAAAACAACATCGAAATGTTGTAGAACAGGCGGCACCGTCCGGGAAGTAGGCCAAGTTTACCTCGGGAGGAGGACAAAATGCAACACGGTGGCGCCCCCTGACGCTATAATACGGAATCATCACTCTCGTTAGAACGTGGCGGTTAGTGGTGTCAAAGGGAGTGTTTGGTACCTACGCCTGACTGTTTAATAAACAACATGACTGGAAATATCATGTCATACTTTCATAGCATTAAAACCCGCACTCTTTTACAGATGAAACTGCCGTAGTGACAAGGACAAGCGAGCCAGGATGCACGGTAAGAACCCTTTAATAAAGAGCGAAGGGAATACTTGCAATTTTCAGAGTACAGTATTAATTGACCATATCACTTTGAGGAAAAGCGGGTAATATTGCTAACAAACACACGTGATCTGCTGCCCGACAGCGGGCTACCGACTCCATTGACTCACCACGTGAAACGGTCATTGCTACTGAATAATCCAGCTATTTGCCTGCAGCGGAACGAGTTTTGCAGGATAAGTCACACTTCAGCCCCGGCACGTTAATGAGAGTCAGTTGTTGTGGTTGAGTTATTGAGAGTAGTTTTGTGGCCCGTTCAGTAGGCGTCCCGTGATGACGAACGCTTCAGGGAGTTCTCCTTTATATACCCAGCAATGGACTCAGATGTTACCTGCTTCACATGTGTGGCTTCCTAGCCTTGGGCGTAAGAAAGAATCCGTGTTTTAGTGTAGCTGGTTTTCGACTCGTCCCGACCCCCCCCCCCGGGTTAATGAATATGGGAATGAATGGATTCATATTTTAGGCGACCGTTGTTACACCCCATGGCTTAAACAGATCGAGGACCACGTGGGGGCGATAATGGGGGAGTGGTATCAGAGACTTGGCGCAAATCCAGACGTTCTAGATCCCGGATCTACTGCTCTGTCGCTCTGCGTGCTACCCACTGAGGTATGCGGACAAGGATGACTCACACCCAATGAGCACCAGTCTCGCGAGATAGCCCCGTGGTGCATCTGCCCGGGTTCGAGATCCCCGAGTAGCGTCAACACCAAATATTACATAGCCCGAAACAACAGTACAAAAGTTACCATAGCAATATAGCCCGGTCCTTTACTGCATTATGACCGCCCTTTATTGCCGTAAGACCGTCCTTTATTGCAGTAGGACCGTCATTTACTGCAGTAGAACCGTCCTTTATTGCAGTAGGACCGTCATTTACTGCAGTAGAACTATACTTTTATTGAAGTAAGGCCGTCGTTTACTGCAGTAGTACCGCCCTTTACTGCAGTAGAACCGTCCTTTACTGCAGTAAGACCGCCCTTTACTGCTGTAGGACCGTCCTTTACTGTACGAGAACCGTCCTTTACTGCAGTAGAACCGTCCTTTACTGCAGTAGAACCGTCCTTTATTGCAGTAATAACGTCTTTTACTGCAGTAGGACCGTCCTTTACTGCACGAGGACCGTCCTTTACTGCAGTAGAACCGTCCTTTACTGCAGTAGAACCGTTCTTTACTGCAGTAGGACCGTCCTTTACTGCAGTAGAACCGTCCTTTACTGCAGTAGTACCGCCCTTGACTGCAGTAGAACCGTCCTTTACTGCAGTAAGACCGTCCTTTACTGCTGTAGGACCGTCCTTTACTGCACGAGGGCCGTCCTTTACTGCAGTAGTACCTTCCTTTACTGCAGTAGAACCGTCTTTTACTGTTGTAGGACCGTCCTTTACTGCAGTAGTACCGCCGTTTACTGCAGTAGAACCGTCCTTTACTGCAGTTGGACCGTCCTTTATTGCAGTAAGACCGTTCTTTACTGCAGTAGAACGCCCTTTACTGCTGTAGGACTATACTTTACTGCAGTAGGACCGTCCTTTACTGCATTAAGACCGTTCTTTGCTGCAGTAGAAACGTCCTTTACTGCAGTAGGACCGTCCTGTACTGCAGTAGGACTATACATTACTGCAGTAGGACCGTCCTTTACTGCAGTAGGACCTTCCTGTACTGCAGTAGGGCTGTCCTTTACTGCAGTAGGACCGTCCTTTACTGCAGTAGGACCTTCCTGTACTGCAGTAGGACCGTCCTTTTCTGCAGTAGGACCTTCCTGTACTGCAGTAGGACCTTCCTGTACTGCAGTAGGACCGTCCTTTACTGCAGTAGGACCTTCCTGTACTGCAGTAGGACCGTCCTTTACTGCAGTAGGACCTTCCTGTACTGCAGTAGGACCGTCCTTTACTGCAGGACCTACCTGTACTGCAGTAGGACCTTCCTGTACTGCAGTAGGACCGTCCTTTACTGCAGTAGGACCTTCCAGTACTGCAGTAGGACTGTCCTTTACTGTAGTAGGACCGTCCTTTACTGCAGTAGGACTGTCCTTTACTGCAGTAGGACCTTCCTGTACTGCAGTAGGACCGTCCTTTACTGCAGTAGGACCTTCCTGTACTGCAGTAGGACCGTCCTTTACTGCAGGACCTACCTGTACTGCAGTAGGACCTTCCTGTACTGCAGTAGGACCGTCCTTTACTGCAGTAGGACCTTCCAGTACTGCAGTAGGACTGTCCTTTACTGTAGTAGGACCGTCCGTTACTGCAGTATGACCGTCCTTTACTGCAGTGGGACCGTCCTTCACTGCAGTAGGACCGTTCTTTTACTGCAGTTTGACAGTACTTTACCACAGTAGGACCGCCCTGTACTGCAGTAGAACCGTCTTTTGCTGCGGTAGAGCCTTTCTTCACGGCTTTACAATGGCAAAGGACTACATGTTATTGCAATAGGACTATCTGTTACGGCAATATGACTTAGTCTATAAAACTCTGTTCTGTTATTGTTATGCAACCATTCCTAATTACAATACCATTATTTCTTAATTCAATACATTGGTTCTTTATTGCCATTGTCATTACACCAATAACACGACTTTTTGCCGCAATACAATCTTCTGTTTCGGCAATACGACTTACTATTACTGCAATAAGCCTTGCTATTGCTGCAATACGACTTACTGTTAGAGTAATAAGCCTGATTATTACTATAATATGTCTTACTAATGCTGCAACACGCCTTATTATTACTGCAAACGTCTTACTATTACAGTAATACCCATGTCTGTTACGACAATAAGAAAATGTCTGTATAATAACGGTAAGTGCGTGTTAATGATCTGACATTAACAGGAGTGTCAATCGGTAGGGTTCCCCGTGTGTGTGGGTGAGGGAGGGGGGTGCGGGGCGATCCACCCGAGTCCACTTACCCCCACGGCTGCCACAATGAGACAGAACTACTCTCCACTTCCTACCACACCGACCATTCCATGGCTGCCGGCGGAATGCCAAGGTAAACACGGGTAAACAGTGGCTTAATACGTTCACGGGGAGGCCGACCAGCTGCCCTCCTTCCCCGGCAGACAGCGTGACGGCATTTGTGGTTAATAAGCCGTGGTGAGCTACGTCTCTTCGCTGGTCGGCCGGGGACTTCGAGTCGCTTCGCCTCGCCGACAATCATAGCGTCAAGCCTTTGTGGCGTGTCGCCAGGCGGCGCCACTGTCCATCATCTCCCTCCCTCGTATATCATTCCGTGACCCCCTCAACCCCCCACCCACGTACCGCCTCACCCTGCCAGTCTCAGAGTCGTTTCCACGTAACTCAAAAGTTAATGATGTAATTGGAAAGAATGATCGCGGGATGCGAAAACAGGGAAATTATCATCAACAAAGGCGGAGGGAACGGCGTGGAATGGGATGAGGGGTGGTGGGGCGGGGCGGAGGGAGGAAGCGCGGTGGCAAGGGCGGGATAGGGTCGGGGGCGGTAGAGACGTGGGGGTGGAAGGGGCGGGGTGGTAGGGCGATGGGGATAGAGGCAGGGGTCAGGGGTGGGGGTAGTTGGAAGAGAGGGTAGGGGGCATGGGTGGGGGTAGTAGGGACAGAGGGCAGGGATGGGGGTGGCAGGGAGACAGGGGCAGGAGGGGCGGATGCAAGAAGCCGGAGCGTCGCTGGTAGAGGTAAGTTAGCATTATTGAGGAGGGGAGGGCGCGGGGTGTGGGGTGGGGGGGGGGGGGGCGGAGAAGACCCTGATCGGAGACGTCCTTGTTACACAATGACTCGTCATCTTTTGTTTGCGTGATACAAATACCTTAAGTGTCGGTAGTAATGGTCCGCTGCCACCCACCCAGAGTAAACCTTGTAGCGGCCTGCTGGCCCACCAGCTCGGCGTCTATCTCCACACACAATGATATCCATCGGAAGTGAAACTAATCCGCACCATAAACTCAGCAAGAGATAAATACTAAGTAAAACTGGTAATTCCAGAGGCTGGTACTTCCCGTTAAAACGTTTAAAACCGCCAGCGCGGTGGCGAAAAACGTTATCCGTTTCCGGTGGGTCATTCAGTAAACTCCATGACGATGATAGCAATAACTGGTATAGGTGTCGCCTTGGTATCCAAAGTGATAGATTAACAGCGATAGCGCTAACAAGTGGTGTCCCAGCAATCCGATGGTTCTAGCCTTCAGTGACTCCACCCGTGAAATCCCTCGTCGAATCGCTGGTGGATGGCTTAGTTCCGTCGCATTCCGGGCGAGGGCGCCAGCCGCTCGGTCTCCCGGGGTTTCGGGCTCCCGGAGTGATCAGACCATCCAGCATGCTGCGGCTCTCATCCATAATTGAGTCACTGTAAAGTAAACGTTAATTAGCAGCATGGGGTGCTGCCACTACACCATGAGATGTATGGCGGACACGTCAGCAAAGGAGGGTTTGTTATAAAAGAAACACGAAAAAAGACACGACGGGTAAAGACAAATGATTAAAAGAGAGAGAGAGAGGGAACGCACAGGAGAACACAATAGGCGACAGGGATAGTAGCAGCCCACATCGCGAAGACAGGGTGCGTCATCCAGTATTATTATAAGCCGTTGTAGACCTGTGGCCGTCACGCCAGCATCACGTGACCATGAGGACACACGCCAAGCTCCGCGGCTGCCGGTCGCTCGCTCACCTGTCGCGAGACTGCTTCAGTCGGGTCGCGGCGACCTAGGCGACTAGTTACCTCGGGGAGCGGTTACCGGCTCCATGCAGCGACCACAGTGGCTGAGGATCGGCCCATCAACGCGCCGCCACCGCCACCGCCACCGCGGCCACCACCACTCCTGCCGCCGTCACCACCATTGGAGGGGGGTGCTGCTGGTGCCCCTGCTGTTGCCGCTGCTGCTGCTGCCCAAGCCCCTGACCACGGCCTTCGCGCGGCTCTCTAGGCACACTTGAGCCCCGTACGGCTCACCCACGCCCGCTACTTGCAGTCCGCGCCTCTCGCCTTGCCTCGCCTCGCCTGGCCGTGCCGCGTCGCCCTCCTTGGCCTGCGAGGATGCCGCGGTCCACACGCTGCCTGGCTGGCTGGCTGTGTGGGTGGCTGAGCGGATGAGGACTGCCTCTGCTCTCTCTCTCTCCCTCTCCCTCTCTGTCTCTGATCCCCGGGTCTGGCCGCGGCGGCGCGGTGTTGGTTGCCGGGCCGCACTTCTCGGTCACTTCTCGGCCCGCGTGACGCGTGGATGCATTCAGCGGGTGAATTGTGGGTACCCGGATCACCCCGCTTAGCGGCACTCGTCAGGGACACCCACCGACTTCGATCGGCTAGGAGAGGAGCGACTTCTCTGAGGGTGGGGGTACGGCGAGTGGCGCCTCCCCTCGAAGCCGCTAGCCCCCTACCAACACCCCCCCGTCCCCCTAGCCCCCCCACCCACCGCCCATTCCCCATCCTGACGCCAACCCCCGCCCCCCAACCCCCCAACCCTACCCCCACCGCTGACGCGCCCGCTCGGAACGCTGACGGATCCGTCATTGGGTTGTGGTACCTCTGGCTGGGTCTCTACGTCATGCCGCTCACTTTGGGAAGTCTTTACAGGAGATAGGTCGTGGGTTCGAATCCCGGCCCGGACACATAATATGGGGCATGTTTCATTGATTCCTCCTTCAGCGGCCCGCGGGGATCCTTGACCCAGTTTATCCCTTCGTCGGCGGCCACCACTAGTCTGTCTCCTTACTAGGCACTGTGGGGGGTGTTGGGGGGTGTTGGGGGGTCTGGGGGGTGGGGGGTCTGGGAGGTTGACGTCTTCCCACTTATCGTTCTATACCTCGGGTCGCGTCTTTTATATTCTGAAGCCGCACGATCTCTTATCTTCCCCCCATCAAGGCGCCCAAAGCCTCCTCTTTTAGTTTCGTACGGCTTTCTGTAACTGGACATAAACCAACCTTAAAGTACGCCATTATATTTTAACTTCCTAAAGCCTGTCCAGTCCCTTTAGCCTGCACAGTCCGTCAATGGCTCCTTGCCGTTTACAGTCTACTCCCTGCCTTCATGCTTTAATGGCGTCACTTCCTCTTATATCTTCTAAAGCAAGCTACCCCCGAATCCTAAAAAAAGTCGTTAAAGCGTCCTGGATATACAACCAACCAACCTGAATCCTAAGTCACTTATCTGAGCTTGTCTGGAGCATGCACCTCTTACCGCCGTGGGCACATGGGCAGCAGCATTGTGTCTATACCAGTCCCTACTGATTGGTCCTGATGCGGCTCTTTACCGTTGGCTTTAATGGCAAGTGATGTGATGCTGATATCTAGTAAATAACTTTCAATCAGTGGCGCATAGACTCGTGTACTAAAGTTAACTGATCCATGTAAGTTAAGTTCAGCCCATTTACCACTCCCAATCCGACCTAAGGAAATGTATAATATAACTAAAAAGTATTTAAGTCTAGCGTAACAGAAAGATAACTTAAGGAACAAAGCCATAACAACCATGACACGACCATAGCCGCATAGATCACACACCATGTGGTGCATTAATTATCTTTAAGCTGATATATATATAATGTCGGTAATTCATTTGTCTATTTACAACAGGTCGTCTTTTTCCCTTTGCAAATTATTGAGTACTGAGTTACCTAAACTATGGCGTTTTCTATGTCCTTATTATATATATATATATATATATATATATATATGTACATGTGGATCTATCTACATGATAGATGGAGGCAGATTGAACTAGCCCTTGTTGTGCTGTAATTCATCTTGCTTTTTGTTTCAAGTACGAAATCCCATTCTGACCTTTTCCATTTTTATTAATGTGATACGGCGTATAGGCTTGTAAAGGTGAATTAACTATTGCGGCCCTTACAGATGTGGCACAGCGCACACACGTGGAGATATTTAACGTCTGAGGCCTCCACATCGTGCCTTGCTCTGGTGGGATCCATTGAGAGCACCCACTGGCACTGCCCCATGTCTTGTAAATGACGTGTTTCTAGTCGGCTGAAGGGCGTGTGTGTACATCCTGTAGTGGCTGTGAGTATGAAGGAGTGTTGTTTATACCGACCAGCCCAACAGCCCGACAGACCCGAGTGTCAGTGAGGCGTGGATCTCCACTGGTCCAGAGGGCGCTGTGAGCGGTGGCTCGGCCGAGCTGTCAGCTGCTCTCCGCCACACGTCATCCGACACAGAAGCGCCATCTCTCGGCATGTAACGCGCCACCCAGCAGTGCGCGAACCTACTTCCTGTGCGCGGTGACTTCCGGTCCGCGGTGACTTCCGGCACGGGAATTCAAGCGGGTCGAAAGAGACATGGAAAGGAGGAATGAGAAGGATAGGGACAGTTAGAGACAAATGATGAAGAGAAAAGAGAAGTAACTATAGAGAGGAGAATAAAAGAGGGAAGGAACACTGGAGAAAAAGAAAGGAAGCGTAAAAGACTGAAAAAGAAGAGAGAAAGGGAACGACAGAGAGAAGCAAAGATGGGAGGGAAACAAAGAGAAAAGGATCGATAGAGAGTGCAGGGGAGATAGAAGGGAAGACAGACAAAATGAAAGATAGAGCGAAGAAAAGAGAGAAGGAAAGATAAATCGAAGTAAAGATAAGAGTGGAAAACAGAGGGAAAGATAGAAAGAACAGGAAAGAGATGGCGGAGAAAGCGAAATAGACCAAACGAAGAAAAAAAGGAAGGGAATGAAAGAGTGCAGAGTGACAGGGCAAGACACATGTCAGGGCTGAATGGAAGTGTAAGGGATATGGGAGGTGTGTGGGTTAGGGGGTGGGGGAGGGGTTCACGGTGCCAGCGACGGTGTGTGTATGCGTAGGGAGCTGTGGGAGGGGCGGGGGGGTCGTAAGGGGCCAGGGACGGTGTGCGTGGGAGGGAAGTGAGGTGAGGGGGGCGGGGAGTAAGAGGCGTGTGACTGTGGGGGCAGAGATGGGGTAAGGAACAAGTGAGGGGTGTGGCAACTGGCGCTGTGACCCAGTGCCCCAGCGCTGTCGAGATGTTCTGTTCTATTGCCTAGAACTCGGCACTTACCAACCTCACAAGTCGATCAAATAAGAAAGCAGGGGGCTTGGAAGGCCGGTGTTAAGTTCACAAGGTTTACACATAGCAACAGTTGGCATATTTACTTCAGGCCATAGATTGTATGGTGAACGGCGAAATCACTGGAGGGGCGGGGGGGGGGGGGGCGGGGGGTGCCGTCTTGGGAAAGTGAGTGCATGCCCCTCTACTGCCGTCTTGGTGAAGTGAGTGCATACCCCCCTACTGCCGTCTTGGTGAAGTGAGTGCATACCCCTCTACTGCCGTCTTGGTGAAGTGAGTGCATACCCCTCTACTGCCGTCTTGGTGAAGTGAGTGCATACCCCTCTACTGCCGTCTTGATGAGGTAAGAGGATACCCTTCTATTCCCCTCTTGGTGAAGCGACCGCGTGCCCCTCTACTGCCCTCTTGGTGAAGTGAGTGCATATCCCTCTACTTACCGTCTTGATGAAGTGAGTGCATGCCCCTCTACCGCTGTCTTAGCGAAGTGAGTGCATACCCCGTCTACTGCCGTCTTGGTGAAGTGAGTGCATACCCCTCTACTGTCGTCTTGATGAAGTGAGTGCATACCTCTCTACTGCCGTCTTGATGAAGTGAGTGCATACCCTTCTACCGCCGTATTGGTGAAGTGAGTGCATACCCCTCTACTACCGTCTGGGTGAAGTGAATGCATACACCTCTACTGCCGTCTTGGCGAAGTGAATGCATACCCCTCTACCGCCGTCTTGGATGAAATGAGTGCATACCCCTCTACTGCCGTCTTAGTGAAGTGACCGCGTGCCCCTGTACCGCGTGCCCCTCTACCGCCGTCTTAGTGTAATGAGTGCATACCCCTCTACTGCCGTCTTGATGAAGTGAGTGCATACCCCTCTACTGCCGTCTTGATGAAGTGAGTGCATACCCCTCTACTGCCGTCTTAGTGAAGTGAGTGCATACCCCTCTACCGTCGTCTTGGTGAAGTGAGTGCATACCCCTCTACCGTCGTCTTGGTGAAGTGAGTACATACCCCTCTACTGCCGTCTTGATAAAGTAAGTGCATACCCCTCTACTGCCGTCTTGTTGAAGTGAGTGCATACCCCTCTACTGTCGTCTTGATGAAGTGAGTGCATACCTCTCTACTGCCGTCTTGATGAAGTGAGTGCATACCCTTCTACCGCCGTATTGGCAAAGTGAGTGCATACCCCTCTACTACCGTCTGGGTGAAGTGAATGCATACACCTCTACTGCCGTCTTGGCGAAGTGAATGCATACCCCTCTACCGCCGTCTTGGATGAAATGAGTGCATACCCCTCTACTGCCGTCTTAGTGAAGTGACCGCGTGCCCCTGTACCGCGTGCCCCTCTACCGCCGTCTTAGTGTAGTGAGTGCATACCCCTCTACTGCCGTCTTGATGAAGTGAGTGCATACCCCTCTACTGCCGTTGTGATGAAGTGAGTGCATACCCCTCTACTGCCGTCTTGATGAAGTGAGTGCATACCCCTCTACTGCCGTCTTGATGAAGTAAGTGCATACCCCTCTACTGCCGTCTTGATGAAGTGAGTGCATACCCCTCTACTGCCGTCTTGGTGAAGTGAGTGCACACCCCCTCTACTGCCGTCTTGATGAAGTGAGTGCATACCCCTCTACCGCCGTCTTTGTGAGGCGAGTGCATACCCCTCTACCGCCGTCTTGATGAAGTGAGTGCATACCCCTCTACTGCCGTCTTGGTGAAGTGAGTGCATACCCCGCTACTGCCGTCTTGATGAAGTGAGTGCACACCCCTCTACCGCCGTCTTGGCGAAGTGAGTGCATACCCCTCTACTGCCGTCTTGATGAAGTGAGTGCGTACCCCTCTACTGCCGTCGTGGTGAAGTGAGTGCATAACCCTCCACCGCCAGTTTTGATGAAGTGATTGCATATCCCTCTACTGTCGTCTTGATCAAGTGAGTGCATACCCCTCTACTGCCGTCTTGATGAAGTGAGTGCATACCCCTCTACTGCCGTCTTAGTGAAGTGAGTGCATACCCCTCTACTGTCGTCTTGGTGAAGTGAGGGCATACCCCTCTACTGCCGTCTTGATGAAGTGAGTGCATACCCCTCTACTGCCGTCTTGATGAAGTGTGTGCCTATCCCTCTACTGCCGTCTTTATGAAGTGAGTGCATACCCCTCTACTGCCGTCTCGATGAAGTGAGTGCATACCCCTCTACTACCGTCTTAGTGAAGTGAGTGCATACCCCTCTACTGCCGTCTTGATGAAGTGAGAGCACACCCCTTTACCGCCGACTTAATGAAGTGAGTGCATACCCCTCTACTGCCGTCTTAATGAAGTGAGTGCATACCCCTCTACTGCCGTCTTGGTGAAGTGAGTGCATACCCCTCTACTGTCGTCTTGATGAAGTGAGTGCATACCCTTCTACCGCCGTCTTGGTGAAGTAAGTGCATACCTCTCTACTGCCGTCTGAGTGAAGTGAGTGCATACCCCTCTACCGTCGTCTTGGTGAAGTGAGTACATACCCCTCTACTGCCGTCTTGATGAAGTAAGTGCATACCCCTCTACTGCCGTCTTGATGAAGTGAGTGCATACTCCTCTACTGCCGTTTTGGTGAAGTGAGTGCACACCCCCTCTAGTGCCGTATTGATGAAATGAGTGCATACCCCTCTACTGCCGTCTTGATGAAGTGAGTGCATACTCCTCTACTGCCGTTTTGGCGAAGTGAGTGCACACCCCCTCTAGTGCCGTATTGATGAAGTGAGTGCATACCCCTCTACTGCCGTCTTGGTGAAGTGAGTGCATATCCCTCTACTGCCGTCTTGGTGAAGTGAGTGCATACCCCTCTACTGCCGTCTTGGTGAAGTGACCGCGTGCCCCTCTACCGCCGCCTTAGTGTAGTGAGTGCATACCTCTCTACTGCCGTCTTGGTGAAGTGAGTGCATACCCCTCTACTACCGTATGGGTGAAGTGAATGCATACACCTCTACTGTCGTCTTGGTGAAGTGAGTGCATTCCCCTCTACCGCCGTCTTGGATGAAATGAGTGCATACCCCTCTACTGCCGTCTTAGTGAAGTGACCGCGTGCCCCTGTACCGCCGTCTCGATGAAGTGAGTGCACACCCCTCTACTGCCGTCTTGGTGAAGTGAGTGCATACCCCTCTACTGCCGTCTTAGTGAAGTGAGTGCATACCCCTCTACTGCCGTCTGGGTGAAGTGAATGCATACCCCTCTACCGCCGTCTTGGATGAAGTGAGTGCATACCCCTCTACTGCCGTCTTAGTGAAGTGACCGCGTGCCCCTGTACCGGCGTCTTGATGAAGTGAGTGCATACCCCTCTACTGCCGTCTTGGTGAATCGAGTGCATACCCCTCTACTGCCGTCTTAGTGAAGTGAGTGCATGCCCCTCTATCGCCGTCTTAGTGGAGTGAGTGCATACCCTTCTACTGCCGTCTTGATGAAGTGAGTGCATACCCCTCTACTGCCGTCTTGATGAAGTGTGTGCATACCCCTCTACTACCGTCTGGGTAAAGTAAATGCATACACCTCTACTGCCGTCTCGATGAAGTGAGTGCATACCCCTCTACTACCGTCTTAGTGAAGTGAGTGCATACCCCTCTACTGTCGTCTTGGTGAAGTGAGTGCATACCCCTCTACTGCCGTCTTGATGAAGTGAGTGCATACCCCTCTACTGCCGTCTTGGTGAAGTGAGTGCATACCCCTCTACTGCCGTCTTGGTGAAGTGAGTGCACACCCCCTCTACTGCCGTCTTGATGAAGTGAGTGGATACCCCTCTACTGCCGTCAAGGTGAAGTGAGTGCATACCCCTCTACCGCCGTCTTGGTGAAGTGAGTGCATACCCCTCTACCGCCGTCTTAGTGAGGCGAGTGCATACCCCTCTACCGCCGTCTTGATGAAGTGAGTGCATACCCCTCTACTGCCGTCTTGGTGAAGTGAGTGCATACCCCTCTACTGCCGTCTTGATGAAGTGAGTGCATACCCCTCTACCGCCGTCTTGGCGGAGAGAGTGCATACCCCTCTACTGCCGTCTTGATGAAGTGAGTGCATACCCCTCTACTGCCGTCGTGGTGAAGTGAGTGCATACCCCTCTACCGCCAGCTTTGATGAAGTGATTGCATATCCCTCTACTGTCGTCTTGATAAAGTGAGTGCATACCCCTCTACTGCCGTCTTGATGAAGTGAGTGCATACCCCTGTACTGCCGTCTTAGCGAAGTGAGTGCATACCCCTCTACTGTCGTCTTGGTGAAGTGAGGGCATACCCCTCTACTGCCGTCTTGATGAAGTGAGTGCATACCCCTCTACTGCCGTCTTGGTGAAGTGTGTGCCTATCCCTCTACTGCCGTCTTTATGAAGTGAGTGCATACCCCTCTACTGCCGTCTCGATGAAGTGAGTGCATACCCCTCTACTACCGTCTTAGTGAAGTGAGTGCATACCCCTCTACTGTCGTGTTGGTGAAGTGAGTGCATACCCCTCTACTGCCGTCTTGATGAAGTGAGTGCATACCCCTCTACTGCCGTCTGGGTGAAGTGAGCGCATACCCCTCTACCGCCGTCTTGGGTGAAGTGAGTTCATACCCCTCCACTATCGTCTGGGTGAAGTGAATGCATACACCTCTACTGCCGTCTTGATGAAGTGAGTGCATACCCTTCTGCCGCCGTCTTGGTGAAGTGAGTGCATACCCCTCTACTATCGTCTGGGTGAAGTGAGTGCATACACCTCTACTGCCGTCTTGGTGAAGTGAGTGCACACCCCCTCTACTGCCGTCTTGATAAAGTGAGTGGATACCCCTCTACTGCCGTCTTGGTGAAGTGAGTGCATACCCCTCTACTGCCGTCTTGGTGAAGTGAGTGCATACCCCTCTACTATCGTCTGGGTGAAGTGAGTGCATACACCTCTACTGCCGTCTTGGCGATGTGAGTGCATATCCCTCTACTGTCGTCTTGATAAAGTGAGTGCATACCCCTCTACTATCGTCTGGGTGAAGTGAGTGCATACCCCTCTACTGCCGTCTCGATGAAGTGAGTGCATACCCCTCTACTACCGTCTTAGTGAAGTGAGTGCATACCCCTCTACTGTCGTCTTGGTGAAGTGAGTGCATACCCCTCTACTGCCGTCTTGGTGACGTGAGTGCATACCCCTCTACCGCCGTCTTGGTGAAGTGAGTTCATACCCCTCCACTATCGTCTGGGTGAAGTGAATGCATACACCTCTACTGCCGTCTTGATGAAGTGAGTGCATACCCTTCTGCCGCCGTCTTGGTGAAGTGAGTGCATACCCCTCTACTATCGTCTGGGTGAAGTGAGTGCATACACCTCTACTGCCGTCTTGGCGATGTGAGTGCACACCCCTCTACTGCTGTCTTGGTGAAGTGAGTGCATACCCCTCTACTGCCGTCTTGATGAAGTGAGTGGATACCCCTCTACTGCCGTCTTGGTGAAGTGAGTGCATACCCCTCTACTGCCGTCTTGGTGAAGTGACCGCGTGCCCCTGTACCGCCGTCTCGGTGAAGTGAGTGCACACCCCTCTACTGCCGTCTTGGTGAAATGAGTGCATACCCCTCTACTGCCGTCTTAGTGAAGTGGGTGCATACCCCTCTATCGCCGTCTTGGTGTAGTGAGTGCATACCCCTCTACTGACGTCTTGATGAAGTGAGTGCATACCCCTCTACTGCCGTCTTGATGAAGTGACCGCGTGCCCCTCTACCGCCGTCTTCGGTGAAGTGAGTGCATACCCCTCTACCGCTTTCTTGGGTGAAGTGAGTGAATACCCCTCTACTGCCGTCTTAGTGAAGTGACCGCGTGCCCCTGTACCGCCGTCTTGGTGAAGTGAGTGCACACCCCTCTAGTGCCGTCTTGGTGAAGTGAGTGCATACCTCTCTACTGCCGTCTTAGTGAAGTGGGTGCATACCCCTCTATCGCCGTCTTGGTGTAGTGAGTGCATACCCCTCTACTGACGTCTTGATGAAGTGAGTGCATACCTCTCTACTGCCGTCTTGATGAAGTGACCGCGTGCCCCTCTACCGCCGTCTTCGGTGAAGTGAGTGCATACCCCTCTACCGCCGTCTTGGGTGAAGTGAGTGCATACTCCTCTACTGCGGCCGTCTTAGTGAAGTGGGTGCATACCCCTCTACTGCCGTCTTGATGAAGTGACCGCGTGCCCCTCTACCGCCGTCTTCGGTGAAGTGAGTGCATACCCCTCTACCGCCGTCTTGAGTGAAGTAAGTGCATACTCCTCTACTGCGGCCGTCTTAGTGAAGTGGGTGCATACCCCTCTATCGCCGTCTTGGTGTAGTGAGTGCATACCCCTCTACTGACGTCTTGATGAAGTGAGTGCATACTCCTCCACTGCCGTCTTAGTGAAGTGACCGCGTGCCCCTGTACCGCCGTCTTGGTGAAGTGAGTGCACACCCCTCTACTGCCGTCTTAGTGAAGTGAGTGCATGCCCATCTACCGCCTTCTTGATGAAGTGTGCAGCCTGTCTGTGATGGACAGCCTGTCTATGATTGACAGCCTGTCCATGATGGATGATCAATAATATCATTTGGCTTAGTAATCCAATGATGACTCAGAGAAGCGTTAGGAATAAAAGGTCAAATCTGTGAGGAAGGTCATTTTTTTTCTCTCTGGTTTAGACTTCAACAAACTCCCACGGCTTTACCACAGTGAGTAAGTCAGGTAAAGTGCACAGGCACTGCGACCAGAGAGCCTGTTATAGACCTCACGGCTTTTTGCTGAACCTCAGCGTTGTTAATCGGTCAAACACTGCCTTCGGCAAGTAAAACAAAGCCGCACAAAAATTAGGCCAGTTACGGACAACAATTTACACGATCATTTTTGGCTCACGTTTTGAGGTTTCTTGTTGGAGCTCTCACTGTCCAGTTACTGGTGTTTTCCATTCAGGAGTGAATACGGCAATCCGCGGGCGTTATATCCACGTCTATATTTATCTCACTACCAACGCAAGACACAGTCAATACGGCAATAGCCATATCTTCGTTTGTATGTATCTCCCTACCGATGCAAGACACAGTCAATACTGCAATAGCTAAATCTACGTTTGTATGTATCTCACTACCAACGCAAGACACAGTCAATACTGCAATAGCTAAATCAACGTATGTATGTATCTCCGTACCAACGCAAGACACAGTCAATACTGCAATAGCTAAATCTACGTTTGTATGTATCTCACTACCAACGCAAGACACAGTCAATACTGCAATAGCTAAATCTACGTTTGTATGTATCTCACTACCAACGCAAGACACAGTCAATACTGCAATAGCTAAATCTACGTCTGTATGTATCTCACTACCAACGCAAGACACAGTCAATACTGCAATAGCTAAATCAACGTATGTATGTATCTCCGTACCAACGCAAGACACAGTCAATACTGCAATAGCTAAATCTACGTCTGTATGTATCTCACTACCGATGCAAGACACAGTCAATACTGCAATAGCTAAGTCTACGTATGTATGTATCTCCGTACCAACGCAAGACACAGTCAATACTGCAATAGCTAAATCTACGTTTGTATGTATCTCACTACCAACGCAAGACACAGTCAATACTGCAATAGCTAAATCTACGTTTGTATGTATCTCACTACCAACGCAACATACAGTCAATACTGCAATAGCTAAATCTACGTTTGTATGTATCTCACTACCAACGCAAGACACAGTCAATACGGCAATAGCCATATCTTCGTTTGTATGTATCTCACTACCAACGCAAGACACAGTCAATACTGCAATAGCTAAATCTACGTTTGTATGTATCTCACTACCAACGCAAGACAGTCACTACTGCAATAGCTAAATCTACGTTTGTATGTATCTCACTACCAACGCAAGACACAGTCAATACTGCAATAGCTAAATCTACGTTTGTATGTATCTCACTACCAACGCAAGACAGTCACTACTGCAATAGCTAAATCTACGTTTGTATGTATCTCACTACCAACGCAAGACACAGTCAATACTGCAATAGCTAAATCTACGTTTGTATGTATCTCACTACCAACGCAAGACAGTCACTACTGCAATAGCTAAATCTACGTTTGTATGTATCTCACTACCAACGCAAGACACAGTCAATACTGCAATAGCTAAATCTACGTTTGTATGTATCTCACTACCAACGCAAGACACAGTCAATACTGCAATAGCTAAATCTACGTTTGTGTGTATCTCACTACCAACGCAAGACACAGTCAATACTGCAATAGCTAAATCTACGTTTGTATGTATCTCACTACCAACGCAAGACACAGTCAATACTGCAATAGCTAAATCTAAGTTTGTATGTATCTCACTACCAACGCAAGACACAGTCAATACTGCAATAGCTAAATCTACGTTTGTATGTATCTCACTACCAACGCAAGACACAGTCAATACTGCAATAGCTAAATCTACGTTTGTATGTATCTCCGTACCAACGCAAGACACAGTCAATACTGCAATAGCTAAGTCTACGTCTGTATGTATCTCCGTACCAACGCAAGACACAGTCAATACTGCAATAGCTAAATCTACGTTTGTATGTATCTCCGTACCAACGCAAGACACAGTCAATACTGCAATAGCTAAATCTACGTTTGTATGTATCTCCGTACCAACGCAAGACACAGTCAATACTGCAATAGCTAAGTCTACGTCTGTATGTATCTCCGTACCAACGCAAGACACAGTCAATACTGCAATAGCTAAGTCTACGTCTGTATGTATCTCCGTACCAACGCAAGACACAGTCAATACTGCAATAGCTAAATCTACGTTTGTATGTATCTCACTACCAACGCAAGACACAGTCAATACTGCAATAGCTAAATCTAGGTTTGTATGTATCTCACTACCAACGCAAGACACAGTCAATACTGCAATAGCTAAATCTAAGTTTGTATGTATCTCACTACCAACGCAAGACACAGTCAATACTGCAATAGCTAAATCTACGTTTGTATGTATCTCCGTACCAACGCAAGACACAGTCAATACTGCAATAGCTAAGTCTACGTCTGTATGTATCTCCGTACCAACGCAAGACACAGTCAATACTGCAATAGCTAAGTCTACGTCTGTATGTATCTCCGTACCAACGCAAGACACATTCAATATCAACAAAGTCCGTTATTAAAGGTGACCGCATTGAGCCAATCTTCTTTGGCCAGTCACCCACTGATGGGACAGGCACGGGAACAGAAACTCTGGGAGAACGTTAATTTTCTGCGCTACAAGGTCCAGTATAGATCTCGTTATTGTAAACAACTCCAAGATTGTTCCTGGAGGTCTAGTGTGGATGAGCTATGTTGTATTATAGTAAGCCAGAGTTGTTCCTGGAGATCCAGTGCGGATGAGCTATGTTGTATTATAGTAAACCAGAGTTGTTCCTGGAGTTCCAGCGTGGATGAGCTATGTTGTATTATAGTAAGCCAGAGTTGTTCCTGGAGGTCCAGTGCGGATGAGCTATGTTGTATTATAGTAAACCAGAGTTGTTCCTGGAGTTCCAGCGTGGATGAGCTATGTTGTATTATAGTAAACCAGAGTTGTTCCTGGAGGTCCAGTGTGGATGAGCTATGTTGTATTATAGTAAACCAGAGTTGTTCCTGGAGTTCCAGTGTGGATGAGCTATGTTGTATTATAGTGAACCAGAGTTGTTCCTGGAGGTCAAGTGTGGATGAGCTATGTTGTATTATAGTAAACCAGAGTTGTTCCTGGAGGTCTAGTGTGGATGAGCTATGTTGTATTATAGTAAACCAGAGTTGTTCCTGGAGGTCCAGTGCGGATGAGCTATGTTGTATTATAGTAAACCAGAGTTGTTCCTGGAGGTCCAGTGCGGATGAGCTATGTTGTATTATAGTAAGCCAGAGTTGTTCCTGGAGGTCCAGTGTGGATGAGTTATGTTGTATTATAGTAAACTAGAGTTGTTCCTGGAGGTCCAGTGTGGATGAGCTATGTGGTATTATAGTAAACCAGAGTTGTTCCTGGAGGTCTAGTGTGGATGAGCTATGTTGTATTATAATAAACCAGAGTTGTTCCTGGAGGTCCAGTGTGGATGAGCTATGTTGTAATATAGTAAACCAGAGTTGTTCCCGGAGGTCAAGTGTGGATGAGCTATGTGGTATTATAGTAAACCAGAGTTGTTCCTGGAGGTCCAGTGCGGATGAGCTATGTTGTATTATAGTAAACCAGAGTTGTTCCTGGAGGTCCAGTGCGGATGAGCTATGTTGTAATATAGTAAACCAGAGTTGTTCCCGGAGGTCAAGTGTGGATGAGCTATTGTATTATAGTAAACCAGAGTTGTTCCTGGAGGTCCAGTGCGGATGAGCTATGTTGTATTTTAGTAAACCAGAGTTGTTCCTGGAGGTCCAGTGTGGATGAGCTATGTTGTATTATAGTAAGCCAGAGTTGTTCCTGGAGGTCCAGTGTGGATGAGTTATGTTGTATTATAGTAAACCAGAGTTGTTCCTGGAGTTCCAGTGTGGATGAGCTATGTGGTATTATAGTAAACCAGAGTTGTTCCTGGAGGTCTAGTGTGGATGAGCTATGTTGTATTATAATAAACCAGAGTTGTTCCTGGAGGTCCAGTGCGGATGAGCTATGTTGTAATATAGTAAACCAGAGTTGTTCCCGGAGGTCAAGTGTGGATGAGCTATGTGGTATTATGGTAAACCAGAGTTGTTCCTGGAGGTCCAGTGCGGATGAGCTATGTTGTATTATAGTAAACCAGAGTTGTTCCCGGAGGTCAAGTGTGGATGAGCTATTGTATTATAGTAAACCAGAGTTGTTCCTGGAGGTCCAGTGTGGATGAGCTATGTTGTGTTATAGTAAACCAGAGTTGTTCCCGGAGGTCCAGTGTGGATGAGCTATGTGGTATTATAGTAAACCAGAGTTGTTCCTGGAGGTCCAGTGCGGATGAGCTATGTTGTATTATAGTAAACCAGAGTTGTTCCCGGAAGTCAAGTGTGGATGAGCTATTGTATTATAGTAAACCAGAGTTGTTCCTGGAGGTCTAGTGTGGATGAGCTATGTTGTATTATAATAAACCAGAGTTGTTCCTGGAGGTCCAGTGCGGATGAGCTATGTTGTAATATAGTAAACCAGAGTTGTTCCTGGAGGTCAAGTGTGGATGAGCTATGTTGTATTATAGTAAACCAGAGTTGTTCCTGGAGGTCTAGTGTGGATGAGCTATGTTGTATTATAGTAAACCAGAGTTGTTCCTGGAGGTCCAGTGCGGATGAGCTATGTTGTATTATAGTAAACCAGAGTTGTTCCTGGAGGTCCAGTGTGGATGAGCTATGTTGTATTATAGTAAGCCAGAGTTGTTCCTGGAGGTCCAGTGTGGATGAGTTATGTTGTATTATAGTAAACTAGAGTTGTTCCTGGAGGTCCAGTGTGGATGAGCTATGTGGTATTATAGTAAACCAGAGTTGTTCCTGGAGGTCTAGTGTGGATGAGCTATGTTGTATTATAATAAACCAGAGTTGTTCCTGGAGGTCCAGTGTGGATGAGCTATGTTGTAATATAGTAAACCAGAGTTGTTCCCGGAGGTTAAGTGTGGATGAGCTATGTGGTATTATAGTAAACCAGAGTTGTTCCTGGAGGTCAAGTGCGGATGAGCTATGTTGTATTATAGTAAACCAGAGTTGTTCCTGGAGGTCAAGTGCGGATGAGCTATGTTGTAATATAGTAAACCAGAGTTGTTCCCGGAGGTCAAGTGTGGATGAGCTATGTGGTATTATAGTAAACCAGAGTTGTTCCTGGAGGTCCAGTGCGGATGAGCTATGTTGTATTATAGTAAACCAGAGTTGTTCCCGGAGGTCAAGTGTGGATGAGCTATTGTATTATAGTAAACCAGAGTTGTTCCTGGAGGTCCAGTGCGGATGAGCTATGTTGTATTATAGTAAACCAGAGTTGTTCCTGGAGGTCCAGTGTGGATGAGCTATGTTGTATTATAGTAAGCCAGAGTTGTTCCTGGAGGTCCAGTGTGGATGAGTTATGTTGTATTATAGTAAACCAGAGTTGTTCCTGGAGGTCCAGTGTGGATGAGCTATGTGGTATTATAGTAAACCAGAGTTGTTCCTGGAGGTCTAGTGTGGATGAGCTATGTTGTATTATAATAAACCAGAGTTGTTCCTGGAGGTCCAGTGCGGATGAGCTATGTTGTAATATAGTAAACCAGAGTTGTTCCCGGAGGTCAAGTGTGGATGAGCTATGTGGTATTATAGTAAACCAGAGTTGTTCCTGGAGGTCCAGTGCGGATGAGCTATGTTGTATTATAGTAAACCAGAGTTGTTCCCGGAGGTCAAGTGTGGATGAGCTATTGTATTATAGTAAACCAGAGTTGTTCCTGGAGGTCCAGTGTGGATGAGCTATGTTGTATTATAGTAAACCAGAGTTGTTCCCGGAGGTCCAGTGTGGATGAGCTATGTTGTATTATAGTAAACCGGAGTTGTTCCTGGAGGTCCAGTGTGGATGAGCTATGTGGTATTATAGTAAACCAGAGTTGTTCCTGGAGGTCCAGTGTGGATGAGCTATGTTGTATTATAGTAAACCAGAGTTGTTCCTGGAGGTCAAGTGTGCATGAGCTATGTGGTATTATAGTAAACCAGAGTTGTTCCTGGAGGTCCAGTGTGGATGAGCTATGTTGTATTATAATAAGCCAGAGTTGTTCCTGGAGGTCCAGTGTGGATGAGTTATGTTGTATTATAGTAAACCAGAGTTGTTCCTGGAGGTCCAGTGTGGATGAGCTATGTTGTATTATAGTAAACCAGAGTTGTTCCTGGAGGTCTAGTGTGGATGAGCTATGTTGTATTATAATAAACCAGAGTTGTTCCTGGAGGTCCAGTGCGGATGAGCTATGTTGTAATATAGTAAACCAGAGTTGTTCCTGGAGGTCCAGTGCGGATGAGCTATGTGGTATTATAGTAAACCAGAGTTGTTCCTGGAGGTCCAGTGTGGATGAGCTGTGTTGTATTATAGTAAGCCAGAGTTGTTCCTGGAGGTCCAGTGTGGATGAGTTATGTTGTATTATAGTAAACCAGAGTTGTTCCTGGAGTTCCAGTGTGGATGAGCTATGTGGTATTATAGTAAACCAGAGTTGTTCCTGGAGGTCCAGTGTGGATGAGCTATGTTGTATTATAGTAAGCCAGAGTTGTTCCTGGAGGTCCAGTGTGGATGAGTTATGTTGTATTATAGTAAACCAGAGTTGTTCCTGGAGTTCCAGTGTGGATGAGCTATGTGGTATTATAGTAAACCAGAGTTGTTCCTGGAGGTCCAGTGCGGATGAGCTATGTTGCATTATAGTAAACCAGAGTTGTTCCTGGAGGTCCAGTGTGGATGAGCTATGTTGTATTATAGTAAGCCAGAGTTGTTCCTGGAGGTCCAGTGTGGATGAGTTATGTTGTATTATAGTAAACCAGAGTTGTTCCTGGAGGTCCAGTGTGGATGAGCTATGTGGTATTATAGTAAACCAGAGTTGTTCCTGGAGGTCCAGTGTGGATGAGCTATGTGGTATTATAGTAAACCAGAGTTGTTCCTGGAGGTCCAGTGCGGATGAGCTATGTTGTATTATAGTAAACCAGAGTTGTTCCCGGAAGTCAAGTGTGGATGAGCTATTGTATTATAGTAAGCCAGAGTTGTTCCTGGAGGTCCAGTGTGGATGAGCTATGTTGTATTAGAGTAAACCAGAGTTGTTCCCGGAGGTCAAGTGTGCATGAGCTATGTGGTATTATAGTAAACCAGAGAGAACCCGGCCCTTCAACTCCCCGTCGTATTAGTCATGGCGTGGTCAAAGACTCAGAGGGGTTAGGCACCTCCATTCATTGCGCTGTTCAATCATTACCGCACATAACCAACCCATTGCCATCCCCGATGTCTTCCAACCCAGGCCAACCCAAGTCCCTTCAAACTCATGGCCAATCCAGGTCTCCTCCAACTCATGGCCAATCCAGGTCTCCTCCAACCCATGGCCAATCCAGGTCTCCTCCAACCCATGGCCAATCCAGATCTCCTCCAACCCATGGCCAATCCAGGTCCCTTCCAACCCATGGCTAACCCCAGTCCCTTCAAACCCATTGCCATCACCGATTTCTTCCAACCCATGGCCAATCCAGGTCTCCTCCAACCCATGGCCAATCCAGATCTCCTCCAACCCATGGCCAATCCAGGTCCCTTCCAACCCATGGCTAACCCCAGTCCCTTCAAACCCATTGCCATCACCGATCTCTTCCAACCCATGGCCAATCCAGGTCTCCTCCAACCCATGGCCAATCCAGATCTCCTCCAACCCATGGCCAATCCAGGTCTCCTCCAACTCATGGCCAATCCAGGTCTCCTCCAACCCATGGCCAATCCAGGTCTCCTCCAACTCATGGCGAATCCAGGTCTCCTCCAACTCATGGCCAATCCAGGTCTCCTCCAACCCATGGCCAATCCAGGTCTCCTCCAACCCATGGCCAATCCCGGTCCCTTCCAACCCATGGCTAACCCCAGTCCCTTCAAACCCATTGCCATCCCCGATTTCTTCCAACCCATGGCCAATCCAGGTCTCCTCCAACCCATGGCCAATCCAGATCTCCTCCAACCCATGGCCAATCCAGGTCTCCTCCAACCCATGGCCAATCCAGGTCTCCTCCAACCCATGGCCAATCCAGATCTCCTCCAACCCATGGCCAATCCAGATCTCCTCCAACCCATGGCCAATCCAGGTCCCTTCCAACCCATGGCTAACCCCAGTCCCTTCAAACCCATTGCCATCACCGATTTCTTCCAACCCATGGCCAATCCAGGTCTCCTCCAACCCATGGCCAATCCAGATCTCCTCCAACCCATGGCCAATCCAGGTCCCTTCCAACCCATGGCTAACCCCAGTCCCTTCAAACCCATTGCCATCACCGATCTCTTCCAACCCATGGCCAATCCAGGTCTCCTCCAACCCATGGCCAATCCAGATCTCCTCCAACCCATGGCCAATCCAGGTCTCCTCCAACTCATGGCCAATCCAGGTCTCCTCCAACCCATGGCCAATCCAGGTCTCCTCCAACTCATGGCGAATCCAGGTCTCCTCCAACTCATGGCCAATCCAGGTCTCCTCCAACCCATGGCCAATCCAGGTCTCCTCCAACCCATGGCCAATCCCGGTCCCTTCCAACCCATGGCTAACCCCAGTCCCTTCAAACCCATTGCCATCCCCGATTTCTTCCAACCCATGGCCAATCCAGGTCTCCTCCAACCCATGGCCAATCCAGATCTCCTCCAACCCATGGCCAATCCAGGTCTCCTCCAACCCATGGCCAATCCAGGTCTCCTCCAACCCATGGCCAATCCAGATCTCCTCCAACCCATGGCCAATCCAGGTCTCCTCCAACCCATGGCCAATCCAGGTCTCCTCCAACCCATGGCCAATCCAGGTCTCCTCCAACTCATGGCCAATCCAGGTCTCCTCCAACCCATGGCCAATCCAGGTCTCCTCCAACTCATGGCCAATCCAGGTCTCCTCCAACCCATGGCCAATCCCGGTCCCCTCCAACCCATGGCCAATCCAGGTCTCCTCCAACCCATGGCCAATCCAGGTCTCCTCCAACTCATGGCCAATCCAGGTCTCCTCCAACTCATGGCCAATCCAGATCTCCTCCAACCCATGGCCAATCCAGGTCCCTTCCAACCCATGGCCAATCCAGGTCTCCTCCAACCCATGGCCAATCCAGATCTCCTCCAACCCATGGCCAATCCAGGTCCCTTCCAACCCATGGCTAACCCCAGTCCCTTCAAACCCATTGCCATCACCGATCTCTTCCAACCCATGGCCAATCCAGGTCTCCTCCAACCCATGGCCAATCCAGATCTCCTCCAACCCATGGCCAATCCAGGTCTCCTCCAACTCATGGCCAATCCAGGTCTCCTCCAACCCATGGCCAATCCAGGTCTCCTCCAACTCATGGCGAATCCAGGTCTCCTCCAACTCATGGCCAATCCAGGTCTCCTCCAACCCATGGCCAATCCAGGTCTCCTCCAACCCATGGCCAATCCCGGTCCCTTCCAACCCATGGCTAACCCCAGTCCCTTCAAACCCATTGCCATCCCCGATTTCTTCCAACCCATGGCCAATCCAGGTCTCCTCCAACCCATGGCCAATCCAGATCTCCTCCAACCCATGGCCAATCCAGGTCTCCTCCAACCCATGGCCAATCCAGGTCTCCTCCAACCCATGGCCAATCCAGATCTCCTCCAACCCATGGCCAATCCAGGTCTCCTCCAACCCATGGCCAATCCAGGTCTCCTCCAACCCATGGCCAATCCAGGTCTCCTCCAACTCATGGCCAATCCAGGTCTCCTCCAACCCATGGCCAATCCAGGTCTCCTCCAACTCATGGCCAATCCAGGTCTCCTCCAACCCATGGCCAATCCCGGTCCCCTCCAACCCATGGCCAATCCAGGTCTCCTCCAACCCATGGCCAATCCAGGTCTCCTCCAACTCATGGCCAATCCAGGTCTCCTCCAACCCATGGCCAATCCAGGTCTCCTCCAACCCATGGCCAATCCAGGTCTCCTCCAACTCATGGCCAATCCAGGTCTCCTCCAACTCATGGCCTACCCCAGTCCCTTCAAACCCCAGTCCATTCATTCCCTTCCCGTTCAGTGCGCCTTCCCCTTCCCTAAGCTACCTAGGCACTCCTATACCATCCCTTAGTCCTCCCACTGCACCCTCCCACCCTCGCCTCTGACCAGCATCCTTGATCATTTCCAATTGGTCAACCTCAGATATCATGTCACCATCCCACAGGCCCCTATCAATTGCCGGCCCCCCCTCTCCTCCTCTCCTAGCCCTGGCGCGCCCCTCGCCACCCCCATCCCCTCCTAGCCCTGGTCCGTCCGTAGCCACCCCCCCACCCTCACCAACCACCCGGGCAGCGCCTCAAGACAAGACTGACTGAAAGTCAAGCCAGCTCACTCGATACAATTGCTGGCGTTCACTTCCCCCACCAAATTACATTCTCCGAACCTCCCTCCCCTACCTTACTGAGTACCCACTCCACTCTCTTCCCTACACCTACCACTACCACCGTATCTGATACCCCGCCTCACCCCCCCCCCAGCCCCGCCACCCCCCCGTACCGCTACCGTCTCAGCGGACCGACCCCACCACCCCCCTTGCCCCCCCCTCCTTGACTCAATGCTGCACCTTTTCAAGCGGGCGGCCTCCCTAAAATCGGATTAAGCTGATGTAGGGGAAATAAAATAAAATTATACGCTTCTTGCTGTTCCCGACGTGACTGAGTTAGACTGGACCTCCGAGACCGGTGGACCTGTTCATCTCAGGAGAGGGGGGGGGGTAGAGGATGGGGTAAGGGTTATGGGGGGGGGGAGTGAGGAACGGGCAAGAGGGGGAGGTGTAGTGGGGGAGTGGGCGTGTCCATTGTCACACATCGGAGTCGGCTGTAAAGCATGCACGCACGCATCCTGCAACACGCCCCACCCCTCCCCCTCTGCTCACCCCATATCCCTCCCCCTATCCGCCAAAATTACTATCGAGTTTGTAGCTTCCCACCTCGTGGTGAGCAAAGACACCAAACCAACAGGGAGCAAATATTGAACAAGAGACGTTCATTTCTACCGGCTTGAGACAGCGCCCCCCCCCCCGCCCCACAAAGTGGTAACTTCCGGTTCCGCTGCCGCCGCTGCCGCCGCGCCGCCGCTGCCGCCGCTGCCGCCGCCGCTCTTGCTGGCTGGCTACGCGGCGCTGGCTGCGCGGTACAGCCTATGCTCCGCTTCACAAGAGGGGCAGACCCCTGTCGTATAAATTTTGCCCTGTAATTGTCGTTCGTGGCATGTTCAATCATACATATCTGTTGTGAAATCGGCGGCCACCAGGCAAAGCAAGCGAAAAGCCTAAAACATACTCAGGAGGCGTCCCCCCGTCGGATGGCCCCCGTAGATTAAGGTTCATCCATTGGTAGCGGATTCCCGGTGGCCCGGGCTGCACTTCGCATGTCTCCCCTCAGTGTAAACCATCGGCTCTCAATGTTGAATGCATAATAACACTTTGATAACGACGGTCACATTGTGATAAATTGTACGGGATTTAACCAGATGAACATTGCCGATGCTTCCTGTGTCCACGAAATGTAAATATAAATCCCGCTGTTCTTCGCAAATATCAATTATTGGACATTGAGTTTTCAGTTCCACAGTCATTTCGTGGAGAACATGTGTCCTGGAAACAAGGCGGGTGTCCTGGAGACAGGGAGGGTGTCCTGAAGACAGGGAGGGTGTCATGGAGACAGGGAGGGCGTCCTGGAGACAGAGAGATTGTCCTGGAGACAGGGAGGGTGTCCTGGAGACAGGGAGGGTGTCCTGGAGACAGGGAGAGTGTTCTGGAGACAGGGATGGTGTCCTGAAGACAGGGAGGGTGTCCTGGAGACAGGCAGGGTGTCCTGGAGACAGGCAGGGTGTCCGGGAGACAGACAGGGTGTCCTGGAGACAGGGAGGGCGTCCTGGAGACAGAGAGATTGTCCTGGAGACAGGGAGGGTGTCCTGGAGACAGGGAGGGTGTCCTGGAGACAGGGAGAGTGTTCTGGAGACAGGGATGGTGTCCTGAAGACAGGGAGGGTGTCCTGGGGACAGGCAGGGTGTCCTGGAGACAGGCAGGGTGTCCGGGAGACAGACAGGGTGTCCTGGAGACAGGCAGGGTGTCCGGTAGACAGGCAGGGGATGTCCTGGAGACAGGGAGGGTGTCCTGGAGACAAGCAGGGTGTCCTGGAGACAGGCAGGGGATGTCCTAGAGACAGGAAGGGTGTCCGGGAGACAGGCAGGGTGTCCTGGAGACAGGAAGGGTGTCCTGGGGACAGGGATGGTAGCCATGTATAGCTCCCCTCACGGATGGCAACGAGTCGACTGGTCGTCAAGGCAACGTCTCGTCCCTGGAGCTGCAGGCATTGCAGCCAATTTGACAGGTACGCCCGCCGGGGGGCGCTATTCAGCCTGGAGAGGTGCAGACACATAATAGATGAAATCGGGGGGAAGCCCGCACAACAATCTGGGCGACGGTTCTGGTAAAAGGTTGTAAATTCGCCATCACGACCCGGGTTGAAATTTGCACTTGTTGTGGGGTGGGCCATTTAGAAGGACTGTAATAGACTAACGACCGGAGTGGTCTCTCGACTCATCCCCCGAGCGCACCCTGTCTGAGGGGGGCCGCGGCAGGCACGTCCCCCCACGCCGTTAGCCGTGTTTACTGGCCAACGGTGACACTTGTGGGCCGCCGTACCGGAGTAAACATGTCCGCGTGGCCCCCATAATGATAGAACGACCAGCGATAGCGTGACTGACTGGAGGGGGTGGGGCGAGGGGGTGGGGGTGGGGTATGGAGGGGGAGGGCGTATATTGACGGCCGCGTAGAAGTCGACTTCCTCGTAACTCGGATAGTCGGGCTGCTCGTTAGCTACGCCAGACGTGACTTTCGGCCGAATTTCTTTCCCTTGTCAGCCACCGTACTGAAGTTGTGTCTATTGGACAGACGTGAGGAAAGAGTCGCAATACACGTGATCCAAGGATTTACCCTTGTGAGCCACCGTACTAAAGTTGTGTCTATTGGACAGACGCAAGATAAGAGTCGCAATACACGTAGTCCAAGGACTGACCCTTGTGAGACACCGTACACAAGGTATGTCTTTTTGTGAGAATGAGAGTTAAGATTGAAGCCGTATGTGGCACCTGACCTAAGGAATGACCCTTATGGGCCACCGTACCCACGTTATGTCTTTTTTTAAGAATGCAAGCTGAGATTAAAACCGCATGTGGCACGTGGCCTAAGGAATTACATTTGCGGGACACCGTACTAAAGTTCTGGCTCAGTAATAGGTGACAATTAACAATGCCCAGGACTCGCCAACAGATAGCGGGTGTCTGATACCCTTCCCGGGAGAGACCGAAAGGCCCGGCATGCATCATTGTGAGACATACGTGAGCGATATGGGAGATCACGTGGTGTAGAGGCTTGGGTATAAGACGTGGCAGAGATAGTAAGTCGCTCAGTCTGTCGGGGGTAAACAATAATGGGGTGAGTTAAGAGTAGAGGGTGATGTTGGGTTAAAGGTGTGGGGGGGGGGGAGGGGGTAGGTTACAAGGTGATTTTGGTTTATCAGGTATTGGCAAGGGGTAGATGGTGTGAGGGTGTGGTAAGGGTTATGAGGTAAGGGTAAGGGGTAGATAGTGTGAGGGTGGGGTAAGGGTTATGAGGTAAGAGTAAGGGGTAGATTGTGTGAGGGTGGGGTAAGGGTAAGGGGTAGATGGTGTGAGGGTGGGGTAAGGGTTATGAGGTAAGGGTAAGGGGTAGATGGTGTGAGGGTGGGGTAAGGGTTATGGGCTACGGGTAAGGGGTAGATGGTGCGAGGGTGGGGTAAGGGTTATGGGGTAAGGGTTATGGGGTAAGGGGTAAGGGGTAGATGGTGTGAGGGTGGGGTAAGGGTAAGGGTAGATGGTGTTAGGGTGGGGTAAGGGTTATGGGGTACGGGTAAGGGGTAGATGGTGCAAGGGTGGGGTAAGGGTTATGGGGCACAGGTAAGGGGTAGATGGTGCGAGGGTGGGGTAAGGGTTATTGGGTAAGGGTAAGGGGTAGATGGTGTGAGGGTGGGGTAAGAGTAAGGGGTAGATGGTGTGAGGGTGGGGTAAGGGTTATTGGGTAAGGGCAAGGGGTAGATGGTGTGAGGGTGGGGTAAGGGTTATGGGGTAAGGGTAAGGGGTAGATGGTGTGAGGGTGGGGTAAGGGTTATGGGGTAAGAGTAAGGGGTAGATGGTGTGAGGGTGGGGTAAGGGTAAGGGGTAGATGGTGTGAGGGTGGGGAAGGGTTATGGGTTAATGGTAAGGGGTAGATGGTGTGAGGGTGGGGTAAGGGTTATGGGGTAAGGGTAAGGGGTAGATGGTGTGAGGGTGGGGTAAGGGTAAGGGATAGATGGTGTGAGGGTGGGGTAAGGGTTATGGGGTAAGGGTAAGGGGTAGATGGTGTGAGAGTGGGGTAAGGGTAAGGGGTAGATGGTGTGAGGGTGGGGTAAGGGTAAGGGGTAGATGGTGTGAGGGTGGGGAAGGGTTATGGGTTAATGGTAAGGGGTAGATGGTGTGAGGGTGGGGTAAGGGTTATGGGGTAAGGGTAACGGGTAGATGGTGTGAGGGTAGGGTAAGGGTTATGGGGTAAGGGTAAGGGGTAGATGGTGTGAGGGTGGGGTAAGGGTTATAGGTTAATGGTAAGAGGTAGATAGTGTGAGGGTGGGGTAAGGGTTTATAGGTTAATGGTAAGGGGTAGATGGTATTAGGATGGGGTAAGGGTTATGGGTTAATGGTAAGGGGTAGATGGTGTGAGGGTGGGGTAGGGTTATGGGGTAAGGGTAAGGGGTAGATGGTGTGAGGGTGGGGTAAGGGTTATGGGGTAAGGGTAAGGGGTAGATGGTGTGAGGGTGGGGTAAGGGTCATGGGGTAAGAGTAAGGGGTAGATGGTGTGAGGGTAGGGTAAGGGTAAGGGGTAGATGGTGTGAGGGTGGGGTAAGGGTTATGGGGTAAGAGTAAGGGGTAGATGGTGTGAGGGTGGGGTAAGGGTAAGGGGTAGATGGTGTGAGGGTGGGGAAGGGTTATGGGTTAATGGTAAGGGGTAGATGGTGTGAGGGTGGGGTAAGGGTTATGGGGTAAGGGTAAGGGGTAGATGGTGTGAGGGTGGGGTAAGGATCATGGGGTAAGGGTATGGGATAGATGGTGTGAGGGTGGGGTAAGGGTTATGGGGTAAGGGTAAGGGGTAGATGGTGTGAGGGTGGGGTAAGGGTAAGGGGTAGATGGTGTGAGGGTGGGGTAAGGGTAAGGGGTAGATAGTGAGAGGGTGGGGTAAGGGTTATGGGGTAAGGGTAAGATGTAGATGGTGTGAGGGTGGGGTAAGGGTTATGGGTTAATGGTAAGAGGTAGATGGTGTGAGGGTGGGGTAAGGGTTATGGGTTAATGGTAAGGGGTAGATGGTGTGAGGGTGGGGTAAGGATCATAGGTTAATGGCAAGGGGTAGATGGTGTGAGGGTGGGGTAAGGATCATAGGTTAATGGCAAGGGGTAGATGGTGTGAGGGTGGGGTAAGGGTAAGGGGTAGATGGTGTGAGGGTGGGGTAAGGGTTATGGGTTAATGGTAAGGGGTAGATGGTGTGAGGGTGGGGTAAGGGTTATGGGTTAATGGTAAGGGGTAGATGGTGTGAGGGTGGGGTAAGGGTTATGGGTTAATGGTAAGGGGTAGATGCTGTGAGGGTGGGGTAAGGATCATAGGTTAATGGCAAGGGGTAGATGGTGTGAGGGTGGGGTAAGGGTAAGGGGTAGAAGGTGTGAGGGTAGGGTAAGGGTTATGGGTTAATGGTAAGGGGTAGATGGTGTGAGGGTGGGGAAGGGTTATAGGTTAATGGCAAGGGGTAGATGGTGTGAGGGTGGGGTAAGGGTAAGGGGTAGATGGTGTGAGGGTGGGGTAAGGGTAAGGGGTAGATGGTGTGAGGGTGGGGTAAGGGTTATGGGTTAATGGTAAGGGGTAGATGGTGTGAGGGTGGGGTAAGGGTTATGGGTTAATGGTAAGGGGTAGATGCTGTGAGGGTGGGGTAAGGATCATAGGTTAATGGCAAGGGATAGATGGTGTGAGGGTGGGGTAAGGGTAAGGGGTAGATGGTGTGAGGGTGGGGTAAGGGTAAGGGGTAGATGGTGTGAGGGTGGGGTAAGGGTAAGGGGTAAATGGTGTGAGGTGGGGAAGGGTTATGGGTTAATGGTAAGGGGTAGATGGTGTGAGGGTGGGGTAAGGGTTATGGGTTAATGGTAAGGGGTAGATGGTGTGAGGGTGGGGTAAGGATCATAGGTTAATGGCAAGGGGTAGATGGTGTGAGGGTGGGGTAAGGGTAAGGGGTAGATGGTGTGAGGGTGGGGTAAGGGTAAGGGGTAGATGGTGTGAGGGTGGGGTAAGGGTAAGGGGTAGATGGTGTGAGGGTGGGGAAGGGTTATAGGTTAATGGTAAGGGGTAGATGGTGTGAGGGTGGGGTAAGGGTAAGGGGTAGATGGTGTGAGGGTGGGGAAGGATTATAGGTTAATGGTAAGGGGTAGATGATGTGAGGGTGGGGAAAGGGTAAGGGTTAGAGGGTGTGAGGGTGGGGTAAGGGTAAGGGGTAGATGGTGTGAGGGTGGGGATAGATGGTGGGGTTAGGGCTATGAAGCCAGGGGTTGGGGGGGGGGCGCTTGGTGAGCGACGTCAGTAGCCAGGCTTCCAGTATGGCCGTCGCCAGAAGTGGCCAGCGGACTCCTAGGGTAAATAAGGAGACTGGAAGAGAGAAGGGGTGCCGAGAGCCTGGCTACCCGCCCATCTGTCTCCCCACCCCCCCCCCTCGGAGACTCCTGCCCGTAGCTCTGTGTAAATACGGCCGGTCCCGGATCGAAGAGGCCGCTTGTCTTGGAGAAAGACCCTGGACGCTACTTTATTGATTGACCGAGTTCATTTAAGCTTATGGGCTTCTGGGTGGCGCCTCTAATTTTCTGTTAAAGTCCGCCGAGTGTGAGGTTCAGGAAGTGACAGTGTTTGTCGACGCCTTGTCGCCCCATGTGGCCACTAGGGGACTCTGTATGCCTGACTTCCGGTCACACATATCCGGGTTCTTTTACCACGCTATTATCCAATGCTGCATTGTGCCGCTGTGTGGCGCTGCGAGGCGCTATGGCGGCCGAACTTTCTTTTGGAGTCGGCGACTTGACACGTTTGTCATAGTCGGCTACTCGGTGAATAGTGAACGATGGCGGCGTTACTATAAGGAGGATTAGGACCAGGCAGTGTCGATTACATATCATGTTACAGAGGGTGTTAAAGGTTAACCGCTGTGGGTTTGAGGGCGGGGGTGGGGGTGTTACATAGCCTGAGTATACCCCATCTCCTCCCTGCAATTAATACTGACGCTCACGGGCATTGTGGGTAGTGCTCCTCGTGAGGGATGACGTCAGATGCGTTATAGAGGACTGACCGCCCACATGTCAGTGTGGTGTAAGCGGGGCGGTGACCGCCCACATGTCAGTGTGGTGTAAGCGGGGCGGTGACCGCCCACATGTCAGTGTGGTGTAAGCGGGGCGGTGACCGCCCACATGGCAGTGTGGTGTAAGCGGGGCGGTGACCGCCCACATGTCAGTGTGGTGTAAATGGGGCGGTGACCGCCCACAGCCACAGGTCAGTGTGGTGTAAGCGGGGCGGTGACCGCCCACATGTCAGTGTGGTGTAAATGGGGCGGTGACCGCCCACAGCCACAGGTCAGTGTGGTGTAAGCGGGGCGGTGACCGCCCACATGTCAGTGTGGTATAAGCGGGGCGGTGACCGCCCACATGTCAGTGTGGTGTAAGCGGGGCGGTGACCGCCCACATGTCAGTGTGATGTAAATGGGGCGGTGACCGCCCACATGCCAGTGTGGTGTAAGCGGGGCGGTGACCGCCCACATGTCAGTGTGGTGTAAGCGGGGCGGTGACCGCCCACATGCCAGTGTGGTGTAGGCGGGGCGGTGACCGCCCACATGTCAGTGTGATGTAAATGGGGCGGTGACCGCCCACATGCCAGTGTGGTGTAAGCGGGGCGGTGACCGCCCACATGTCAGTGTGGTGTAAGCGGGGCGGTGACCGCCCACATGCCAGTGTGGTGTAGGCGGGGCGGTGACCGCCCACATGTCAGTGTGGTGTAAGCGGGGCGGTGACCGCCCACATGTCAGTGTGGTGTAAGCGGGGCGGTGACCGCCCACATATCAGTGTGCTGTAAGCGGGGCGGTGACCGCCCACATGCCAGTGTGGTGTAAGCGGGGCGGTGACCGCCCACATGTCAGTGTGGTGTAAGCGGGGCGGTGACCGCCCACATGTCAGTGTGGTGTAAGCGGGAAGGTGACCGCCCACATGTCAGTGTGGTGTAAGCGGGGCGGTGACCGCCCACATGTCAGTGTGGTGTAAGCGGGGCGGTGACCGCCCACATGTCAGTGTGGTGTAAGCGGGGCGGTGACCGCCCACATGTCAGTGTGGTGTAAGCGGGGCGGGGCCGCCCACATGTCAGTGTGGTGTAAGCGGGGCGGTAACCGCCCACATGTCAGTGTGGTGTAAGCGGGGCGGTGACCGCCCACAGGTCAGTGTGGTGTACGCGGGGCGGTGACCGCCCACAGGTCAGTGTGGTGTAAGCGGGGCGGTGACCGCCCACAAGTCAGTGTGGTGTAAGCGGGGCGGTGACCGCCCACATGTCAGTGTGGTGTAAGCGGGGCGGTGACCGCCCACATGTCAGCGTGGTGTAAGCGGGGCGGTGACCGCCCACATGTCAGTGTGGTGTAGGCGGGGCGGTGACCGCCCACATGTCAGTGTGGTGTATGCGGGGCGGTGACCGCCCACATGTCAGTGTGGTGTAAGCGGGGCGGTGACCGCCCACATGTCAGTGTGGTGTAAGCGGGGCGGTGACCGCCCACATGTCAGTGTGGTGTAAGCGGGGCGGTGACCGCCCACATGTCAGTGTGGTGTACGCGGGGCATTGACCGCACACATGTCAGTGTGGTGTAAGCGGGGCGGTGACCGCCCACATGTCAGTGTGGTGTAAGCGGGGCGGTGACCGCCCACATGTCAGTGTGGTGTAAGCGGGGCGGTGACCGCCCACATGTCAGTGTGGTGTAAGCGGGGCGGTGACCGCCCACATGTCAGTGTGGTGTAAGCGGGGCGGTGACCGCCCACAAGTCAGTGTGGTGTAAGCGGGGCGGTGACCGCCCACATGTCAGTGTGGTGTAAGCGGGGCGGTGACCGCCCACATGTCAGTGTGGTGTAAGCGGGGCGGTGACCGCCCACATGTCAGTGTGGTGTAAGCGAGGCGGTGACCGCCCACATGTCAGTGTGGTGTAAGCGGGGCGGTGACCGCCCACATGTCAGTGTGGTGTACGCGGGGCATTGACCGCACACATGTCAGTGTGGTGTAAGCGGGGCGGTGACCGCCCACATATCAGTGTGGTGTAAGCGGGGCGGTGACCGCCCACATGTCAGTGTGGTGTAAGCGGGGCGGTGACCGCCCACATGTCAGTGTGGTGTAAGCGGGGCGGTGACCGCCCACATGTCAGTGTGGTGTAAGCGAGGCGGTGAAGGCCCACATGTCAGTGTGGTGTAAGCGGGGCGGTGACCGCCCACATGTCAGTGTGGTGTAAGCGGGGCGGTGACCGCCCACATGTCAGTGTGGTGTAAGCGGGGCGGTGACCGCCCACATGTCAGTGTGGTGTAAGCGGGGCGGTGACCGCCCACATGTCAGTGTGGTGTAAGCGGGGCGGTGACCGCCCACATGTCAGTGTGGTGTAAGCGGGGCGGTGACCGCCCACATGTCAGTGTGGTGTAAGCGAGACGGTGACCGCCCACATGTCAGTGTGGTGTAAGCGAGGCGGTGACCGCCCACATGTCAGTGTGGTGTAAGCGGGGCGGTGACCGCCCACAGGTCAGTGTGGTGTAAGCGGGGCGGTGACCGCCCACATGTCAGTGTGGTGTAAGCGGGGCGGTGACCGCACACATGTCAGTGTGGTGTAAGCGAGGCGGTGACCGCCCACAGGTCAGTGTGGTGTAAGCGGGGCGGTGACCGCCCACATGTCAGTGTGGTGTAAGCGGGGCGGTGACCGCACACATGTCAGTGTGGTGTAAGCGAGGCGGTGACCGCCCACATGTCAGTGTGGTGTAAGCGGGGCGGTGACCGCCCACATGTCAGTGTGGTGTAAGCGGGGCGGTGACCGCACACATGTCCGTGTGGTGTAAGCGAGGCGGTGACCGCCCACATGTCAATGTGGTGTAAGCGGGGCGGTGACCGCCCACATGTCAGTGTGGTGTAAGCGGGGCGGTGACCGCCCACATGTCAGTGTGGTGTACGCGGGGCATTGACCGCACACATGTCAGTGTGGTGTAAGCGGGGCGGTGACCGCCCACAGGTCAGTGTGGTGTAAGCGGGGCGGTGACCGCCCACATGTCAGTGTGGTGTAAGCGGGGCGGTGACCGCCCACATGTCAGTGTGGTGTAAGCGGGGCGTTGACCGCCCACATGTCAGTGTGGTGTAAGCGGGGCGGTGACCGCCCACATGCCAGTGTGGTGTAAGCGGGGCGGTGACCGCCCACATGTCAGTGTGGTGTAAGCGGGGCGGTGACCGCCCACAGGTCAGTGTGGTGTAAGCGGGGCGGTGACCGCCCACATGTCAGTGTGGTGTAAGCGGGGCGGTGACCGCCCACATGTCAGTGTGGTGTAAGCGGGGCGGTGACCGCCCACATGTCAGTGTGGTGTAAGCGGGGCGGTGACCGCCCACATGTCAGTGTGGTGTACGCGGGGCATTGACCGCACACATGTCAGTGTGGTGTAAGCGGGGCGGTGACCGCCCACATGTCAGTGTGGTGTAAGCGGGGCGGTGACCGCCCACATGTCAGTGTGGTGTAAGCGGGGCGGTGACCGCCCACATGTCAGTGTGGTGTAAGCGGGGCGGTGACCGCCCACAAGTCAGTGTGGTGTAAGCGGGGCGGTGACCGCCCACATGTCAGTGTGGTGTAAGCGGGGCGGTGACCGCCCACATGTCAGTGTGGTGTAAGCGGGGCGGTGACCGCCCACATGTCAGTGTGGTGTAAGCGAGGCGGTGACCGCCCACATGTCAGTGTGGTGTAAGCGGGGCGGTGACCGCCCACATGTCAGTGTGGTGTACGCGGGGCATTGACCGCACACATGTCAGTGTGGTGTAAGCGGGGCGGTGACCGCCCACATATCAGTGTGGTGTAAGCGGGGCGGTGACCGCCCACATGTCAGTGTGGTGTAAGCGGGGCGGTGACCGCCCACATGTCAGTGTGGTGTAAGCGGGGCGGTGACCGCCCACATGTCAGTGTGGTGTAAGCGAGGCGGTGAAGGCCCACATGTCAGTGTGGTGTAAGCGGGGCGGTGACCGCCCACATGTCAGTGTGGTGTAAGCGGGGCGGTGACCGCCCACATGTCAGTGTGGTGTAAGCGGGGCGGTGACCGCCCACATGTCAGTGTGGTGTAAGCGGGGCGGTGACCGCCCACATGTCAGTGTGGTGTAAGCGGGGCGGTGACCGCCCACATGTCAGTGTGGTGTAAGCGGGGCGGTGACCGCCCACATGTCAGTGTGGTGTAAGCGAGACGGTGACCGCCCACATGTCAGTGTGGTGTAAGCGAGGCGGTGACCGCCCACATGTCAGTGTGGTGTAAGCGGGGCGGTGACCGCCCACAGGTCAGTGTGGTGTAAGCGGGGCGGTGACCGCCCACATGTCAGTGTGGTGTAAGCGGGGCGGTGACCGCACACATGTCAGTGTGGTGTAAGCGAGGCGGTGACCGCCCACAGGTCAGTGTGGTGTAAGCGGGGCGGTGACCGCCCACATGTCAGTGTGGTGTAAGCGGGGCGGTGACCGCACACATGTCAGTGTGGTGTAAGCGAGGCGGTGACCGCCCACATGTCAGTGTGGTGTAAGCGGGGCGGTGACCGCCCACATGTCAGTGTGGTGTAAGCGGGGCGGTGACCGCACACATGTCCGTGTGGTGTAAGCGAGGCGGTGACCGCCCACATGTCAATGTGGTGTAAGCGGGGCGGTGACCGCCCACATGTCAGTGTGGTGTAAGCGGGGCGGTGACCGCCCACATGTCAGTGTGGTGTACGCGGGGCATTGACCGCACACATGTCAGTGTGGTGTAAGCGGGGCGGTGACCGCCCACAGGTCAGTGTGGTGTAAGCGGGGCGGTGACCGCCCACATGTCAGTGTGGTGTAAGCGGGGCGGTGACCGCCCACATGTCAGTGTGGTGTAAGCGGGGCGTTGACCGCCCACATGTCAGTGTGGTGTAAGCGGGGCGGTGACCGCCCACATGCCAGTGTGGTGTAAGCGGGGCGGTGACCGCCCACATGTCAGTGTGGTGTAAGCGGGGCGGTGACCGCCCACAGGTCAGTGTGGTGTAAGCGGGGCGGTGACCGCCCACATGTCAGTGTGGTGTAAGCGGGGCGGTGACCGCCCACATGTCAGTGTGGTGTAAGCGGGGCGGTGACCGCCCACATGTCAGTGTGGTGTAAGCGGGGCGGTGACTGCCCACATCTCAGTGTGGTGAAAGCGGGGCGGTGACCGCCCACAGGTCAGTGTGGTGTAAGCGGGGCGGTGACCGCCCACATGTCAGTGTGGTGTAAGCGGGGCGGTGACCGCCCACATGTCAGTGTGGTGTAAGCGGGGCGGTGACCGCCCACATGTCAGTGTGGTGTAAGCGGGGCGGTGACCGCCCACATGTCAGTGTGGTGTAAGCGAGGCGGTGACCGCCCACATGTCAATGTGGTGTAAGCGGGGCGGTGACCGCCCACATGTCAGTGTGGTGTAAGCGGGGCGGTGACCGCCCACATGTCAGTGTGGTGTAAGCGGGGCGGTGACCGCCCACATGTCAGTGTGGTGTAAGCGGGGCGGTGACCGCCCACAAGTCAGTGTGGTGTAAGCGGGGCGGTGACCGCCCACATGTCAGTGTGGTGTAAGCGGGGCGGTGACCGCCCACATGTCAGTGTGGTGTAAGCGGGGCGGTGACCGCCTACATGTCAGTGTGGTGTAAGCGGGGCGGTGACCGCCCACATGTCAGTGTGGTGTAAGCGGGGCGTTGACCGCCCACATGTCAGTGTGGTGTAAGCGGGGCGGTGACCGCCCACATGCCAGTGTGGTGTAAGCGGGGCGGTGACCGCCCACATGTCAGTGTGGTGTAAGCGGGGCGTTGACCGCCCACATGTCAGTGTGGTGTAAGCGGGGCGGTGACCGCCCACATGTCAGTGTGGTGTAAGCGGGGCGGTGACCGCCCACATGTCAGTGTGGTGTAAGCGGGGCGGTGACCGCCCACATGTCAGTGTGGTGTAAGCGGGACAGTGACCGCCCATATGTCAGTGTGGTGTAAGCGGGGCGGTGACCGCCCACATGCCAGTGTGGTGTAAGCGGGGCGGTGACCGCCCACATGTCAGTGTGGTGTAAGCGGGGCGGTGACCGCCCACAGGTCAGTGTGGTGTAAGCGGGGCGGTGACCGCCCACATGTCAGTGTGGTGTAAGCGGGGCGGTGACCGCCCACATGTCAGTGTGGTGTAAGCGGGGCGGTGACCGCACACATGTCCGTGTGGTGTAAGCGAGGCGGTGACCGCCCACATGTCAATGTGGTGTAAGCGGGGCGGTGACCGCCCACATGTCAGTGTGGTGTAAGCGGGGCGGTGACCGCCCACATGTCAGTGTGGTGTAAGCGGGGCGGTGACCGCCCACATGTCAGTGTGGTGTAAGCGGGGCGGTGACCGCCCACAAGTCAGTGTGGTGTAAGCGGGGCGGTGACCGCCCACATGTCAGTGTGGTGTAAGCGGGGCGGTGACCGCCCACATGTCAGTGTGGTGTAAGCGGGGCGGTGACCGCCCACATGTCAGTGTGGTGTAAGCGGGGCGGTGACCGCCCACATGTCAGTGTGGTGTAAGCGGGGCGTTGACCGCCCACATGTCAGTGTGGTGTAAGCGGGGCGGTGACCGCCCACATGCCAGTGTGGTGTAAGCGGGGCGGTGACCGCCCACATGTCAGTGTGGTGTAAGCGGGGCGTTGACCGCCCACATGTCAGTGTGGTGTAAGCGGGGCGGTGACCGCCCACATGTCAGTGTGGTGTAAGCGGGGCGGTGACCGCCCACATGTCAGTGTGGTGTAAGCGGGGCGGTGACCGCCCACATGTCAGTGTGGTGTAAGCGGGACGGTGACCGCCCATATGTCAGTGTGGTGTAAGCGGGGCGGTGACCGCCCACATGCCAGTGTGGTGTAAGCGGGGCGGTGACCGCCCACATGTCAGTGTGGTGTAAGCGGGGCGGTGACCGCCCACAGGTCAGTGTGGTGTAAGCGGGGCGGTGACCGCCCACATGTCAGTGTGGTGTAAGCGGGGCGGTGACCGCCCACATGTCAGTGTGGTGTAAGCGGGGCGGTGACCGCCCACATGTCAGTGTGGTGTAAGCGGGGCGGTGACCGCCCACATGTCAGTGTGGTGTAAGCGGGGCGGTGACCGCCCACATGTCAGTGTGGTGTAAGCGGGGCGGTGACCGCCCACATGTCAGTGTGGTGTAAGCGGGGCGGTGACCGCACACATGTCAGTGTGGTGTAAGCGAGACGGTGACCGCCCACATGTCAGTGTGGTGTAAGCGGGGCGGTGACCGCCCACATGTCAGTGTGGTGTAAGCGGGGCGGTGACCGCCCACATGTCAGTGTGGTGTAAGCGGGGCGGTGACCGCCCACATGTCAGTGTGGTGTAAGCGGGGCGGTGACCGCCCACATGTCAGTGTGGTATAAGCGGGGCGGTGACCGCCCACATGTCAGTGTGGTGTAAGCGGGGCGGTGACCGCCCACATGTCAGTGTGGTGTAAGCGGGGCGGTGACCGCCCACATGTCAGTGTGGTGTAAGCGGGGCGGTGACCGCCCACATGTCAGTGTGGTGTAAGCGGGGCGGTGACCGCCCACATGTCAGTGTGATGTAAATGGGGCGGTGACCGCCCACATGCCAGTGTGGTGTAAGCGGGGCGGTGACCGCACACATGTCAGTGTGGTGTAAGCGAGACGGTGACCGCCCACATGTCTGTGTGGTGTAAGCGGGGCGGTGACCGCCCACATGTCAGTGTGGTGTAAGCGGGGCGGTGACCGCCCACATGTCAGTGTGGTGTAAGCGGGGCGGTGACCGCCCACATGTCAGTGTGGTGTAAGCGGGGCGGTGACCGCCCACATGTCAGTGTGGTATAAGCGGGGCGGTGACCGCCCACATGTCAGTGTGGTGTAAGCGGGGCGGTGACCGCCCACATGTCAGTGTGGTGTAAGCGGGGCGGTGACCGCCCACATGTCAGTGTGGTGTAAGCGGGGCGGTGACCGCCCACATGTCAGTGTGATGTAAATGGGGCGGTGACCGCCCACATGTCAGTGTGGTGTAAGCGGGGCGGTGACCGCCCACATGTCAGTGTGGTGTAAGCGGGGCGGTGACCGCCCACATGTCAGTGTGGTGTAAGCGGGGCGGTGACCGCCCACATGTCAGTGTGGTGTAAGCGGGGCGGTGACCGCCCACATGTCAGTGTGGTGTAAGCGGGGCGGTGACCGCCCACATGTCAGTGTGGTGTAAGCGGGGCGGTGACCGCCCACATGTCAGTGTGGTGTAAGCGGGGCGGTGACCGCCCACATGTCAGTGTGATGTAAATGGGGCGGTGACCGCCCACATGTCAGTGTGGTGTAAGCGGGGCGGTGACCGCCCACATGTCAGTGTGGTGTAAGCGGGGCGGTGACCGCCCACATGTCAGTGTGATGTAAATGGGGCGGTGACCGCCCACATGTCAGTGTGGTGTAAGCGGGGCGGTGACCGCCCACATGTCAGTGTGGTGTAAGCGGGGCGGTGACCGCCCACATGTCAGTGTGGTGTAAGCGGGGCGGTGACCGCCCACATGTCAGTGTGGTGTAAGCGGGGCGGTGACCGCCCACATGTCAGTGTGGTGTAAGCACGCCCAGATCACCGGATCGACAGGCTGGTTCCCAGGCAAAATGACACACTCCTGGTACGCACTTCCGGGGTCCCGAGTCCAGGGAGAAGGACAGCCATAGGGGGTGCATGAATGGGGGGGGGGCGTGAGATCATTCCTGGAGGATGAGGGAGCGGGCGGGTGGGGTGTGCGGGGGGGGGGGGGGGTGGGGGGGGCGGAGGCACATTGCTCTGGCGCTTTTTATCAGTTTTCTTGAACGCTGTGGATGTGAAACAAAACTGTTCTTGCGGCGTATAATTCAGGTGGGCGGTGTATCGGTGACACTGTTCACTGCGCTGGGCTGTCCATCCTATTGTTGTTCGTGCCATCATCTGTAGGTATTTAGCGATTTGACGGAATTTTCTGGCCGGTATACTGCAGACTGCAGGCGTCAGATAACCTTCTTCGAATGTCTCGCGACATGAATGCCACGGGGACCAGAATGTGTTTTCTCGCAGACGTGTAGTATGTCGCATTGTTACCACCCACAGGTCTGCCGTGCCACAGACGGCAGACGAGCACGTGGACCTCGCTGCTGTCAGCAGCCCGGGCACGAACTTTTGCCGGCTGGCGTCGGCATCAGCCAGCAGACAGGAGTCAGCTAACGTCTGGCCAGGAAGTTAATCGGATCCGTAAATAACGGACTGCTGAATCTGGTTCTGTAATGGGAATGTGACCTGAAGGTAGTAGCCGGAACTGGTTCTGTAATGAGACTGTGACGTCATGTGACCTGCATGTGATAGCTGGAGCTGGTTCTGTAATGGGAATGTGACGTCATGTGACATGAAGGTGATAGCGGGATCTGGTTCTGTAATGGGACTGTGACGTCACTTGGTATCAGGCCGGGGGGTGGGCATGATGGCGGCGGTGGATACGATGCTGGTGATGGTGGATTTGCGGGTAGTGGCCGTGGTGCTGTTGGTGTAGGGGTGGTGGTGGTGGTGGTGGTGGTGGTGGTGTTGGTGATGGTGTAGTTAAGGGTAGTGGCCGTGGTGCTGTTGGTGTAGGGGTGGTGGTGGTGGTGATGGTGGTGTAGTTGGGGGCAGTGGTGCCGTGGTGCTGTTGGTGTAGGGGTGGTGGTGGTGGTGATGGTGATGGTGATGTAGTTGAGGGTAGTGGCCGTGGTACTGTTGGTGTAGGGGTGGTGGTGGTGATGGTGGTGGTGGTGGCTTTGAGGGTAGTGGCCGTGGTACTGTTGGTGTAGGGGTGGAGGTGGTGGTGGTGGTGGTGGTGTAGTTGAGGGTAGTGGCCGTGGTACTGTTGGTGTAGGGGTGGTGGTGGTGATAGTGGTGGTGGTGGCTTTGAGGGTAGTGGCCGTGGTACTGTTGGTGTAGGGGTGGTGTTGGTGGTGGTGGTGGTGGATTTGCGGGTAGCGGCCGTGGTAATGTTGGTGTAGGGGTGGTGGTGGTGGTGGTGGTGTAGTTGAGGGCAGTGGCCGTGGTGCTGTTGGTGTAGGGGTGGTGGAGGCGGTGGTGGTGATGGTAATGTAGTAAAGGGTAGTGGCCGTGGTGCTGTTGGTGTAGGAGTGGAGGTGGTGGTGGTGATGGTGTAGTTGAGGGCAGTGGTGCCGTGGTGCTGTTGGTGTAGGGGTGGTGGTGGTGGTGGTGGTGGTGTAGTTGAGGGTAGTGGCCGCGGTACTGTTGGTGTAGGGGTGGTGGTGGTGGTGATGGTGGTGTAGTTGGGGGCAGTGGTGCCGTGGTGCTGTTGGTGTAGGGGTGGTGGTGGTGGTGATGGTGATGGTGATGTAGTTGAGGGTAGTGGCCGTGGTGCTGTTGGTGTAGGAGTGGAGGTGGTGGTGGTGATGGTGTAGTTGAGGGCAGTGGTGCCGTGGTGCTGTTGGTGTAGGGGTGGTGGTGGTGGTGGTGGTGGTGTAGTTGAGGGCAGTGGCCGTGGTGCTGTTGGTGTAGGGGTGGTGGTGGTGGTGATGATGGTGGTGTAGTTGAGGGTAGTGGCCGTGGTACTGTTGGTGTAGGGGTGGTGTTGGTGGTGGTGGTGGTGGATTTGCGGGTAGCGGCCGTGGTAATGTTGGTGTAGGGGTGGTGGTGGTGGTGGTGGTGTAGTTGAGGGCAGTGGCCGTGGTGCTGTTGGTGTAGGGGTGGTGGAGGTGGTGGTGGTGATGGTAATGTAGTTAAGGGTAGTGGCCGTGGTGCTGTTGGTGTAGGAGTGGAGGTGGTGGTGGTGATGGTGTAGTTGAGGGCAGTGGTGCCGTGGTGCTGTTGGTGTAGGGGTGGTGGTGGTGGTGGTGGTGGTGTAGTTGAGGGCAGTGGCCGTGGTGCTGTTGGTGTAGGGGTGGTGGTGGTGGTGATGATGGTGGTGTAGTTGAGGGTAGTGGCCGTGGTACTGTTGGTGTAGGGGTGGTGGTGGTGGTGGTGGTGATGGTAATGTAGTTGAGGGCAATAGCCGTGGTACTGTTGGTGTAGGGGTGGTGGTGGTGATGATGGTGGTGTAGTTGAGGGTAGTGGCCGTGGTACTGTTGGTGTAGGGGTGGTGGTGGTGGTGATGGTAATGTAGTTGAGGGTAGTGGTGCCGTGGTGCTGTTGGTGTAGGGGTGGTGGTGGTGGTGGTGATGGTGTAGTTGAGGGCAGTGGCGGTGGTGCTGTTGGTGTAGGGGTGGAGGTGGTGGTGGTGGTGGTGGTGGTGTAGTTGAGGGTAGTGGCCGTGGTACTGTTGGTGTAGGGGTGGTGGTGGTGGTGATGGTGTAGTTGAGGGTAGTGGCCGTGGTGCTGTTGGTGTAGGAGTGGAGGTGGTGGTGGTGGTGGTGTAGTTGAGGGTAGTGGCCGTGGTGCTGTTGGTGTAGGGGTGGTGGTGGTGGTGATGGTGTAGTTGAGGATAGTGGCCGTGGTGCTGTTGGTGTAGGGGTGGTGGTGGTGGTGGTGGTGGTGTAGTTGAGGGTAGTGGCCGTGGTACTGTTGGTGTAGGAGTGGAGGTGGTGGTGGTGGTGGTGTAGTTGAGGGCAGTGGTGCCGTGGTACTGTTGGTGTAGGAGTGGTGGTGGTGGTGGTGGTGGTGTAGTTGAGGGCAGTGGCCGTGGTACTGTTGGTGTAGGAGTGGTGGTGGTGGTGGTGGTGGTGTAGTTGAGGGTAGTGGTGCCGTGGTACTGTTGGTGTAGGGGTGGAGGTGGTGGTGGTGATGGCTTAGTTAAGGGTAGTGGCCGTGGCGCTGTTGGTGTAGGGGTGGTGGTGGTGGTGGTGGTGGTGGTGGTGGTGGTGTAGTTGAGGGTAGTGGTGCCATGGTACTGTTGGTGTAGGGATGGAGGTGGTGGTGGTGATGGTGTAGTTGAGGGCAGCGGCCGTGGTACTGTTGGTGTAGGGATGGAGGTGGTGGTGGTGATGGTGTAGTTGAGGGCAGCGGCCGTGGTACTGTTGGTGCAGGGGTGGTGGTGGTGGTGATGGTGTAGTTGAGGGTAGTGACCGTGGTGCTGTTGGTGTAGGAGTGGAGGTGGTGGTGGTGATGGTGTAGTTGAGGGCAGTGGCCGTGGTACTGTTGGTGTAGGGGTGGTGGTGGTGGTGATGGTGTAGTTGAGGGCAGTGGCCGTGGTACTGTTGGTGTAGGGGTGGTGGTGGTGGTGGTGGTGGTGGTGGCTTTGAGGGCAGTGGCCGTGGTACTGTTGGTGTAGGGGTGGTGGTGGTGGTGGCGGTGGTGTAGTTGAGGGCAGTGGCCGTGGTACTGTTGGTGTAGGGGTGGAGGTGGTGGTGGTGATGGTGTAGTTGAGGGCAGTGGCCGTGGTACTGTTGGTGTAGGGGTGGTGGTGGTGGTGGTGGTGGTGGTGGTGGCTTTGAGGGCAGTGGCCGTGGTACTGATGGTATAGGGGTGGTGGTGGTGGTGGTGTAGTTGAGGGTAGTGGTGCCATGGTACTGTTGGTGTAGGGGTGGTGGTGGTGGTGGTGGTGGTGGTGTAGTTGAGGGTAGTGGTGCCCAGGTACTGTTGGTGTAGGGGTGGTGGTGGTGGTGGTGGTGTAGTTGAGGGCAGTAGCCGTGGTGCTGTTGGTGTAGGGGTGGTGGTGGTGGTGGTGGTGGTGGCGGTGGTGTAGTTGAGGACAGTGGCCGTGGGGCTGTTGGTGCAGGGGTGGATGTGGTGGTGGTGGTGGTGTAGCTGAGGGTAGTGATGCCGTGGTACTGTTGGTGTAGGGGTGGTGGTGGTGGTGGTGGTGTAGTTGAGGGCAGTAGCCGTGGTGCTGTTGGTGTAGGGGTTGTGGTGGTGGTGGTGGTGGTGATGGTGTAGTTGAGGGCAGTGGCCGTGGTACTGTTGGTGTAGGGGTGGTGGTGGTGGTGGTGTAGTTGAGGACAGTGGCCGTGGTGCGGTTGGTGTAGGGGTGGTGGTGGTGGTGGTGGTGGTGGTGGTGTAGTTGAGGGTAGTGGTGCCGTGGTACTGTTGGTGCAGGGGTGGTGGTGGTGGTGGTGGTGTAGTTGAGGGTAGTGGTGCCGTGGTACTGTTGGTGTAGGGGTGGTGGTGGTGGTGGTGGTGGTGTAGTTGAGGGCAGTGGCCGTGGTACTGTTGGTGTAGGGGTGGTGGTGGTGGTGGTGGTGGTGTAGTTGAGGGCAGTGGCCGTGGTGCTGTTGGTGTAGGGGTGGTGGTGGTGGTGGTGGTGGTGTAGTTGAGGGCAGTGGCCGTGGTACTGTTGGTGTAGGGGTGGAGGTGGTGGTGGTGGTGGTGTAGTTGAGGGTAGTGGCCGTGGTGCTGTTGGTGTAGGGGTGGTGGTGGTGGTGGTGGTGGTGGTGGTGGCTTTGAGGGCAGTGGCCGTGGTACTGTTGGTGTAGGGGTGGTGGTGGTGGCGGTGATGTAGTTGAGGGTAGCGGCCGTGGTACTGTTGGTGTAGGGGTGGTGGTGGTGGTGGTGGTGGTGGTGGTGGCTTTGAGGGCAGTGGCCGTGGTAATGTTGGTGCAGAGGTGGTGGTGGTGGTGGTGATGTAGTTGAGGGTAGTGGCCGTGGTACTGTTGGTGTAGGGGTGGAGGTGGTGGTGGTGATGGTGTAGTTGAGGGCAGTGGCCGTGGTACTGTTGGTGTAGGGGTGGTGGTGGTGGTGGTGGTGGTGTAGTTGAGGGCAGTGGCCATGGTACTGTTGGTGTAGGGGTGGTGGTGGTGGTGGTGGTGGTGTAGTTGAGGGCAGTGGCCGTGGTACTGTTGGTGTAGGGGTGGTGGTGGTGGTGGTGGTGGTGGTGGTGGTGGCTTTGAGGGCAGTGGCCGTGGTACTGTTGGTGTAGGGGTGGTGGTGGTGGTGGTGGTGGTGTAGTTGAGGGTAGTGGCCGTGGTACTGAGGGTGTAGGGGTGGTGGTGGTGATGGTGTAGTTGAGGGCAGTGGCCGTGGTACTGTTGGTGTAGGGGTGGAGGTGGTGGTGGTGATGGTGTAGTTGAGGGCAGTGGCCGTGGTACTGTTGGTGTAGGGGTGGTGGTGGTGGTGGTGGTGGTGGTGGTGGCTTTGAGGGCAGTGGCCGTGGTACTGTTGGTGTAGGGGTGGTGGTGGTGGTGGCGGTGGTGTAGTTGAGGGCAGTGGCCGTGGTACTGTTGGTGTAGGGGTGGAGGTGGTGGTGGTGATGGTGTAGTTGAGGGCAGTGGCCGTGGTACTGTTGGTGTAGGGGTGGTGGTGGTGGTGGTGGTGGTGGTGGTGGTGGTGGTGGTGGCTTTGAGGGCAGTGGCCGTGGTACTGATGGTGTAGGGGTGGTGGTGGTGGTGGTGTAGTTGAGAGTAGTGGTGCCATGGTGCTGTTGGTGTAGGGGTGGTGGTGGTGGTGGTGGTGGTGTAGTTGAGGGCACTGGCCGTGGTACTGTTGGTGTAGGGGTGGTGGTGGTGGTGGTGGTGGTGTAGTTGAGGGCACTGGCCGTGGTACTGTTGGTGTAGGGGTGGTGGTGGTGGTGGTGGTGGTGTTGGTGTAGTTGAGGGCAGTGGCCGTGGTACTGTTGGTGTAGGGGTGGTGGTGGTGGTGGTGTAGTTAAGGGTAGTGGTGCCGTGGTACTGTTGGTGTAGGGGTGGTGGTGGTGGTGGTGGTGGTGTAGTTGAGGGCAGTGGCCGTGGTACTGATGGTGTAGGGGTGGTGGTGGTGGTGGTGTAGTTGAGGGTAGTGGCCGTGGTGCTGTTGGTGTAGGGGTGGTGTTGGTGGTGGTGGTGGTGTAGTTAAGGGTAGTGGTGCCGTGGTACTGTTGGTGTAGGGGTGGTGGTGGTGGTGGTGGTGGTGTAGTTGAGGGCAGTGGCCGTGGTACTGTTGGTGTAGGGGTGGTGGTGGTGGTGGTGGTGGTGTTGGTGTAGTTGAGGGCAGTGGCCGTGGTACTGTTGGTGTAGGGGTGGTGGTGGTGGTGGTGGTGGTGGTGGTGGTGGTGGCTTTGAGGGCAGTGGCCGTGGTACTGTTGGTGTAGGGGTGGTGGTGGTGGTGGTGGTGGTGTAGTTAAGGGCAGTGGCCGTGGTACTGTTGGTGTAGGGGTGGTGGTGGTGATGGTGTAGTTGAGGGCAGTGGCCGTGGTACTGTTGGTGTAGGGGTGGTGGTGGTGGTGGTGTAGTTGAGGGCACTGGCCGTGGTACTGTTGGTGTAGGGGTGGTGGTGGTGGTGGTGGTGGTGTAGTTGAGGGCACTGGCCGTGGTACTGTTGGTGTAGGGGTGGTGGTGGTGGTGGTGGTGGTGTTGGTGTAGTTGAGGGCAGTGGCCGTGGTACTGTTGGTGTAGGGGTGGTGGTGGTGGTGGTGTAGTTAAGGGTAGTGGTGCCGTGGTACTGTTGGTGTAGGGGTGGTGGTGGTGGTGGTGGTGGTGTAGTTGAGGGCAGTGGCCGTGGTACTGATGGTGTAGGGGTGGTGGTGGTGGTGGTGTAGTTGAGGGTAGTGGCCGTGGTGCTGTTGGTGTAGGGGTGGTGTTGGTGGTGGTGGTGGTGTAGTTAAGGGTAGTGGTGCCGTGGTACTGTTGGTGTAGGGGTGGTGGTGGTGGTGGTGGTGGTGTAGTTGAGGGCAGTGGCCGTGGTACTGTTGGTGTAGGGGTGGTGGTGGTGGTGGTGGTGGTGTTGGTGTAGTTGAGGGCAGTGGCCGTGGTACTGTTGGTGTAGGGGTGGTGGTGGTGGTGGTGGTGGTGGTGGTGGTGGTGGCTTTGAGGGCACTGGCCGTGGTACTGTTGGTGTAGGGGTGGTGGTGGTGGTGGTGGTGGTGTAGTTAAGGGCAGTGGCCGTGGTACTGTTGGTGTAGGGGTGGTGGTGGTGATGGTGTAGTTGAGGGCAGTGGCCGTGGTACTGTTGGTGTAGGGGTGGTGGTGGTGGTGGTGTAGTTGAGGGCAGTGGCCGTGGTACTGTTGGTGTAGGGGTGGTGGTGGTGGTGGTGGTGGTGGTGGTGGTGGTGGTGTAGTTGAGGGCAGTGGCCGTGGTACTGATGGTGTAGGGGTGGAGGTGGTGGTGGTGGTGGTGGTGGTGTAGTTGAAGGCAGTGGCCGTGGTACTGATGGTGTAGGGGTGGTGGTGGTGGTAGTGGTGGTGGTGGTGTAGTTGAGGGCAGTGGCCGTGGTACTGTTGGTGTAGGGGTGGTGGTGGTGGTGGTGGTGGTGGTGGTGTAGTTGAAGGCAGTGGCCGTGGTACTGATGGTGTAGGGGTGGTGGTGGTGGTAGTGATGGTGGTGGTGTAGTTGAGGGCAGTGGCCGTGGTACTGTTGGTGTAGGGGTGGAGGTGGTGGTGGTGGTGGTGGTGGTGTAGTTGAAGGCAGTGGCCGTGGTACTGATGGTGTAGTGGTGGTGGTGGTGGTAGTGATGGTGGTGGTGTAGTTGAGGGCAGTGGCCGTGGTACTGTTGGTGTAGGGGTGGTGGTGGTGGTGGTGGTGGTGGTGGAGGTGGTGGTGTAGTTGAGGACAATGGCCGTGGTACTGTTGGTGTAGGGGTGGTGGTGGTGGTGGTGTAGTTGAGGGCAGTGGCCGTGGTGCTGTTGGTGTAGGGGTGGTGGTGGTGGTGGTGGTGGTGTAGTTGAGGGCAGTGGCCGTGGTACTGTTGGTGTAGGGGTGGTGGTGGTGGTGGTGGTGGTGTAGTTGAGGGCAGTGGCCGTGGTGCTGTTGGTGTAGGGGTGGTGGTGGTGGTGGTGGTGGTGTAGTTGAGGGTAGTGGCCGTGGTGCTGTTGGTGTAGGGGTGGTTGTGGTGGTGGTGGTGGTGTAGTTGAGGGTAGTGGCCGTGGCGCTGTTGGTGTAGGGGTGGTGGTGGTGGTGGTGGTGTAGTTGAGGGCAGTGGCCGTGGTGCTGTTGGTGTAGGGGTGGTGGTGGTGGTGGTGGTGGTGTAGTTGAGGGTAGTGGCCGTGGTGCTGTTGGTGTAGGGGTGGTGGTGGTGGTGGTGGTGGTGTAGTTGAGGGTAGTGGCCGTGGTGCTGCTGGTGTAGGGATGGTGGTGGTGGTGGTGGTGGTGTTGGTGTAGTTGAGGGCAGTGGCCGTGGTACTGTTGGTGTAGGGGTGGTGGTGGTGGTGGTGGTGGTGGTGGTGGTGGTGGTGTAGTTGAGGGCAGTGGCCGTGGTACTGTTGGTGTACGGGTGGAGGTGGTGGTGGTGTAGTTGAGGGCAGTGGCCGTGGTGCTGTTGGTGTAGGGGTGGTGGTGGTGGTGGTGGTGGTGGTGTAGTTGAGGGTAGTGGCCGTGGTGCTGTTGGTGTAGGGGTGGTGGTGGTGGTGGTGGTGGTGTTGATGTAGTTGAGGGCAGTGGCCGTGGTACTGTTGGTGTAGGGGTGGTGGTGGTGGTGGTGGCGGTGGTGTAGTTGAGGGCAGTGGCCGTAGTACTGTTGGTGTAGGGGTGAGGTGGTGGTGGTGGTGGTGGTGGTGGTGGTGGGGGTGGTGGTGGTGGTGGTGATGGTGTAGTTGAGGGCAGTGGCCGTGGTACTGTTGGTGTAGGGGTGGAGGTGGTGGTGGTGGTGTTGTTGGTGTAGTTGAAGGCAGTGGCCGTGGTACTGTTGGTGTAGGGGTGGTGGTGGTGGTGGTGGTGGTTGTGGTGGTGTAGTTGAAGGCAGTGGCCGTGGTACTGTTGGTGTAGGGGTGGTGGTGGTGGTGGTGGTGGTGTTGGTGTAGTTGAGGGCAGTGGCCGTGGTACTGTTGGTGTAGGGGTGGTGGTGGTGGTGGTGGTGGTGGTGTAGTTGAGGGCAGTGGCCGTGGTACTGTTGGTGTAGGGGTAGAGGTTGTGGTGGTGGTGGTGGTGGTGGTGATGGTGTAGTTGAGGGCAGTGGCCGTGGTACTGTTGGTGTAGGGGTGGTGGTGGTGGTGGTGGTGGTGGTGGTGGTGCAGTTGAAGGCAGTGGCCGTGGTACTGTTGGTGTAGGGGTGGTGGTGGTGGTGGTGGTGGTGGTGGTGGTGTAGTTGAGGGCAGTGGCCGTGGTACTGTTGGTGTAGGGGTGGTGGTGGTGGTGGTGGTGGTGTTGGTGTAGTTGAGGGCAGTGGCCGTGGTACTGTTGGTGTAGGGGTGGAGGTGGTGGTGGTGGTGGTGGTGGTGTAGTTGAAGGCAGTGGCCGTGGTACTGTTGGTGTAGGGGTGGTGGTGGTGGTGGTGGTGGTGTTGGTGTAGTTGAAGGCAGTGGCCGTGGTACTGTTGGTGTAAGGGTGGTGGTGGTGGTGGTGGTGTTGGTGTAGTTGAGGGCAGTGGCCGTGGTACTGTTGGTGTAGGGGTGGAGGTGGTGGTGGTGGTGGTGGTGGTGGTGGTGGTGTAGTTGAGGGCAGTGGCCGTGGTACTGATGGTGTAGGGGAGGTGGTGGTGGTGGTGGTGGTGGTAGTAGTCGTTGAAGGCACTGACAGGTGATGTGGCAGCGATGCCTTCTATGTGGCGAGGGGGGGGGGGTGCCCTCTATGTGGCGAGGGGGGGGGGTGCCCTCTATGTGGCGAGGGGGGGGGTGCCCTCTATGTGGCGAGGGGGGGCGGGGTGGTGGTGCCTTCTATGTGGCGAGGGGGGGGGGAATCCAGAAGAGCCGCCACCGCCGGATGCGTCCTGAGTGGCGGTGAAGTGTCAGTCAGCCCGCCACCTACCCACCCACCCACCCGCTACCCACCCACCGCCCGCCCGCCGGCAACTCGTCACCGTCACAGACACTTTTGATCCGGGCTTTCAGCCACGCGGTGTGAAACAAAATGGGAGAAAAGAGGAAAAAAAGGAAAAGTACCTGTATTTTTGTAATACCCATCTCTGCCCCTCCCTCCCTCTGTCCCAGTGTTGGGGGCGCGAGGCTCGCGCACATGAACACCAACCCTCCATTGTCAGTAGCTGCCCGGTTCACACTCGGCACAGACTGCATGGCCAACACAGCGAAGGGGTCCCAGCTGCAACCATTCCTCCCTACTTAAAGAACTCGTCATGCGGTGATTCACCTTCTGCGTGAGTGGGGAGAAGGGGGGGGGGGGGGGTAGTAATAGTGCATAATAGTTCTAAAAGGAGAAAGACAAGGTCATTAATAGCAGCAACATAAAAATAGAAACTTTATTATGATTATTGTAAAAATAATTATTGGTCCAATAATAAATATTAATGACGATACTTCAAACTAAAATACGGAACTATAGTTACGACAAGAACCTTTGTTTAAGGGGAAATCAGTTTACCAGTAAGCCACTCGTTCAGTCAAAAGGTTTATATCCAGCCCGTCATGTTTAACACAGCCTGTATGGCCCTTTCATGTCTTTCTTCGTTACCCGACTGTCACGGTAATGGTTGCACCACCCGGTGCCGATGGGCCGGTAATTACCGTCCCACAGAGGGTGACCGCCCGCCGCTACCTGCTCCCTAACGGCGTTCCCCGACACAGGCCACCACGTGGCTGCCCAGTGCCACCACCCCGACACAGGCCACCACGTGGCTGCCCAGTGCCACCACCCCGACACAGGCCACCACGTGGCTGCCCAGTGCCACCACCCAGACACAGGCCACCACGTGGCTGCCCAGTGCCACCACCCAGACACAGGCCACCACGTGGCTGCCCAGTGCCACCACCCAGACACAGGCCACCACGTGGCTGCCCAGTGCCACCACCCAGACACAGGCCACCACGTGGCTGCCCAGTGCCACCACCCAGACACAGGCCACCACGTGGCTGCCCAGTGCCACCACCCCGACACAGGCCACCACGTGGCTGCCCAGTGCCACCACCCCGACACAGGCCACCACGTGGCTGCCCAGTGCCACCACCCCGACACAGGCCACCACGTGGCTGCCCAGTGCCACCACCCCGACACAGGCCACCACGTGGCTGCCCAGTGCCACCACCCCGACACAGGCCACCACGTGGCTGCCCAGTGCCACCACCCCGACACAGGCCACCACGTGGCTGCCCAGTGCCACCACCCCGACACAGGCCACCACGTGGCTGCCCAGTGCCACCACCCCGACACAGGCCACCACGTGGCTGCCCAGTGCCACCACCCCGACACAGGCCACCACGTGGCTGCCCAGTGCCACCACCCCAACACAGGCCACCACGTGGCTGCCCAGTGCCACCACCCCGACACAGGCCACCACGTGGCTGCCCGGTGCCACCACCCCGACACAGGCCACCACGTGGCTGCCCGGTGCCACCACCCCGACACAGGCCACCACGTGGCTGCCCAGTGCCACCACCCCAACACAGGCCACCACGTGGCTGCCCAGTGCCACCACCCCGACACAGGCCACCACGTGGCTGCCCAGTGCCACCACCCAGACACAGGCCACCACGTGGCTGCCCAGTGCCACCACCCCGACACAGGCCACCACGTGGCTGCCCAGTGTCACCACCCCGACACAGGCCACCACGTGGCTGCCCAGTGCCACCACCCCGACACAGGCCACCACGTGGCTGCCCAGTGCCACCACCCCGACACAGGCCACCACGTGGCTGCCCAGTGCCACCACCCAGACACAGGCCACCACGTGGCTGCCCAGTGCCACCACCCAGACACAGGCCACCACGTGGCTGCCCAGTGCCACCACCCAGACACAGGCCACCACGTGGCTGCCCAGTGTCACCACCCCGACACAGGCCACCACGTGGCTGCCCAGTGCCACCACCCCGACACAGGCCACCACGTGGCTGCCCAGTGCCGGCAGCCCCCAGAGGACCTAATTAGTAATCGATGGCGATTCCCCGCGTGATGCTCTCGTTACCTGGGAGGTTAAGAGGTAATGGTAATATCCGCGCACGCCGCGTGTGGCGCTGCGATCTCCTGCCAGCTTACGCCGTCACCACATCGACGCCACGGCTTAAGATGTTTGAAGTCTGAGCAATACATGAGCTACGGTGTCAGGCGGGCAGAACGCATCGCGGGAGGAGGAGGAGGAGGAGGGGCGAGGGGCATGAAAGTGGGTTTGCGGAGTCATCTCGCGGACCTGTTGCTATATGGTGGTGATGGGGGGGGGGGGGTGGTATGGGTGGTGGTGGTTATCATGGGGAATCAATTCAGTTCTAGGTGCAGATTATGCACCTCTCTCCCAAACACCATTGAGCCCCTCTCTCTCCATCACCGTCATGGTCCATCACGGTCCATCATGGTCCATCGCGTTCACCATGGTCCATCATGGTTCATCATGGTCCATCATGGTCCGTCATGGTCCATCATGGTCCATCATGGTTTATCATGGTACATCATGGTCCATCATGGTCCGTCATGGTCCATCATGGTCCATCATGGTTTATCATGGTACATCATGGTCCATCATGGTCCGTCATGGTGCATTATGGTGCATCATGGTCCATCATGGTACATCATGGTCCATCATGGTTCATCACGGTCCATCATGGTCCATCGCGTTCATCATGGTCCGTCATGGTGCATCATGGTTCATCATGGTCCGTCATGGTCCATCATGGTCCATCATGGTTTATCATGGTACATCATGGTCCATCATGGTCCGTCATGGTGCATCATGGTGCCTCATGATCCCTGATTCATCATGGTACATCATGGTCCATCATGGTCCCTGGTCCATCATGGTCCATCACGGTCCATCACGGTCCATCACGGTCCATCATGGTCCATCATGGTCCCTTGTCCATCATGGTCCATCACGGTCCATCACGGTCCATCACGGTCCATCATGGTCCATCAAGATCCACCATGGTCCATCGCGTCCATCATGAAAAGGTAAACTTGGGAACCCTTCTATTTTACAAAACTAGTGAACAGGTCATTGCGCAAGTCACCAGGCAGACATCCTCGCACGCTTCCAACCATCACATTGACGGCATCTGTCGACGTGAGTCACAGCCGAGACGACTACAACCTGTGGGCGGTACAGGCCAGGGGGCACCACGCACACGGTGCGGTGAGAAACGATTTAAATATTATAAACGTCTTGGTCTTGTCTTTGAACGGCATGCTTGTATGAATCAGGACTGTTCCTCGAGGCGAATGGCCTTCACGCATTGATCTCTTCACCCCCCCCCCCACGCCCCCTCCGCCCCCTCCGCCCCCTGCCGACAGGGACATTAGTTTGGAGAAAGAGCGCCGAAGTAAGTGAACGCCAGGTGGCCTCAACACCCGAATATCGCCCAGAGGCTCCGGCCGGCGTGACGTCAATAGCAGGCTGGTGCCGCCGCTGTAGGTATGACGTTAATAAGGCAGAAATTGGCGAGGAGCTGGCGGGAAGGAGAACCAAAAAATACAAAGTAGAAGACAAAAATAAATTACTGGATGAGGAAAGGTTAAACCGGGAAAGGAAATGCGCCGATTTCTTCATCCGCTAAAAGCGTTTGGTTTAATGGTCCATTTATGACGGAGGTGTCGATGTCTACGAATAGGAATGTGAGAGCCGTACTCCGCATGATCTAAGGTGGGGGCTGGGGGGTGGGCAGGGAGGGGGGGGGGGGCATCCAGGGGGGGGGGGGGGCGGTGGGTGGCTTGGTTCCTCACATAAGACATTCCTCCTTCAAGATGATACGAATTGGTACCAGTTCGTAGAACTACCGTAGAACAGTATTAGGTGAGTGACTGCGTTAGAACAATCATCGAAGCGCCGTAGAACAGTATTAGGTCAGTGACTGCGTCAGAACAATCATCGAAGCGCCGTAGAACAGAAGTAGGAGAAACGTTGAACAGTAGTAGCAACAGTTGTCGAACAGTCAGGACAATCGTTGCCAAACCGTCACAGTTGCCAAACAGTCTAATGACAAACTTAGAACAATTGTGGCCGTCGAACAGCAGTAGAAAGACCGTAGAACAATCTTTGGGCAATCGTAGTCGCAGAACCGTCGCGGGACAGCAGTAAAACAGCTATCAAATAGTCGTAGAACAGTGGCAAAACGGTCGTAAAGGCAACATAGTCGCCGAAGACATGGGGCCGTATTCATTTTCATCGTTTTAATTGTTTATTTCGCCATAAAAACATTCTGATAAAAAGCGAATAAACATAAAATACCTTCATAGGTATATTCAGTTTCATCCTAGCCTCACCAGCTCGTTGTGGTGGTGCTGATGATTAAGAAATCCTCTTCAATATAATTGTAGCGCTTTTTTAATTCAGAAAATCCACTTTTTGGGTGACCACTTATGTATTTGGATCTAATAATCGCTCGACAAATCTTCCACTACGTCTAGTGGCGTAGCGTAAGTGGCGAATATGAATACGGCCTCTGGCTACTTTCCAGAGAACGTGACTAAACGACCATAATAGAGTAGTTTTCGAACTGACATACGGAACCTGTTGTACGTAGAGCCAATCGGCCCCCGCGATATTGACATCTTGTTACCATACGTTACTGGAGTTACCAGGATGTTGGGTATACGGTACACGGCTGACACCCCGAGCCCAGCCGGTACTCCCCCGGGGTGACATGAGTGTGCAGGTCAAGTAGTGCCGGGACCAGGGCCTGATCCCGGGCGGGGCGGGTTGGTAGCGGGACCAGGGCCTGATCCCGGGCGGGGCTGGGCGGGTTGGTACCGGGACCAGGGCCTGATCCCGGGGCGGGGCGGGTTGGTAGCGGGACCAGGGCCTGATCCCGGGCGGGGCTGGGCGGGTTGGTACCGGGACCAGGGCCTGATCCCGGGCGGGGCGGGGCGGGTTGGTACCGGGACCAGGCCCTTATCCCGGGCGGGGCGGGGCGGGTTGGTACCGGGGACCAGGGCCTGATCCCGGGCGGGGCGGGGCGGGTTGGTACCGGACCAGGGCCTGATCCCGGGGCGGGGCGGGTTGGTAGCGGGACCAGGGCCTGATCCCGGGCGGGGCGGGGCGGGTTGGTACCGGGACCAGGCCCTTATCCCGGGCGGGGCGGGGCGGGTTGGTACCGGGACCAGGGCCTGATCCCGGGCGGGGCTGGGCGGGTTGGTACCGGGACCAGGGCCTGATCCCGGGCGGGGCGGGGGCGGGTTGGTACCGGGACCAGGCCCTTATCCCGGGGCGGGGCGGGGCGGGTTGGTAGCGGGACCAGGCCCTTATCCCGGGCGGGGCGGGGCGGGTTGGTACCGGGACCAGGGCCTGATCCCGGGGCGGGGCGGTTTGGTACCGGGACCAGGGCCTGATCCCGGGCGGGGCGGGGCGGGTTGGTACCGGGACCAGGGCCTGATCCCGGAGCGGGGCGGGTTGGTACCGGGACCAGGGCCTGATCCGGGCGGGGCGGGTTGTTACCGGGACCAGGGCCTGATCCCGGGCGGGGCGGGGCGGGTTGGTACCGGCACCAGGGCCTGATCCCGGGCGGGGCGGGGCGGGTTGGTACCGGGACCAGGGCTTGATCCCGGGGCGGGGCGGGTTGGTACCGGGACCAGGGCCTGATCCCGGGCGGGGCTGGGCGGGTTGGTAGCGGACCAGGGCCTGATCCCGGGCGGGGCGGGTTGGTACCGGGACCAGGCCCTGATCCCGGGCGGGGCGGGGCAGGTTGGTACCGGGACCAGGGCCTTATCCCGGGGCGAGGCGGGTTGTACCGGGACCAGGGCCTTATCCCGGGGCGAGGCGGGTTGGTACCGGGACCAGGGCCTGATCCCGGGCGGGGCGGGGCGGGTTGGTACCGGGACTAGGTCCTTATCCCGGGCGGGGCGGGGCGGGTTGGTACCGGGACAAGACCCTGATCCCGGGCGGGGCGGGTTGGTACCGGGACCCGGGCCTGATCCCGGAGCGGGGCGGGTTAGTACCGGGACCAGGGCCTGATCCCGGGCGGGGCGGGGCGGGTTGGTACCGGGACCAGGGCCTGATCCCGGGCGGGGCGGGACGGGTTGGTACAGGGACCAGGGCCTGATCCCCGGGCGGGGCGGGTTGGTACCAGGATCAGGCGCAGGTCAGTATCTGTCATGGTCAGAGCAGGGTGTGAAGGATCTCCTTACAAGGATGGTGTGTCAGGATTGATATCGATTGCCGAACGACCCTATTGTCCCGCTACATCTGGGTGCGTGAAACAAAGTTATATGGTATGTTCAAGTTTTTGGTTTGGTTTTTAGGCTCTCTGGAGCTGAAAGGCGGAATGGAACCGCTTGAGATCCGGGTGCAAGGGGGTTGGGAGGAGTTGGGGGTTGGGAGGGGGGTTATGGGGGGTAGAGGAGAGGGGCCGGCGACTAGTATACGTAGTGATGACGTCACAACCACGAGTGATCAGAGTGGCCAATCACAAGGCGACGCAATCTATCTTAGGATTACAGGGTTCGACTAGTGTAACATCTAAATCCTGATAGTTTTTGCCGCAAGCGATACTTGAGACAGTGGGGCGAGACGAGTGACGGCCTAACGCGACAGAGTGAGCGGTTGACTGACACTGGAGGAGCCAATGAGGCCCCATCTGCCACAGTCTTACATGGCATAGGGACTCTTCGGTATCTGTTCCAGGACCTAGATATATTTAAAGGTCTACCATGATATTTTCATGTACTATTGCACACGACAGACTACATATTGGACCGCAATTGATAAGGGGAGCGAATTTGTACACAAATGGTTTATCTCAAGGTCGAGGGTGGGATAGCAAGCAACATGTACCCAGTGCCACTCATTGGGGAGACTGAAGACACTGTCACTGGAGAAAGTGAGACAAGTGAGAGAAGAACACCGGATACAGGGGGCAATGCAAGATTCAGAAGCACCTCCCACCCCACCCCACCCTACCCCACCCCGCCCTCCCGTCTCATCGGGCGCTCGTTCCTACCACCCCCCTTCACCTACCCTCCCTCCCCCCCCACTAATAAGCCCCCTTTCCCTCGCCAGCATTCCCGCGTCTCTCTCACAAGGACGTATGGTTGGCTGGCCAGTGGCCAGACCTCCAGGCAGGCCGGCCGGCTGTTGATAAGGCATATAACTCACGCTGACAGGTTGTTATCCACGCAGCGCTGCCTCACTATGAGGACAATTTAAGCCTGGCCGCTAGACACCAACACCCCCCCCCCCCTCTTCCATCGTGCATTACCCTCCATACCCATACCCTCAGGCAGTGTGCTACCTCACCACCCCCAGACCACTGACACCACCCCCAGCCCTCCCACATACCCCCCCCAGACCCCCCTCAGAATCCCCCCCACCGACCTCCCCCAGACCACCCTCAGAACACCCCCCCGACATCCCACAGACCTCCCCCCCCATAGACCCCCCATACCTCCCCCAGACCACCCCCAGTTCCCCCCCACGACCTCCCACAGACCCCCCCCCCCCATAGACCCCCTCCAGACCTCCCCCAGACCACTGAGACCCCCGGAGTGTGGTAGATCATCTGCTGAGCCCCAGTGGTCGAGCCTCGGGAGAGACCCGCCGAGACTTAAACCAATGACCGCATCATGTAAAGTTTAACACCCGGAAAAGCTGACGACGCGCCCTACAGAGCGCCTGGAACCCCGATGGGGGTACTGAATTATATAAATAAACAGCCCACTTTATGCCTAGCGAATAGGGATGCACAGACAACTGCCCCCATGGTGTATCCGCAAGAGAATATTACATGAAAAGTTAGTTCAAACGTAAAGTTCATGGCAGAGCGTTGTCATGGCAAAGCGTTGTCATGGCAAAGTGTCATAGCAAAGCGTGGTCATCGCGTTGTATTCGCCAGAGCGGTGTCATATCAAAAGTGTGGACATAGCAAATCATTGTCAGGACAAAGCCTTTTCATGGGAAAGTGAGGACATGGCAAAGCGTGGTCATCGTAAAGCGTTTTCATGGCAAAGTGTGGTCATGGCAAAGTGTGGTCATGGCAAAGCGTGGTCATGGCAAAACGTTGTCATGGCAAAGTGTGGTCATGGCAAAGCGTTGTCATGGCAAAGCATTGTCATGGCAACGTGTGGTCATGGCAAAGTGTGGTCATGGCAAAGTGAGGACGTAGCAAAGCGTTGTCATGGCAAATCATTGTCATGGCAAAGTGTGGTCATGGGAAAGTGTGGTCATGGGAAAGTGTGGTCATGGCAAAGTGAGGACGTAGCAAAGCGTTGTCATGGCAAATCATTGTCATGGCAAAGTGTGGTCATGGGAAAGTGTGGTCATGGGAAAGTGTGGTCATGGGAAAGTGTGGTCATGGGAAAGTGTGGTCATGGGAAAGTGTGGTCATGGAAAGTGTGGTCATGGCAAAGTGTGGTCATGGCAAAGTGTGGTCATGGCAAATCATTGTCATGGCAAAGTGTGGTCATGGCAAAGTGTGGTCATGGCAAAACGTAGTCATGGCGAATGGTTGTCATGCCAAAGCGTGCACATGGCAAACCCTTGTCGTGGGGAAGCGTTGTTAGCAAAGCCTGGTTATGGCAAGACCTTGCCATGGCAAACCGTAGTCTTCGCAAAGCGTTGTCATGACAAAGTGTTTTCATGGCAAAGCGTGGTCATGGGAAAGTGAGGACGTGGCAAAACGTTGTCATGGCAAAGTGTGGTCATCGTGAAGCGCTGTCATGGCAAAGCTTGGTCATGAAAAAGCGTTGTCATGGCAAAGTGTGGTCATGGCAAAGTGAGGACGTTGCAGAGCGTTGCCATGGCAATGTGAGGACGTGGCAGAGTTTGGTCATGGCAAAGCGTTGTCATGGCCAATCGTTGCCATGGCAAACCGTGGTCATAGTAAAACGCTTCTTTGTTGAGATAAAACACTGATCGGGCCAATGTGGGCGATCGATAGTCACTTAATAGAACGCCGCGGGCGTGTCCAATAATCCCGGGACTAGTCTGGTGGCCAAGGCGGCAGCGTGCTCCACGGCGGCGTGCTGCTCCCCGTGCGAGGGTCCAGCGTGGTGCGCTAGTCTGCGTCTTCGGGCATGAGCGCAACCAGAACCTGCCATTTACTGAACAGACAGGCCCCAGGTAAACTACCCCCCTGGAGACCAAGTAGTTTTGCATACCCAGTTTGTATACCCGCACAGAAGGTGCAATCGCAGCGTCACGAACTTCTCCGAAAACAAAACGCTGCGAGCACATCGAATCCCTCATTTGCATCCTTCCGCTAGCGGAGACCTGCCCACCTCCTGGTTTTAGTTCAGTTACACGCACCTGAGATTCTCCTTGGTGTCAGTCATCGCTCGCGGCTGGAGAAAAACATTGGGAAACTAGCGATCGAGCTAAACTTGAACTGCATGTATCTTGCAACTGCCACAGTCGGCCCCCACGCAATAGACAATACACGCGACAGCTGTCCATCCGTTAACACGCCAAATGGTCTGCTCGCCGTGTTTTACCTGTTCTTATCCCGGTGAAAACATTACAACCCGTGTGGGCAAGAGTTACATTGTCTAGAGAAACTGGTGCTCTTTAGCCACATCGCCAAATAAATCATTCTCTGCAGAACAACATGTCAATGCCATAACTGATCCCATCTAGTGGCGATCATCCTGTTTTTTCAGAAGTTTGGGAGGTCCACACCTGCTGGTCCGCTAGGAGTATCAGGAGAGTGTCACGACGCCCGAGTTACCACAATCCTTGGATTGGCGGATTACATATTTATTATATAATCATCGTTATATATTTATACTTATTATGGTATTAGAATAGACTTAATAAACAATGTAATGAAATATATTAATAGACCATATGGTTCATTTCTTGGATGCAGTTCTTGTTAATTGTGATTATCTGAGGGGCGCTATGGGTGTCACGTATGTTTGGTCACGTTGTGTTAAAGCGAGGCATGAAGCCGAGGACCCTCATTCTGTAAGTATGACGCTTTACGCTGAGTGCGATGGTCATATCACCAAACTGAGCTGGGTCACGGTAGAGTGGAGCCATGAGTCGCGAGTAACCTCCTACTCTTCGCAGACATCACATGCTGGGTCAAGCTAGAGTGGAGCCATGAGCCGCGAGTAACCTCCTACTCTTCGCAGACATCACATGCTGGGTCAAGCTAGAGTGGAGCCATGAGCCGCGAGTAACCTCCTACTCTTCGCAGACATCACATGCTGGGTCAAGCTAGAGTGGAGCCATGAGCCGCGAGTAACCTCCTACTCTTCGCAGACATTACATGCTGGGTCAAGCTAGAGTGGAGCCATGAGCCGCGAGTAACCTCCTACTCTTCGCAGTCAAGCTAGAGTGGAGCCATGAGCCGCGAGTAACCTCCTACTCTTCGCAGACATCACATGCTGGGTCAAGCTAGAGTGGAGCCATGAGCCGCGAGTAACCTCCTACTCTTCGCAGACATCACATGCTGGGTCAAGCTAGAGTGGAGCCATGAGCCGCGAGAGACCTCCTACTCTTCGCAGACATCACATGCTGGGTCAAGCTAGAGTGGAGCCATGAGCCGCGAGTAACCTCCTACTCTTCGCAGACATCACATGCTGGGTCAAGCTAGAGTGGAGCCATGAGCCGCGAGTAACCTCCTACTCTTCGCAGACATCACATGCTGGGTCAAGCTAGAGTGGAGCCATGAGCCGCGAGTAACCTCCTACTCTTCGCAGACATCACATGCTGGGTCAAGCTAGAGTGGAGCCATGAGCCGCGAGCCGCGAGTAACCTCCTACTCTTCGCAGACATCACATGCTGGGTCAAGCTAGAGTGGAGCCATGAGCCGCGAGTAACCTCCTACTCTTCGCAGACATTACATGCTGGGTCAAGCTAGAGTGGAGCCATGAGCCGCGAGTAACCTCCTACTCTTCGCAGACATTACATGCTGGGTCAAGCTAGAGTGGAGCCATGAGCCGCGAGAGACCTCCTACTCTTCGCAGACATCACATCTTTATCCTGCACAAACACAGAAATTTGCGTAGGTGGGGTTCGAACCCAGTGTATGTGGGGTCCATGTATTATAGATGTTGACGGACACCTATCCTTTGTGCATGTAACAGAGTGATGACACTGAGACATGTAGCTACAGGTATCCACGTGAATCACCTACACAAGCGCACGTGGACCCCATTCCTCCTATGGGCTGAAATAACCGCACCAGACAGTACAGACAGACTGTACCCCCCCCCCCCCACCCCTTACAGAGGTAGCTGTAAACTACACATGGATGGTCCTGGGCTTTATGCCTCGCTCTGAGTCAAAGTGACCAATCATACGTGACACCACATAAAAGAATTAATGTCATCGCCAAAAACAAGCAAGCCCCTCAGACAATCACAATTAAGAAGAACCGCTTCCGATAAATGAACCATACAAGGCGACAGTAAACCTCAGAACGCTCTCCTCTGACAGGAAGAAATCCATAGCACGAGTGATTATGTCGATACAGTATTGACAGACCCGCAGAAGGCTTTTCCAAAACTTCGGACGGCTCTCGGCGGTGTAGTAATACCCAGCAGCCTGGGCCAGACGGCAGCGGAAGTGGACGCCCAGGTCAGGTGCGTGCGCAGCCCAGACAACACGGCGGGGTCCTCACATCTATGGACGTCAACGACAACAAAAAACATTCCTTATATTCGTTCAACCTGCAGATGTCTTGGGACCTCGAGGTTGGCCGTGTGTTTGGGCGGCACTCGGAACACAGGCGAGAGGACATGAAGGAACCAGTTTCCACCATAGTGCAGCTCGCTTGTTTGTGATCAGCGAGTTTTTTGGGGGGTTATTGATGTCATGTTCCTTATAATGCCACACAATTAACAACGGACCCGTCAGGGTTCGGAGATCGAAAGCATGGACTCAAGAGTGGCTGTCACTAAAACCCGGAATGATGGCTCCGGGATTATACCCCTCCAGACTATTAGGTTCACTTGCTGCTACGCCTTTGTGCCTTTCTGGAACTTAATATATAATCTATCAATCAAATATATAGAGTATAGCAAAAATTCACTTATTATGTCCAAGCGTCTGGAATGGATGTCGCGTGGGATCAGATCAATCTCTTTCATCCTCTGCCCCAGACCAATGGCCGCACAATCAGCGCCATTCTGTGGCCACGGCCGGTCAGCAAGGAAGACGGTCTGGCGCGTTCTTTCTATCGTTTTTCCCCCCTTCCATTATGCAGTCCTCACTACAATCATACATGACTAGCACATCGAGGCATTTATCCATCAAGCAACGAATATAAGGCAAGAAAAAAATGAAGAATGAGTGAGAAGACTAGGAATCCCAGCCCTAATGTGAAAAAAAAATTTTTTTTCATGGGCGGATTTCACCATTTGGCACTAGCCCATGGCACCCTTTTGAAGATAGAATAACAGCCTTCGGGTTCGAACGGTTTTCATTCTTTTCCTTTTTCCGGCAGGCATCCGCCACAGTGGCTGTAGCCCCAGTTTGGCGCCAGTCAGGCCACAGACGGCAAGATTGCACAAATACAATGTGAACTTCTACCAATCTACTGAAAACCACGATCCTTTCTCATATTTTAAATATTTACTCCAAAGATGAATAAAACTGACAGTTGTCTCGTCATGGCCGTGTAATTTGTTTAATAATTATTACCAGAGCAACATTTTGGCAAGATACGACCCTAGCTTATTAAAACGTTTCAGACGGACCACTTTGACTGGTGCTAGCCTATTGCCAGGCGTCGGCCGGACCACTTTGTATGGTGCTAGCCTATTGCCAGGCGTCGGCCTGACCACTTTGTATGGTGCTGGCCTATTGCAAGGCGTCGGCCAGACCACTTTGTATGGTGCTAGCCCATTGCCAGGCGTCGGCCGGACCACTTTGTATGGTGCTGGCCTATTGCAAGGCGTCGGCCAGACCACTTTGTATGGTGCTAGCCTATTGCCCGGCGTCGGCCGGACCACTCTGTATGGTGCTAGCCTATTGCAAGGCGTCGGCCGGACCACTTTGTATAGTGCTGGCCTATTGCCAGGCGTCGGCCGGACCACTTTGTATGGTGCTAGCCCATTGCCAGGCGTCGGCCGGACCACTTTGTATGGTGCTAGCCTATTGCAAGGCGTCGGCCGGACCACTTTGTATGGTGCTAGCCTATTGCAAGGCGTCGGCCGGACCACTTTGTATGGTGCTAGCCTATTGCCAGGCGTCGGCCTGACCACTTTGTATGATGTATGTGCAGCAGGTTTATGGCAAGCACGTGGTGGGTGTGCTCTATGTGCAGCAGGTTTATGGCCAGCACGTGGTGGATGTGCTCCTGATTGCATCCAGTCGCACGGCCTCCGTGCTCCGTCGCCATCAACCACAGTGGCGTCAGTTTTCTGGGCGCAATGGACCTATTCGTTGCCCCCCCCGACCCCCGATGCCCTCCCCTCTAGCAAGCTACCACGCTTCCAAAACATTATACACGAATCCATGCTGGCAATAACATCAATCAAACTCCTGTGGCGGAGGACACGTTTTTTTTTCAGATTTTTAGATTTCCATATTCTGGTTCTGCATCAAAGGTTCAATCGTTGGTTATGCCACTACAAAGGATCCAGTTTTCAGCGCAAAGAGGAAACGCGACTTTTTTGCTTTTAAATTGATGTCAAGATTTTAAAGGAGTACACAGGCCTTAGTTAACCAATGTCCTGATAGAGTCGTCACGCCACACATTGTCACGTGTCATTGTCACGTGGCCACGGGTTTTTGTGCTAGCCACCTGCCGTCGGCACGCAAATCTAATAATCTCGTAAACTCGTCCCCGCGGCTTGAGCCAAGGAGGAGGAGGGAGGAGGAGGGGGGGGGGAGGGGCCTGGGGGCTCAGGTGGGGGGGGCGGGGGGGGGAGGTACTGAGCGCAATTCAGAGCATCTGTTAAACAAATAATGGTTGCGTTAAGCAAATCTTCAGTGTTAAGCAAATCTTCAGTGTCAGCGGTTATATGCATCTGCCAGAGTGAGAATAATAAAACCGCTTAACCAGGGTTGGCGAGAGGTGGCGTACCCACTGTGGGACCGAAAGGTGGCGTACCCACTGTGGGACCGAAAGGTGGCGTACCCACTGTGTGGCCGAGAGGTGGCGTACCCACTGTGGGACCGAAAGGTGGCGTACCCACTGTGGGACCGAAAGGTGGCGTACCCACTGTGTGGCCGAGAGGTGGCGTACCCACTGTGTGGCCGAGAGGTGGTGTACCCACTGTGTGGCCGAGAGGTGGCGTACCCACTGTGTGGCCGAGAGGTGGCGTACCCACTGTGTGGCCGAGAGGTGGCGCACCCACTGTGTGGCCGAGAGGTGGCGTACCCACTGTGTGGCCGAGAGGTGGCGTACCCACTGTGTGGCCGAGAGGTGGCGTACCCACTGTGTGGCCGAGAGGTGGCGCACCCACTGTGTGGCCGAGAGGTGGCGTACCCACTGTGTGGCCGAGAGGTGGTGTACCCACTGTGTGGCCGAGAGGTGGCGTACTCACTGTGTGGCCGAGAGGTGGCTTACCCACTGTGTGGCCGAGAGGTGGCGTACCCACTGTGTGGCCGAGAGGTGGCGCACCCACTGTGTGGCCGAGAGGTGGCGCACCCACTGTGTGGCCGAGAGGTGGCGTACCCACTGTGTGGCCGAGAGGTGGCGTACCCACTGTGTGGCCGAGAGGTGGCGTACCCACTGTGTGGCCGAGAGGTGGGGTACCCACTGTGTGGCCGAGAGGTGGCGTACCTGCTGTGTGGCCGAGAGGTGGCGTACCCACTGTGTGGCCGAGAGGTGGCGTACCCACTGTGTGGCCGAGAGGTGGCGTACGCACTGTCTGGCCGAGAGGTGGCGTTTGCCCGCTAGACGTTGCCTAAATCGGCTCACGCAACATGTAATTAATCTTACGCTCCTAAAGGGCTAACGCTACAGCTGTGTCGCCCATCAAAGCTACGCTATTTCTGGTCTGACACCCCAAAGATGGCGTTGTTAATTCCCCGTGATCGCCGGCCATACAGCTGTCAGCAGCTCTTCCTGCTTCACTGCGCCACCTGCAACACGTGACAGGGTTGAGGGCCGCTGATTGGCCAGATGCATCGCGTCCAGGAAGAGTGTTTTCAGCTCTTGGTTTTCCCCGTGTTTTTCCCAGTTGCCTCTGGCTATTACATACGGCATTGTTAAAACGTCAATACAGTTACGTGATCGGAGATGTCTTGAGTCACAGCGAGACGGCAAATGACGTCATGTTCAGAATTATATGAATGCTTTGAGACATTCTTTTGCCTGCCAGCAATGGTTAGCACGGGACGGGGAAGAAAGGGTTGACTGTGAAAACCGGGGTGAAGACAGAGGGAGATGGAAGTTGGGGGTGGGAGGTACATTTCTGGGATAGCGGCGTCGCTGGAGCCCGCTAGTCGAGTGTTGGAAAGCCTGGGAGATTTAGAAGGATTTGAGAGGTCGAGGTCAGGGCGGGTCTGTCTCCAGTATATCGTCTGTTGATTCCAGCCCACCACTGTCGTCCAGGAACCCATCATGTCCATCCACGCCTCACCGTGAAGCCTCCCCCCGCAGCTATGGCAACGATGTCACGTGGGTCAGTTACCGCCGTCACCACGTGGGTCAGTTACCACCGTCACCACGTCCCCTACCGCTGTCACCGCGTGGGTCAGTTACCACCGTCACCACGTGGGTCAGTTACCCGCCGTCACCACGTGGGTCAGTTACCGCCGTCACCACGTGGGTCAGTTACCGCCGTCACCACGTGGGTCAGTTACCCGCCGTCACCACGTAGGTCAGTTACCCGCCGTCACCACGCGGGTCAGTTACCACAGTCACCACGTGGGTCAGTTACCCGCCGTCACCACGTAGGTCAGTTACCCGCCGTCACCACGTGGGTCAGTTACCACAGTCACCACGTGGGTCAGTTACCGCCGTCACCACGTGGGTCAGTTACCCGCCGTCACCACGTGGGTCAGTTACCGCCGTCACCACGTGGGTCAGTTACCGCCGTCACCACGTGGGTCAGTTACCCGCCGTCACCACGTAGCTCAGTTACCCGCCGTCACCACGTGGGTCAGTTACCACAGTCACCACGTGGGTCAGTTACCGCCGTCACCACGTGGGTTAGTTACCCGCCGTCACCACGTGGGTCAGTTACCCGCCGTCACCACGTGGGTCAGTTACCGCCGTCACCGCGTGGGTCAGTTACCACAGTCACTACGTGGGTCAGTTACCACAGTCACCACGTGGGTCAGTTACCACAGTCACCACGTGGGTCAGTTACCGCCGTCACCACGTGGGTCAGTTACCACAGTCACTACGTGGGTCAGTTACCGCCGTCACCACGTGGGGTCAGTTACCGCCGTCACCACGTGGGTCAGTTAACACAGTTACCACGTGGGTCAGTTACCGCTGTCACTAGGTGGGTCAGTTACCACACTCACCACGTGGGTCAGTTACCGCTGTCACCATGTGGGTCAGTTACCGCCGTCACCACGTGGGTCAGTTACCGCTGTCACCAGGTGGGTCAGTTACCACAGTCACCATGTGGGTCAGTTACCACAGTCACCACGTAGGTCAGTTACCGCCGTCACCACGTGGGTCCCCTACCGCTGTCACCAAGTGGGTCAGTTACCGATGTCACCATGTAGGTCAGTTACCAATGTCACCACATGGGTCAGTTACCGCCGTCACCACGTGGGTCAATTACTGCAGTCACCACGTGGCTCAGTTACCACCGTCACCACGTGGCTCAGTTACCACCGTCACCACGTGGCTCAGTTACCACCGTCACCACGTGTGTCAATTACTGCAGTCACCACGTGGCTCAGTTACCACCGTCACCACGTGGGTCAGTTACCGCTGTCACCACGTGGGTCAATTACTGCAGTCACCACGTGGGTCAGTTACCACCGTTACCACGTGGGTCAGTTACCGCCGTCACCACGTGGGTCAGTTACCGCTGTCACTAGGTGGGTCAGTTACCACCGTCACCACGTGGGTCAGTTACCGCCGTCACCCTGTGGTTCAGTTACCGCTGTCACCACGTGGGTCAGTTACCACCGTCACCACGTGGGTCAGTTATCCGCCGTCACCACATGGGTCAGTTACCGCCGTCACCACGTGGGTCAGTTACCACAGTCACTACGTGGGTCAGTTACCACAGTCACCACGTGGGTCAGTTACCCGCCGTCACCACGTAGCTCAGTTACCCGCCGTCACCACGTGGGTCAGTTACCACAGTCACCACGTGGGTCAGTTACCGCCGTCACCACGTGGGTCAGTTACCCGCCGTCACCACGTGGGTCAGTTACCCGCCGTCACCACGTGGGTCAGTTACCCGCCGACACCACGTGGGTCAGTTACTCGCCGTAACCACGTGGGTCAGTTACCGCCGTCACCACGTGGGTCAGTTACCACAGTCACTACGTGGGTCAGTTACCGCCGTCACCACGTGGGGTCAGTTACCGCCGTCACCACGTGGGTCAGTTACCACAGTCACCACGTGGGTCAGTTACCGCTGTCACCAGGTGGGTCAGTTACCACCCTCACCACGTGGGTCAGTTACCGCTGTCACCATGTGGGTCAGTTACCGCCGTCACCACGTAGGTCAGTTACCGCTATCACCAGGTGGGTCAGTTACCACAGTCACCACGTGGGTCAGTTACCGCCGTCACCACGTGGGTCCCTTACCGCTGTCACCACGTGGGTCAGTTACCGATGTCACCATGTAAGTCAGTTACCACCGTCACCACGTGGGTCAGTTACCACTGTCACCACATGGGTCAGTTACCGCCGTCACCACGTGGGTCAATTACTGCAGTCACCACGTGGCTCAGTTACCACCGTCACCACGTGGCTCAGTTACCACCGTCACCACGTGTGTCAATTACTGCAGTCACCACGTGGCTCAGTTACCACCGTCACCACGTGGGTTAGTTACCGCTGTCACCACGTGGGTCAATTACTGCAGTCACCACGTGGGTCAGTTACCACCGTCACCACGTGGGTCAGTTACCGCCGTCACCACGTGGGTCAGTTACCGCTGTCACTAGGTGGGTCAGTTACCACCGTCACCACGTGGGTCAGTTACCGCCGTCACCCTGTGGGTCAGTTACCGCTGTCACCACGTGGGTCAATTACTGCAGTCACCACGTGGGTCAGTTACCACCGTCACCACGTGGGTCAGTTACCGCCGTCACCACGTGGGTCAGTTACCACCGTCACCATGTGGGTCAGTAACCAAGGTTACCACGTGGGTCAATTACCACCGTCGCAACGTAGGTCAGTTACCGCCGTCACCACGTGGGTCAGTTACCACCGTCACCACGTGGGTCAGTTACCGCCGTCACCACGTGGGTCAGTTACCGCTGTCACTAGGTGGGTCAGTTACCACCGTCACCACGTGGGTCAGTTACCGCCGTCACCCTGTGGGTCAGTTACCGCTGTCACCACGTGGGTCAGTTATCGCCGTCACCACGTGGGTCAGTTGCCACCGTCACCATGTGGGTCAGTAACCAAGGTCACCACGTCGGTCAGTTAACACCGTCACCACGTAGGTCAGTTACCGCCGTCACCACGTGGGTCAGTTACGACCGTCACCACGTGGGTCAGTTACCGCCGTCACCACGTGGGTCAGTTACCACCGTCACCACGAGGGTCAGCTACCACCGTCACCACGTGAGTCAGTTACCACCGTCACCACGTGAGTCAGTTACCACCGTCACCACGTGGGTCAGTAACCAAGGTCACCACGTGGGTCAGTTACCACCCTCACCACGTGGGTCAGCTACCGCCGTCACCACGTGGGTCAGTTACCGCCGTCACCACGTGGGTCAGTTACCACCGTCACCACGTGAGTCAGTTACCACCGTCACCACGTGGGTCAGCTACCACCATCACCACGTGGGTCAGTTACCGCCGTCGCCGCCTCTTACCCTCTCCGATGACAGGTGAGACTAACAGCTTGGCATGACTGTGGCGGGTGAGATGAGAGGTGAGGTCTGGCTTTAGCGAGGGGTCGGCCTGTGGTATATGACGGGAGGCTGACTGATTTAGTATGTACGTCACCCCAGCACTACATTCCATCTTCGTTTCTCTTATTCTACGGGGCTCATTTGGCAAAATTAGTGTCATTTACTCGCGGCCACCCGCAACTCACTCCTCACCCTCCGCCCCCCACCCCCACCCCACACACACGCACACCGCTGCCATTATTCCGCCCCCGTCGGCAGCTCGCAAGAGGGCGCTGGTGTGCCATACCTGGTCCGACGGGGAGCGGTGAGTAACTTACAGGGGTCGAGGTGAGGGGTGTGTGAGGGACCCATGCCGCTAGGGGGCAGAGTGTGTGTGGGGGTGGGGGGGGGCGTGGCGCCTTGGCGGGTTTGGGGGAACCATACCGCTAGCCGATAGGGTGGGGGTGGGGGTGGTGGAACCATACCACTGGCGGGGATGGGGCAGGCTAGGGCATTGAAGGGCGTTAGGAAACCATGCCGCTAGTATAAATCACGAGACCATTAGACGTCAGAAAGGTATGTAAATGTCCGTTTCCTGGTTCCTCTCCTGCCCCTGCCGCGGTCTGCTAGATTACAACCCCACCAGGCACTCACCCGAACACCCTCACCCCCGTAGTTCCACACCCTCCGCCATCCTCTCCCTCGTCCGATACAACCCCACTGGTCCATCTCACCCTCATGTATCTGGCCACTCGCTGACTTCATTCAGCCCCCCCCCCCCCCTCGCCTTGCCCTGGCCAGGTCATTCTCAGGAGCCTCGCTCAAACGAGGCTTAACTATCTGTTGCCCTTCTGCTCACAAATAACCCTATTATACGGCCCTGCATTCAGCGCTGTGGTCTGACCGCCGCAGGTCTGGGGGAGCGGTAGGGGGTCTGGGGTCTGGGGTCTGGGGTCAGAGGTAGGGGGTCTGGGGTCTGGGTCTAGGGTCAGAGGTAGGGGGTCTGGGGTCTGGTGTCTGGGGTCAGAGGTTGGGGGCTCCCCGACCTCTGACACTCTCTCACGGCTGACCGCCCTCAAGCCATCAAGCCTGCGCGTAAGGGCGTATCAAGCCACACAGTGATTTACCGTGCTTTTCAGTGATTAACTCGGATATATAAATTGCTTTAGATGAATATTATATACTGCATTCTTTACAGTAGATCGGGTTTATGTAAAATAAAAAGAAAGGCGTCTGCGGTACGTCAAAGGCCGGCTTACCCCCTCTCCTTCACTCCCGCCCCCATTCCCCTACTCCCCACCCCCCCCTATCATCTGGCCCATCCGATGTCTGGTCTTGTCTTCAAACAGTGTCCCATTTGGCTTTGACCCACAAACAGCGGGAGTCTCACGCCAACTACCCCTTTCCAAATGGTCCCTCTCTCGACCCACCCTCTTCTTTCTAGTTCTCCCTTAGCCACTGTTCACACCCCTCAGCGGTCAGCCAGCTTTAGACTTTGAGTCTCCCACCCCCCCTCCCCCACTGCCCAAAACGAACACGTTTTAAGAGATGCATCTAGCTGACCAATGAGCGCTTCCAAAAAAGCTGCCAGACAAATGGCTGGCTGTAGATGAACGGGTTTTAGCCAGAGGCGGTGAGAGAGTGAACAGTGTGCAGACGACAGATCCACCCCCCGCCCGCCCCCCCCCCCCGTCAGGGCGGGCAGTGGGTGCTTTGCCTTCAGAAACCATGTCCCCCTATTATTCTCAACTGAAGTACCGTTGAAGCGGCTCTGCTATCCCCGAGGCCTTAAATGGCTTGCGTTGCTTTGATGTATGAAGTCTGTGTCTATGTAAAGCTACGTTAGTCTCAAAGCTTGGAAACTGTGCGGTTTTGAAGATTTTAAAAGGAACAGCCAGCTTGGCTCTATCGCTGCTTTTCCGATTCATATAATACCCAAGTGTCTATCCTCCAAATTGCAGAATTTTTCGTTCTATCTGTAGCTTACAATACACTTTAGAAGTAACCGCCAGGCACGATTTCGCCGCCTACCCAGGCGGCAGCCCTTTTTGGAGGCGTGTTTGGGATTGACCAATCAGGAGGCGATACTCTAATTTATTCAAACCGGAAATTGCGCCTATTGTGTGAGCAAAACAAGAGCGCGTGATAATCGCTAATATAAAAAGCTTCGATTCTAACTCCAATCATGGCATTGTTGCGGAGTCAATCGTCGCAAGAAGTATATCAATTTGTTTGGACGATACTTTTCCATGAAAAGCTAAGATCTTGCGGTACTGCGCGGCTTGGAACTGCCGATGTTCATCTGTAAATCGCGGCCCTGATCTCTCTCCTCGAGTTATAACGTAAGGCGGCGCCATATGAATAGTCACAATATGCGTCACTGCTCCCGGCAAAATGGCGCTCTGCTTGACATTGCTGGGGGCGGGTTGCCTTAATTTGGTTTTCTATACCAGTCGGCCGAAACGAAGCGTTAACACTCGCCAATTTAATTTTAAAATGTAAATTTTTGGTGCAGATCGCGATTGAAGTAGGTTGGACACCCGCTTTAATAAATGGAAGCTGAAAGCAAATCGGTGAAATAGAAGGAAAACTTGCATAGTTTAGTTAGCTTACTATCCAACATCCGTCCACCATTATAAAAATACATCATTGTAAACTGTAATACATGCAATGTACATATTTGATTACATATTTACATGTACGACCACAGTCATGTTCTGGAGAGGGGGGAGGGGGGGAGGTTCAACAGTCTGTGGTATGCACCACCCCAAAGACCTTAGTCCCCACCATCTGGTCCGTCCTGGGGTACTGGGACCCTCTGTCCCCTGCCGTTCTGGGACAAAGACGTCGTCAAGGTAACTCCGTCGTTCACGCCATCGGCCGCCATCACTCACGGCGGTAGCCAATGAGGCCCGTCACCCTTCAGTCAGTCGCGGCCCGCCCCACCACAACAGACACGTTAAAGAATCCATCTAGTCGAACGACTTTGGTGGTGTCCAGAAAGCTGCCAGGCAGCGACGCGCTGTAACTGAATAGGAAAAGGAGTGGGGCCCGCATGGGACCCTCAGGGACTGATTGGATCGGGTGGTAAGTAACAAAGCGTTCCCTGGCCTCCTTCCGTCCGCTAAGACATTTTTCGAAATGAAAGGTAAAATTTTGTTACATTTTTTGTTTAGGTGACTGTGTATGTGGCTATTTTCTCAATGGCATGAATTTCCCCGTCCACGTATAGTGTCTTGTGCATGTATGTTGCTCGTCTATTCTGCAAATGCATTTAGTCTGTTCAGGTGTAAAAATACGTCATCCACCCTAGAAAACCCAATAATACATTGTCCCTACCATAGCCTGGTTCCCGTCTGACCCCATATAACCTGGCTTCCGTACTGACTCCATACAGCCTGGTTCCCGTACTGACCCCATATAACCTGGTTCCGGTACTGACCCCATATAACCTGGTTCGAGTACTGACCCCATAAAGAATGGTTCACATATAAACCTCATGCAGCCTGGTTCCCGTCTGACCTTATATTACCTGGTTCCCCTACTGACCCCATACAGCCTGGTTCCCGTACTGACCCCATAAAGCCTGGTGCCAGCGCTGACCTCGCGTTGAAGCCCACACCACGGTACCTAGGCCTCGTATTATTGCTTCCACCTACCTCTCTCTCTCCCATAGCTCCCCCCATCTCCCCCTTCACACCCTAGCCTAGCCTAGCTCCCCCCCCCCCCATCTCCACCTTCACCCCTCAGCCTCACCTAGCTCCCCGCCCCATCTCCCCCTTCGAACTCGGTGACGAATACTACACGACTGCATTGGCCACGTGCTGGTTACCATCACCCATGGCGGGGGTGGGGGGTAGCATGGGGCGTGGCGGCGGGATGGCGTACAGGGTGGGGGGGGGGTGATGGGTAGAAGAATGCATGGTCTAGGTGTGAGGTTGCATGAGTAGGCGAAGGTGGGTGGGGGTGGGGGCGAAGTAGATTCCATGGTATGTAGGGAGTGGGTGGGGTGAAGGCTGTAGGGAGGCGGGCGGGTGTGGGGTGGGGGTGAAGGCTGTAGGGCGGGAGGCCGGCGGGTGGGGGGTGGGGTGGAGGCTGTAGGGAGGGAGGCGGGCGGTTAGAGGGTGGATGCTGTAGGGCGGGAGGCGGGCGGGTGGGGGGTTGGGTGGAGGCTGTAGGGCGGGAGGCGGGCGGGTGGGGGGTTGCGGTACGCCCGGCCCCCCGCCTACATTACGTGATACAATGCCGGCCAGCCTGAGTGGTGCTGCGGATTATAAGAGCCGCTTCGGGTGTACAGATAGTTAGAGCCATCGAAACTAAACGTTAACATCCCCCGGCGGGGGGGGGGGGGGGGGGGAGGGGGTACTTGTGTGATGCGTTCGGCCTTGCCTGGCTAACTTCCCCCTGTGCCGGCCCCTCCTCCCCCCTCCCCCACCCCCCGTGCTCTCGGCTTTAATGAGAGTTCCTTTCCTCCGGTAGAGGGCTGACAACGTTCGCCCTGGGCACCCAGATGGCAGAGGGGAGGCGGCTCGACCGGTGGAGGTACCAGCCACCCACACCAATCGGGGAATGGTCCGGGGGGAAGAGGGGAGGGGGTGGGGGGAAGGAGGGGGAGGGAGGGGGATGGGCAGATGCACGGGGGGGGGGAGGAGGGGCAGGGCAGATAGAGGGAGGGGGTGATTGGGGAAGCGGAGATGAGAAGGGGAAGGTGAGGGAAGATGGGGAGGGGGAGGGAAGGGGAGGAGTAGGGGAAGGGAAGTTGGGGGGAGGGGTGGAGGGCAGGGGAGGGGAAGGAAGAATGAGAGGAGGAGGGGAAGGGAAGATGAGGATAGGGGGTGGGGGGTAGGGGGAGGGAAGATGAGGACGTCCAGACCTTGGGGGATTCGGTGTGAATTAGATGTATATACAATACACATATATATGGTGGAATGCCTATTAGAGGCAGTGCTTCCGGTGATGCGCAGCTCCCTTCTGTCCTCTCCGCTCGCCTCTCCCATCTTCTCATTTGGGTTTCATCGCAGAAGGGTGAGCACCGCTCCTCCTCCCGCCGGCCCCGCTCCCTCACCCCCCCCCCTACCCCCCCCCCCCCCGCCGCCTCTGGAGCCCATTGGCGTGAGATACAGGGGCGCCACAAGTGTCTCTTGACATGCCAACGCGCCGCGAGCTCCAGGGTGCTTAACCTTGCACGGCTAGAGGCAAAAGTGGAATCCTCTACAAGCCAACCACGTGGAGGAAAAAAAACTGCCGGGTGAAAAACAACGTGCGTTGTCGGCAGTAAATCATGCGTTACAACGGCTGGAGACCCGCCCATCGGCAACTTCCGGTGCGCCTTTCTGGGGAACGCCTCCCGTAGATAACGCTAATGAAAGTCTCGCGTTTTTACCAGCAACTGCATATGCCGCACTTGTTCCCAAGTTGTTTTTTCGGGCATAAGTCATGGATACAACTACTCTACTATCGCGCACCTGTCTACAACGCCAGGTACCCGCTAAGGTGTTTGTACGTCCACTTGTCCCTAGGAAGCCCAAGAGGACATGGGGGCCCCTGCCACCTACACGAAAAGCGATACTCTGTAAGTCTATAACTTATGTCAGGCAAGCCCTTCCGCCCACACTTCTTATTATGCGGTGAGGTGCGTTAATTAATGCCACTAGTGGGTCGTTGGAGTTATACGCATATATATAACCTCATTTATAATTATCAGTTAGTGGCCCTTGCGTTTATTGTTGATTTTTAATACCGACGTTAAAGACACGTTTATCTTGTCCTATCTTGCCTCAGACAATTTCCTAGACCTAAACACAAGTTTGCCCTTGCGTTTATTGTTGATTTTTAATACCGACGTTAAAGACACGTTTATCTTGTCCTATCTTGCCTCAGACAATTTCCTAGACCTAAACACAAGTTTACGGAATTGCCACGTCGCCCAAACAAGCTTTTCCGTTACAGTGGGCTGTGACTGGCCATTATCAAAATCAATTCAGTTTTCAATTCTAAATGAGGAACGTCTTGAATCCCCGGCGGAATAAGTAGATACAACAATTTATAAGGAGGTGCCGCTGGAGCTCCTAAATCATACCCGTTCAGGAACTGTGTAAACATAGACCTCACTCACGTCACAGAATTAAATTTATGTACGGTCTATAGTACATACAAAACCAGTGACTTTTTCCCAACTGCCCCCCAAAGTAGGCAAAGCAGTAATTTAGGACCCATTGGTGTACCAACACGTACGAAGAAGGATTTCCAGCGGCACGTCCCTAGCAGTTACCTTGAGAGAGCCCTCCGGTCTTGAATGGTTTAGAACTAAGGGGCCACGTTGTTCCTCAACTCGCCAGATTGTTCATGTGGTATATGGATCATGATGTGCATTGCTACAAGACCCCCCCGCCTGTCCCATGATAGAAGACCCCCGGCCTGCCCAATGGTAGACATACCCCCGGCCTGTCCGAAGGCAGAGTGACCCACCCACCCGACCCTTACCAATGGTAGACAGACTCACCTGCCTGTCCAATGGTAGACAGACCCCCGGCCTGTCCAATGGTAGACAGACCCCCCCGCCTGTCAAATGGTAGACAGACCTCTCCCCTCCCGCCCGGTCCAATGGTAGAGTGACCCACCCCCGGCCGGACCAATGGTAGACAGACCCCCTCGGCCTGTCCAATGGTAGACAGACCCCCTCGGCCTGTCCAATGGTAGACAGACCCCCGGCCTGACCAATGGCAGACAGACCCCCGGCCTGTCCAATGGTAGACAGACCCCACCCCCCTGTCCAATGGTAGACAGACCCCCGACCTGCCCAATGGTAGACAGACCCCCGGCCTGTCCAATGGTAGACAGACCCCCGGCCTGTCCAATGGTAGACAGGCCCCCGGCCTGTCCAATGGTAGACAGACCCCCCCCCCCTGTCCAATGGTAGACAGACCCCCGGCCTGCCCAATCGTAGACAGACCCCCGGCCTGTCCAATGGTAGACAGACCCCCGGCCTGTCCATTGGTAGACAGACCCCCGGCCTGTCCAATGGTAGACAGGCCCCCGGCCTGCCCAATGGTAGACAGACCCCCGGCCTGTCCAATGGTAGACAGACCCCCGGCCTGTCCATTGGTAGACAGACCCTCGGCCTGTCCAATGGTAGACAGACCTCCGGCCTGTCCAATCGTAGACAGACCACGGCCTGTCCATTGGTAGACAGACCCCCCGGTCTGTCCAATGGTAGACAGACCCCCGGCGTGTCCAATGGTAGACAGACCCCCCCCCTGTCCAATGGTAGACAGACCCCCGGCCTGCCCAATGGTAGACAGACCTCTCCCCTCCCGCCCGGTCCAATGGTAGAGTGACCCACCCCCGGCCGGACCAATGGTAGACAGACCCCCTCGGCCTGTCCAATGGTAGACAGACCCCCTCGGCCTGTCCAATGGTAGACAGACCCCCGGCCTGACCAATGGTAGACAGACCCTCGGCCTGTCCAATGGTAGACAGACCCCACCCCCCTGTCCAATGGTAGACAGACCCCCGACCTGCCCAATGGTAGACAGACCCCCGGCCTGTCCAATGGTAGACAGACCCCCGGCCTGTCCAATGGTAGACAGGCCCCCGGCCTGTCCAATGGTAGACAGACCCCCCCCCCCTGTCCAATGGTAGACAGACCCCCGGCCTGCCCAATCGTAGACAGACCCCCGGCCTGTCCAATGGTAGACAGACCCCCGGCCTGTCCATTGGTAGACAGACCCCCGGCCTGTCCAATGGTAGACAGGCCCCCGGCCTGTCTAATGGTAGACAGGCTCCTGGCCTGTCCAATGGTAGACAGACCCCCCCCCCCCTGTCCAATGGTAGACAGACCCCCGGCCTGCCCAATGGTAGACAGACCCCCGGCCTGTCCAATGGTAGACAGACCCCCGGCCTGTCCATTGGTAGACAGACCCTCGGCCTGTCCAATGGTAGACAGACCTCCGGCCTGTCCAATCGTAGACAGACCACGGCCTGTCCATTGGTAGACAGACCCCCCGGTCTGTCCAATGGTAGACAGACCCCCGGCGTGTCCAATGGTAGACAGACCCCCCCCTGTCCAATGGTAGACAGACCCCCGGCCTGCCCAATGGTAGACAGACCCCCGGCCTGTCCAATGGTAGACAGACCCCCGGCCTGTCCATTGGTAGACAGACCCTCGGCCTGTCCAATGGTAGACAGACCCCCAGCCTGTCCAAAGGTAGACAGACCCCCGGCCTGTCCAATGGTAGACAGACCCCGGCCTGTCCAATGGTAGACAGACCCCCGGCCTGTCCAATCGTAGACAGACCACGGCCTGTCCATTGGTAGACAGACCCCCCGGCCTGTCCAATGGTAGACAGACCCCCGGCCTGTCCAACGGTAGACAGACCCCGGGCCTGTCCATTGGTAGACAGAGCCTCGGCCTGTCCAATGGTAAACAGACCCCCGGCCTGTCCAATCGTAGACAGACCACGGCCTGTCCAATGGTAGACAGACCCTCGGCCTGTCCAATGGTAGACATATCCAGGGGCTGTCCAATGGTAGACAGATTCCCCTCCCTGTCCAATGGTAGACAGACCCCCGGCCTGTCCCATGGTAGAGTGACCCACCCACCCGACCCTTACCAAAGGTAGGCAGACTCTCTGCCTGTATAATGGTAGACAGACCCCCGGCCTGTCCAATGGTAGACAGACTCCCGGCCTGTCCAAATGTAGACAGACCCCCGGCCTGTCCAATGGTAGACAGAGCCCCCCCCCCCCTGTCCAATGGTAGAAGACCCCCCCTCCCCTGTCCAATGGTAGACAGACCCCCGGGCTGTCCAATGGTAGACAGACCCCCGGCCTGTCCATCGGTAGACAGACCCCTCGGCCTGTCCAATGGTAGACAGACCCCCGGCCTGTCCAATGGTAGACAGACCCCCGGCCTGTCCAATGGTAGACAGACCCCCGGCCTGTCCCAATGGTAGACAGACCCCCGGGCTGTCCAATGGTAGACAGACCCCCGGCCTGTCCATCGGTAGACAGACCCCCGGCCTGTCCAATGGTAGACAGACCCCCGGCCTGTCCAATGGTAGACAGACCCCCGGGCTGTCCAATGGTAGACAGACCCCCGGCCTGTCCATCGGTAGACAGACCCCCGGCCTGTCCAATGGTAGACAGACCCCCGGCCTGTCCAATGGTAGACAGACCCCCGGCCTGTCCATGGTAGACAGACCCCCGGCCTGTCCAATGGTAGACAGACAGCCCCTCCCCCCCCCCCCCACCCCGGGAGTGATGGAAGTGGCTGCACACGTCCAACAACAGCCGAGCGTAGGTAATCTTGTAGGTCGACTGAAGGCAACTGATGCGGTGAACGAGATCTGATAGAGGGATGCGGGGGGTGGGGGGGTGGGGCGGGTGGAGACGGGAGAGGGGAGGTGCAGCAAGGGGGGGGGGGCGGCAGGGTGAGGGCCTACATTCTACAAAGTGGTCGGAGGACGTGGTATGGATCGAGAATTTCGATATCGAAATGGGGGGGGGGGGTGGGGGTAGGGTGAGGTCAGAAAAAAACACAATGTTGCGTGAGAGAGGGAATAAGGGGGTGGTCGTAGTGAGGGGGGTGGGGGTGGCAGGGGTTGACCCTGAGCTACCAGACATGTATCTATGGGCCGATGTCGCTGCATACTCCAGCAGCACCGCAAGAGGGAGAAGAAGAAGCGACTAAACGAGGCACTTGGGCCGCCAGAAAACCCTCTCCCGGCCTGGGCGGTTTGTCGGCGGCAGTCAAAGGGGGTGTCGCCGAGACGACGTGGCCGTTAAGACATCATTGTGCGCCAACCTGCCCCTCCCCTCCCTCCAGCCCCCCCCCCCCCCCGATCCACCCACGCCTCCGGCTTGTGCTAGATCTAACCAAACCCTTATCTTTCACGTAACATTAATTATTTGTCTCTGGTGGCCAAATCACCCTTCTTCTGACTCCCTCTTATCTTCCTCTCGACGTCTTTTTTCATTCTCCTGATGTATTTGTTTTTTCCATCGTGTGTGAGAGATCTCTTTCTCCTATTGCCCGTCCTGCATTATCTTCGGCACCAAGAGACCAGCCAACCCTCAGAGCTCATTTCATTAACCGAAAGTTGCTTCCACGACGTTCAACATATTTTACGCCCCAATCCAGTCCGATTCGCGTCCCTTTCTTGATCTAACGCCAGTTAATTTTCACCAAGCCATGTTCCATTCAACCGGAACCTCCATTCATTCTCCCGTGCAGGCGCCGTTCGCGTCTGCCGCTAGCAAGGGGGCCCTGGTCGATGGTGGGCGGTGCCTGAGGGGTGGGGGTGGGGGTGGGGGGGGGGGCGCTGGGGGGGGGGGGGCGGGTGGATAATCCCGGCTGCCACAGGCCCCGGCTCCCCAGCGACGACACCGGCCGCGGCCTCGTGGTCCAAGTGACGGCTACGAAGCGAAAAAGACGCTTCCCGAAAAGACGCTTCCACAGGTTTACGTTTGTACATAACTCCGGCTGGGCGCTCCGATCTCCACAGAACATGCTGGGGTTTTATTGCGATACCGTGTATGCCGCTGGGACATGGGGCAAGGATAAATCAGTTATTGCTGTATAAAGGGGGTTGCGCGGCTGTAGGGTGTAGAGAGAGGAGCAGGGGAGGGGGGCAGTCAGAGCTGTAGGGTGTAGAGAGAGGAGCGGGGGGACAGTCAGAGCTGTAGGGTGTAGAGCGAGGAGCAGGGGGGCAGTCAGAGCTGTAGGGTGTAGAGAGAGGAGCAGTGGGGCAGTCAGAGCTGTAGGGTGTAGAGAGAGGAGCAGGGGGGGGGGCAGTCAGAGCTGTAGGGTGTAGAGAGAGGAGCGGGGGGGGGCAGTCGGAGCTGTAGGGTGTAGAGAGAGGAGCGGGGGGCAGTCAGAGCTGTAGGGAGTAGAGAGAGGAGCAGGGGGGCAGTCAGAGCTGTAGGGTGTAGAGAGAGGAGCAGTGGGGCAGTCAGAGCTGTAGGGTGTAGAGAGAGGAGCAGGGGGGGGGGGGGCAGTCAGAGCTGTAGGGTGTAGAGAGAGGAGCGGGGGGGGGCAGTCAGAGCTGTAGGGTGTAGAGAGAGGAGCGGGGGGCAGTCAGAGCTGTAGGGTGTAGAAAGAGGAGCGGGGGGGGGGGGCAGTCAGAGCTATAGGGTGTAGAGAGAGGAGCGGGAGGGCAGTCAGAGCTGTAGTGTGTAGAGAGAGGAGCAGGGGGGCAGTCAGAGCTGTAGGGTGTAGAGAGAGGAGCGGGGGTGGGGGCAGGCAGAGCTGTAGGGTGTAGAGAGAAGAGCGGGGTGGCAGTCAGAGCTGTAGGGTGTAGAGAGAGGAGCAGGGGGGCAGTCAGAACTGTAGGGTGTAGAGAGAGGAGCGGGGGGGGGCAGTCAGAGCTGTAGGGTGTAGAGAGAGGAGCAGGGGGGCAGTCAGAGCCGTAGGGTGTAGAGAGAGGAGCGGGGGGGCAGTCAGAGCTGTAGGGTGTAGAGAGAGGAGTGGGGGGGGGGGCGTCAGAGCTGTAGGGTGTAGAGAGAGGAGCAGGGGGGCCGTCAGAGCTGTAGAGTGTAGAGAGAGGAGCGGGACGGCAGTCAGAGATATAGGGTGTAGAGAGAGGAGCAGGGGGGCAGTCAGAGCTGTAGGGTGTAGAGAGAGGAGCAGGGGGGCAGTCAGAGCTGTATGGTGTAGAGAGAGGAGCGGGGGGACAGTCAGAGCTGTAGGGTGTAGAGAGAGGAGCAGGGGGGCAGTCAGAGCTGTATGGTGTAGAGAGAGGAGCAGGGGGGCAGTCAGAGCTGTATGGTGTAGAGAGAGGAGCAGGGTGGCAGTCAGAGCTGTATGGGGTAGAGAGAGGAGCGGGGGGGGGGGCAGTCAGAGCTGTAGGGTGTAGAGAGAGGAGCAGGGGGGCAGTCAGAGCTGTATGGTGTAGAGAGAGGAGCAGGGTGGCAGTCAGAGCTGTATGGTGTAGAGAGAGGAGCGGGGGGGGGGCAGTCAGAGCTGTAGGGTGTAGAGAGAGGAGCAGGGGGGCAGTCAGAGCTGTAGGGTGTAGAGAGAGGAGCGGGGGGGCAGTCAGAGCTGTAGGGTGTAGAGAGAGGAGCGGGGGGCAGTCAGAGCTGTAGGGTGTAGAGAGAGGAGCGGGGGGGGGACAGTCAGAGCTGTAGGGTGTAGAGAGATGAGCGGGGGGGGGCAGTTAGAGCTGTAGGGTGTAGAGAGAGGAGCGGGGGGGCAGTCAGAGCTGTAGGGTGTAGAGAGAGGAGCGGGGGGGCAGTCAGAGCTGTAGGGTGTAGAGAGAGGAGCGCGGGGCAGTCAGAGCTGTAGGGTGTAGAGAGAGGAGCGGGGGGGGGCAGTCAGAGCTGTAGAGTGTAGAGAGATGAGCGGGGGGGGGCAGTTAGAGCTGTAGGGTGTAGAGAGAGGAGCGAGGGGGGGCAGTCAGAGCTGTATGGTGTAGAGAGAGAAGCAGGGGAGCAGTCAGAGCTGTAGGGTGTAGAGAGAGGAACAGGGTGGCAGTCAGAGCTGTATGGTGTAGAGAGAGGAGCAGGGGGACAGTCAGAGCTGTAGGGTGTAGAGAGAGGAGCAGGGGGGCAGTCAGAGCTGTAGGGTGTAGAGAGAGGAACAGGGGGGCAGTCAGAGCTGTAGGGTGTAGAGAGAGGAACAGGGGGGCAGTCAGAGCTGTATGGTGTAGAGAGAGGAGCAGGGGGACAGTCAGAGCTGTATGGGGTAGAGAGAGGAGCGGGGGGGGGGCAGTCAGAGCTGTATGGTGTAGAGAGAGGAGCAGGGGGACAGTCAGAGCTGTATGGGGTAGAGAGAGGAGCGGGGGGGGGCAGTCAGAGCTGTAGGGTGTAGAGAGAGGAGCAGTGGGGCAGTCAGAGCTGTATGGGGTAGAGAGAGGAGCGGGGGGGGGGCAGTCAGAGCTGTATGGTGTAGAGAGAGGAGCAGGGGGACAGTCAGAGCTGTATGGGGTAGAGAGAGGAGCGGGGGGGGGGCAGTCAGAGCTGTAGGGTGTAGAGAGAGGAGCAGGGGGACAGTCAGAGCTGTATGGGGGTAGAGAGAGGAGCGGGGAGGGGGGCAGTCAGAGCTGTATGGTGTAGAGAGAGGAGCGGGGGGGGGGGCGTCAGAGCTGTAGGGTGTAGAGAGATGAGCAGGGTGGCAGTCAGAGCTGTATGGGGTAGAGAGAGGAGCGGGGAGGGGGGCAGTCAGAGCTGTATGGTGTAGAGAGAGGAGCAGGGTGGCAGTCAGAGCTGTAGGGTGTAGAGAGAGAAGCAGGGGGACAGTCAGAGCTGTATGGTGTAGAGAGAGGAGCAGGGTGGCAGTCAGAGCTGTAGGGTGTAGAGAGAGGAGCGGGGGGGCAGTCAGAGCTGTAGGGTGTAGAGAGAGGAGCGGGGGGCAGTCAGAGCTGTATGGTGTAGAGAGAGGAGCAGGGGGGCAGTCAGAGCTGTATGGTGTAGAGAGAGGAGCAGGGTGGCAGTCAGAGCTGTAGGGTGTAGAGAGAGGAGCGGGGGGGCAGTCAGAGCTGTATGGTGTAGAGAGAGAAGCGGGGGGGGGGGGGCAGTCAGAGCTGTATGGTGTAGAGAGAGGAGCAGGGGGACAGTCAGAGCTGTATGGGGTAGAGAGAGGAGCGGGGGGGGGGCAGTCAGAGCTGTAGGGTGTAGAGAGAGGAGCAGGGGGACAGTCAGAGCTGTATGGGGTAGAGAGAGGAGCGGGGAGGGGGGCAGTCAGAGCTGTATGGTGTAGAGAGAGGAGCGGGGGGGGGCGTCAGAGCTGTAGGGTGTAGAGAGATGAGCAGGGTGGCAGTCAGAGCTGTATGGGGTAGAGAGAGGAGCGGGGAGGGGGGCAGTCAGAGCTGTATGGTGTAGAGAGAGGAGCAGGGTGGCAGTCAGAGCTGTATGGTGTAGAGAGAGAAGCATGGGGGGCAGTCAGAACTGTAGGGTGTAGAGAGAGGAGCAGGGTGGCAGTCAGAGCTGTATGGTGTAGAGAGAGGAGCAGGGTGGCAGTCAGAGCTGTAGGGTGTAGAGAGAGGAGCAGGGTGGCAGTCAGAGCTGTATGGTGTAGAGAGAGGAGTGGGGGGGGGGGGCGTCAGAGCTGTAGGGTGTAGAGAGAGGAGCAGGGGGACAGTCAGAGCTGTATGGGGTAGAGAGAGGAGCGGGGAGGGGGGCAGTCAGAGCTGTATGGTGTAGAGAGAGGAGCGGGGGGGGGCGTCAGAGCTGTAGGGTGTAGAGAGATGAGCAGGGTGGCAGTCAGAGCTGTATGGTGTAGAGAGAGGAGCAGGGTGGCAGTCAGAGCTGTATGGTGTAGAGAGAGGAGCAGGGGGACAGTCAGAGCTGTATGGTGTAGAGAGAGAAGCATGGGGGGCAGTCAGAGCTGTATGGTGTAGAGAGAGGAGCAGGGGGGCAGTCAGAGCTGTATGGTGTAGAGAGAGGAGCAGGGTGGCAGTCAGAGCTGTATGGTGTAGAGAGAGAAGCAGGGTGGCAGTCAGAGCTGTATGGTGTGGAGAGAGGAGCAGGGTGGCAGTCAGAGCTGTATGGTGTAGAGAGAGGAGCAGGGTGGCAGTCAGAGATGTAGGGTGTAGAGAGAGGAGCAGGGGGGCAGTCAGAGCTGTATGGGGTAGAGAGAGGAGCAGGGGGGCAGTCAGAGCTGTAGGGTGTAGAGAGAGGAGCAGGGTGGCAGTCAGAGCTGTATGGTGTAGAGAGAGAAGCATGGGGGGCAGTCAGAGCTGTATGGTGTAGAGAGAGAAGCGGGGGGGGGCAGTCAGAGTTGTATGGTGTAGAGAGAGGAGCAGGGTGGCAGTCAGAGCTGTAGGGTGTAGAGAGAGGAGCGGGGGGGCAGTCAGAGCTGTATGGTGTAGGAGAGGAGCAGGGTGGCAGTCAGAGCTGTATGGGGTAGAGAGAGGAGCGGGGGGGGGGGGCAGTCAGAGCTGTAGGGTGTAGAGAGAGGAGCAGGGGGGCAGTCAGAGCTGTATGGTGTAGAGAGAGGAGCAGGGTGGCAGTCAGAGCTGTATGGTGTAGAGAGAGGAGCGGGGGGGGGGCAGTCAGAGCTGTAGGGTGTAGAGAGAGGAGCAGGGGGGCAGTCAGAGCTGTAGGGTGTAGAGAGAGGAGCGGGGGGGCAGTCAGAGCTGTAGGGTGTAGAGAGAGGAGCGGGGGGCAGTCAGAGCTGTAGGGTGTAGAGAGAGGAGCGGGGGGGGGGACAGTCAGAGCTGTAGGGTGTAGAGAGATGAGCGGGGGGGGGGCAGTTAGAGCTGTAGGGTGTAGAGAGAGGAGCGGGGGGGCAGTCAGAGCTGTAGGGTGTAGAGAGAGGAGCGGGGGGGCAGTCAGAGCTGTAGGGTGTAGAGAGAGGAGCGCGGGGCAGTCAGAGCTGTAGGGTGTAGAGAGAGGAGCGGGGGGGGGCAGTCAGAGCTGTAGAGTGTAGAGAGATGAGCGGGGGGGGGGCAGTTAGAGCTGTAGGGTGTAGAGAGAGGAGCGAGGGGGGGCAGTCAGAGCTGTATGGTGTAGAGAGAGAAGCAGGGGAGCAGTCAGAGCTGTAGGGTGTAGAGAGAGGAACAGGGGGGCAGTCAGAGCTGTATGGTGTAGAGAGAGGAGCAGGGGGACAGTCAGAGCTGTAGGGTGTAGAGAGAGGAGCAGGGGGGCAGTCAGAGCTGTAGGGTGTAGAGAGAGGAACAGGGGGGCAGTCAGAGCTGTAGGGTGTAGAGAGAGGAACAGGGGGGCAGTCAGAGCTGTATGGTGTAGAGAGAGGAGCAGGGGGACAGTCAGAGCTGTATGGGGTAGAGAGAGGAGCGGGGGGGGGGCAGTCAGAGCTGTATGGTGTAGAGAGAGGAGCAGGGGGACAGTCAGAGCTGTATGGGGTAGAGAGAGGAGCGGGGGGGGCAGTCAGAGCTGTAGGGTGTAGAGAGAGGAGCAGTGGGGCAGTCAGAGCTGTATGGGGTAGAGAGAGGAGCGGGGGGGGGCAGTCAGAGCTGTATGGTGTAGAGAGAGGAGCAGGGGGACAGTCAGAGCTGTATGGGGTAGAGAGAGGAGCGGGGGGGGGGCAGTCAGAGCTGTAGGGTGTAGAGAGAGGAGCAGGGGGACAGTCAGAGCTGTATGGGGTAGAGAGAGGAGCGGGGAGGGGGGCAGTCAGAGCTGTATGGTGTAGAGAGAGGAGCGGGGGGGGGCGTCAGAGCTGTAGGGTGTAGAGAGATGAGCAGGGTGGCAGTCAGAGCTGTATGGGGTAGAGAGAGGAGCGGGGAGGGGGGCAGTCAGAGCTGTATGGTGTAGAGAGAGGAGCAGGGTGGCAGTCAGAGCTGTAGGGTGTAGAGAGAGAAGCAGGGGGACAGTCAGAGCTGTATGGTGTAGAGAGAGGAGCAGGGTGGCAGTCAGAGCTGTAGGGTGTAGAGAGAGGAGCGGGGGGGCAGTCAGAGCTGTAGGGTGTAGAGAGAGGAGCGGGGGGCAGTCAGAGCTGTATGGTGTAGAGAGAGGAGCAGGGGGGCAGTCAGAGCTGTATGGTGTAGAGAGAGGAGCAGGGTGGCAGTCAGAGCTGTAGGGTGTAGAGAGAGGAGCGGGGGGGCAGTCAGAGCTGTATGGTGTAGAGAGAGAAGCGGGGGGGGGGGCAGTCAGAGCTGTATGGTGTAGAGAGAGGAGCAGGGGGACAGTCAGAGCTGTATGGGGTAGAGAGAGGAGCGGGGGGGGGGCAGTCAGAGCTGTAGGGTGTAGAGAGAGGAGCAGGGGGACAGTCAGAGCTGTATGGGGTAGAGAGAGGAGCGGGGAGGGGGGCAGTCAGAGCTGTATGGTGTAGAGAGAGGAGCGGGGGGGGCGTCAGAGCTGTAGGGTGTAGAGAGATGAGCAGGGTGGCAGTCAGAGCTGTATGGGGTAGAGAGAGGAGCGGGGAGGGGGGCAGTCAGAGCTGTATGGTGTAGAGAGAGGAGCAGGGTGGCAGTCAGAGCTGTATGGTGTAGAGAGAGAAGCATGGGGGGCAGTCAGAACTGTAGGGTGTAGAGAGAGGAGCAGGGTGGCAGTCAGAGCTGTATGGTGTAGAGAGAGGAGCAGGGTGGCAGTCAGAGCTGTAGGGTGTAGAGAGAGGAGCAGGGTGGCAGTCAGAGCTGTATGGTGTAGAGAGAGGAGTGGGGGGGGGGCGTCAGAGCTGTAGGGTGTAGAGAGAGGAGCAGGGGGACAGTCAGAGCTGTATGGGGTAGAGAGAGGAGCGGGGAGGGGGGCAGTCAGAGCTGTTTGGTGTAGAGAGAGGAGCGGGGGGGGGGCGTCAGAGCTGTAGGGTGTAGAGAGATGAGCAGGGTGGCAGTCAGAGCTGTATGGTGTAGAGAGAGGAGCAGGGTGGCAGTCAGAGCTGTATGGTGTAGAGAGAGGAGCAGGGGGACAGTCAGAGCTGTATGGTGTAGAGAGAGAAGCATGGGGGGCAGTCAGAGCTGTATGGTGTAGAGAGAGGAGCAGGGGGGCAGTCAGAGCTGTATGGTGTAGAGAGAGGAGCAGGGTGGCAGTCAGAGCTGTATGGTGTAGAGAGAGAAGCAGGGTGGCAGTCAGAGCTGTATGGTGTGGAGAGAGGAGCAGGGTGGCAGTCAGAGCTGTATGGTGTAGAGAGAGGAGCAGGGTGGCAGTCAGAGATGTAGGGTGTAGAGAGAGGAGCAGGGGGGCAGTCAGAGCTGTATGGGGTAGAGAGAGGAGCAGGGGGGCAGTCAGAGCTGTAGGGTGTAGAGAGAGGAGCAGGGTGGCAGTCAGAGCTGTATGGTGTAGAGAGAGAAGCATGGGGGGCAGTCAGAGCTGTATGGTGTAGAGAGAGAAGCGGGGGGGGCAGTCAGAGTTGTATGGTGTAGAGAGAGGAGCAGGGTGGCAGTCAGAGCTGTAGGGTGTAGAGAGAGGAGCGGGGGGGCAGTCAGAGCTGTATGGTGTAGAGAGAGGAGTGGGGGGGGGCGTCAGAGCTGTAGGGTGTAGAGAGATGAGCAGGGTGGCAGTCAGAGCTGTATGGTGTAGAGAGAGGAGCGGGGGGGGGGCAGTCAGAGCTGTAGGGTGTAGAGAGAGGAGCAGGGTGGCAGTCAGAGCTGTATGGTGTAGAGAGAGAAGCATGGGGGGCAGTCAGAGCTGTATGGTGGAGAGAGAGGAGCAGGGTGGCAGTCAGAGCTGTATGGTGTAGAGAGAGAAGCATGGGGGGCAGTCAGAGCTGTATGGTGTAGAGAGAGAAGCGGGGGGGGGGCAGTCAGAGCTGTATGGTGTAGAGAGAGGAGCAGGGTGGCAGTCAGAGCTGTAGGGTGTAGAGAGAGGAGCAGGGTGGCAGTCAGAGCTGTAGGGTGTAGAGAGAGGAGCAGGGTGGCAGTCAGAGCTGTATGGTGTAGAGAGAGAAGCATGGGGGGCAGTCAGAGCTGTATGGTGTAGAGAGAGAAGCGGGGGGGGGGGGCAGTCAGAGCTGTATGGTGTAGAGAGAGGAGCAGGGGGGCAGTCAGAGCTGTAGGGTGTAGAGAGAGGAGCAGGGTGGCAGTCAGAGCTGTAGGGTGTAGAGAGAGGAGCAGGGTGGCAGTCAGAGCTGTATGGTGTAGAGAGAGAAGCATGGGGGGCAGTCAGAGCTGTATGGTGTAGAGAGAGAAGCGGGGGGGGGGGCAGTAAGAGCTGTATGGTGTAGAGAGAGGAGCAGGGGGGCAGTCAGAGCTGTAGGGTGTAGAGAGAGGAGCAGGGTGGCAGTCAGAGCTGTATGGTGTAGAGAGAGGAGCAGGGTGGCAGTCAGAGCTGTATGGGGTAGAGAGAGGAGCGTGGGGGGGGGGCAGTCAGAGCTGTAGGGTGTAGAGAGAGGAGCAGGGGGACAGTCAGAGCTGTATGGGGTAGAGAGAGGAGCGGGGAGGGGGGCAGTCAGAGCTGTATGGTGTAGAGAGATGAGCAGGGTGGCAGTCAGAGCTGTATGGTGTAGAGAGAGGAGCAGGGGGGCAGTCAGAGCTGTATGGTGTAGAGAGAGGAGCGGGGGGCAGTCAGAGCTGTATGATGTAGAGAGAGGAGCAGGGTGGCAGTCAGAGCTGTATGGGGTAGAGAGAGGAGCGGGGGGGCAGTTATAGCTGTAGGGTGTAGAGAGAGGAGCGGGGGGGCAGTCAGAGCTGTAGGGTGTAAAGAGAGGAGCGGGGGGCAGTCAGAGCTGTATGGTGTAGAGAGAGGAGCAGGGTGGCAGTCAGAGCTGTATGGTGTAGAGAGAGAAGCAGGGGGACAGTCAGAGCTGTAGGGTGTAGAGAGAGGAGCAGAGGGGGCAGTCAGAGCTGTATGGTGTAGAGAGAGGAGCGGGGGGCAGTCAGAGCTGTAGGGTGTAGAGAGAGGAGCGGGGGGCAGTCAGAGCTGTATGGTGTAGAGAGAGGAGCAGGGTGGCAGTCAGAGCTGTAGGGTGTAGAGAGAGAAGCAGGGGGACAGTCAGAGCTGTATGGTGTAGAGAGAGGAGCAGGGTGGCAGTCAGAGCTGTAGGGTGTAGAGAGAGGAGCGGGGGGGCAGTCAGAGCTGTATGGTGTAGAGAGAGGAGCGGGGGGCAGTCAGAGCTGTATGGTGTAGAGAGAGGAGCAGGGGGGCAGTCAGAGCTGTATGGTGTAGAGAGAGGAGCAGGGTGGCAGTCAGAGCTGTAGGGTGTAGAGAGAGGAGCGGGGGGGCAGTCAGAGCTGTATGGTGTAGAGAGAGAAGCGGGGGGGGGCAGTCAGAGCTGTATGGTGTAGAGAGAGGAGCAGGGTGGCAGTCAGAGCTGTATGGTGTAGAGAGAGGAGCAGGGTGGCAGTCAGAGCTGTATGGTGTAGAGAGAGAAGCGGGGGGGGGGCAGTCAGAGCTGTATGGTGTAGAGAAAGGAGCAGGGTGGCAGTCAGAGCTGTATGGTGTAGAGAGAGGAGCAGGGTGGCAGTCAGAGCTGTAGGGTGTAGAGAGGGGAGCAGGGGGGCAGTCAGAGCTGTAGGGTGTAGAGAGAGGAGCAGGGTGGCAGTCAGAGCTGTAGGGTGTAGAGAGAGGAGCAGGGTGGCAGTCAGAGCTGTATGGTGTAGAGAGAGAAGCATGGGGGGCAGTCAGAGCTGTATGGTGTAGAGAGAGAAGCGGGGGGGGGCAGTAAGAGCTGTATGGTGTAGAGAGAGGAGCAGGGGGGCAGTCAGAGCTGTAGGGTGTAGAGAGAGGAGCAGGGTGGCAGTCAGAGCTGTAGGGTGTAGAGAGGGGAGCAGGGGGGCAGTCCGAGCTGTAGGGTGTAGAGAGAGGAGCGGGGCGGGGGCAGTTAGAGCTGTAGGGTGTAGAGAGAGGAGCGGGGGGGCAGTCAGAGCTGTAGGGTGTAGCGAGATGAGCGGGGGGGGACAGTTAGAGCTGTAGGGTGTAGAGGAGCGGGGGGAGCAGTCAGAGCTGTATGGTGTAGAGAGAGGAGCAGGGGGGCAGTCAGAGCTGTAGGGTGTAGAGAGAGGAGCGGGGGGGGGGTGCAGTCAGAGTTGTAGGGTGTAGAGAGAGGAGCGGGGGCGGGGCAGTCAGTGCTGTAGAGACGGTGTGAACTAGACAATGGGAAGGACTTACAGGGGACGGGTTAAAGCATTTCGATGTAACTAACGGGTATGAGACGGCTCTAATGCGGCCATTGCCATTATGTCCGCGGGGCGGCATCCAATATAATAGTATAATAAAATTCAGTAATGCTGCAGTGAAAAACAAGGAAGCGCATTTCATAACTGAACGTGGTCTCAAGGAGGTGTTAACCAGCGACACGGAGAGTGAGACATCTTGGAATGACATTCTGAGAGGGTTAGAAGAGGATGTTGACGTTGGAGTGGCGAACCAAGAACCAAGGAGATTCCTATACTTCCACGAGGCAGTAGGAACAATCCAATATGTACGACTCACTTCTACTTCATACCTCTGTTTCATACAGACTTTTTTCTTCTACAGCTATCATGTGAAGTTTTTACGTCACATTATAAGTGAGCGGGTAGTGTGGCCGTCCCAGCTCACCTGCCGTACCACCTTGTTTGTGCCCAAGCTTCCATTCACACAGTCGACCTTCACTTTCTTCACCACCATTGGTCCTCTGGATGGGCCCCAAGCACGCACTCCACCCTCTCAGCCCCTCCCCATCCCCCCCCCTCCCCCCTCCTCCCCACCAGACACCTTCTCATACGACACACCGGGTACTACGTCATCTAGACCACGACCGCCCTCCACTCCCCGGCACACTCATCCCCCGACACCCTCACCCCCCGGCGTCCTCACCCCACGACACCCTCACCCCCCGACACCCTCACCCCCCGACGTCCTCACCCCCCGGCGTCCTCACCCTCCGACACCCTCACCCCCCGACACCCTCACCCCCCGACGCCCTCACTCGGTCTCTCCCCACACCCCACTCTTCCCACCCTTGACGATGAAGCCCACCTTTATAGCCCCTTCTGGACCTACCGTCAGCTCCTCCCATACCATACTGAACCCCTCCACCCCACTGCTCCCTCAAACCCTGACCCTGTCCCGGCTTACCCTACAGCCTCCGGCCACGCGTCCCCCACCCCTCCGCCCACTCCTCTCACCACCCCACTCGCCACCTCCCCGCCCACCCCTCTCACCACCCCACTCGCCACCCCTCCACCCACCCCTCTCACCACCCCACTCGCCACCTCCTCGCCCACCCCTCTCGCCTTCCCCTTCCACCACCCCTCTCGCCTCCACCCCGCCTTCACCTCCCCCAATCCCTGCCCGTGTGCCCGCTGCCCTTCCCGTGATGTATTACCCCTGACGGGGAGGGCCACTTTACCCTGAGTCCCCTGTGTCTCGATTCCCTGGCCACCTCGACCCATCAGGACACAGCGCAGTCCCCCCCCCTCGTGTAGCGGCATCCGTGTCACCCCCGCCCCGCCACCCCTCCTGCCCCTCCCACCCCTCGGCGCCTCCCACCTCTCCCACCCCTCGGCGCCTCCCATCCCTCCCGCCCCTGCAACCCCTCGGCACCTCCCACTCCTCCCGCCCCTCCCGCCCCTCGGCACCTCCCACTCCTCCCGCCCCTCCCGCCCCTCGGCCCCTCCCACCCCTCCCGCCCCTCCCGCCCTGACCCGCCACGCCACTGCCCCGCCGCCATCTTACCTCGCCGGACCATCGCCCCCACCCCGTCCGACCCCGGCTGGCGGTCAGGGGTAGTGGTGGGTTCATGGGCGACAGTCGAGTGACCCTGGGGAGTAAGAATGGAGATGGCTCGGGGACGAACAGGGCTGAGGGGCAGAGGTGGTGGCGGGGAGGGCGGGAGGGGGGCTGCTCAGTCCCCCGGGATGGGCCGGGCGTGCTGGGAAAGCGCTGGTTCTCGCGCCAAGACTGCAATTAAATCACAGGCCTTGGTCATTCCTCGCCTATTAGGCAGACAACAGAAGGCCAATGAGAGGGGAGTATAATACCTCTTCACTCCGACCCTTCCTTACTTCTTCACCCCGACCCTTCCTTTCCTCTTCTCTCCGACCCTTCCTTCCCTCTTCACTCCGACCCTTCCTTCCCTCTTCACTCCGACCCTTCCTTCCCTGTTCACTCCGACCCTTCCTTCCCTGTTCACCCCGACCCTTCCTTTTCTCTTCACTCCGACCCTTCCTTTCCTCTTCACTCCGACCCTTCCTTCCCTCTTCACTCCGACCCTTCCTTCCCTCTTCACTCCGACCCTTCCTTCCCTCTTCACTCCGACCCTTCCTTCCCTCTTCACTCCGAGCCTTCCTTCCTCTTCACTCCGACCCTTTCTTCCCTCTTCACTCCGACCCTTCTTTCCCTCTTCACCCCGACCCTTCCTTACCTCTCCACCTCGACCCTTTCTTACATCTTTACTCCGATACTTCCTTACCTCTCCACCTCGAACATTCCTTACCTCTCGACCTCGACCCTTCCTTACCTCTTCACTCCGACCCTTCCTTAACTCTTCACCTCGACCCTTCCTTCCATCTTCACTCCGACCCTTCCTTACCTCATCACCCCGACCCTTTCTATACCTCTTCACCCCGACACTTCCTTACCTCTCCACCTCGACCCTTCCTTACCTCTCCACCTCGACCCTTCCTTATCTCTTCACCCCGACCCTTCCTTACCTCTTCACCTCGACCCTTCCTTCCCTCTTCACTCCGACCCTCCCTTCCCTCTTCACTCCGACCTTTCCTTCCCTCTTCACTCCGACCCTTCCTTTCCTCTTCACTCCGACCCTTCCTTCCCTCTTCACTCCGACCCGTTCTTCCTTTTTCATTCCGACCCTTCCTTCCCTCTTCACTCCGACCCTTCTTGCCCTCTTCAGCCCGACCCTTCCTTACCTCTTCACCTCGACCCTTCCTTCCCTTTCCACCTCGACCCTTCCTCATCTTCCAGACCCCTGTGTTACATCTCCCCTTGCGACACAGCCCCGGTGTCACACATCCCTGTGTGACACAGCCCCTGTGCCTCACCTCCCCTTGTGACACAGCCCCATTTGTCACATCTCCCCTTGTGACACAGTCCCCGGTGTCACACATCCCCTTGTGACACAACCGCCTGTGTCACACATCCCCTTGTGACCCAGCTCCATGTGTCACATCTCCCCTTGTGACACAGCCCCGTGTCACATCTCCCTTTGTGACACAGCCCCCTATAGCTCACCTACCCTTTGTGAACATCCCTTGTGACACCGCCCCTTGTGACATAGCCCCTTGTGACACCGCCCCTTGTGACACATCCCCTTGTGACACCGCCCCTTGTGACACCGCTTCTTGTGACCCAGCCCCATGTGTCACACCTTTCCTTGTGACACAGCCTCGTGTCACATCTCCCCTTGTGACACAGCCCCCTGTAGCTCACCTACCCTTTGTGAACATCCCTTGTGACACCGCCCCTTGTGACATAGCCCCTTGTGACACCGCCCCTTGTGACACATCCCCTTGTGACACCGCCCCTTGTGACACCGCTTCTTGTGACCCAGCCCCATGTGTCACACCTTTCCTTGTGACACAGCCTCGTGTCACATCTCCCCTTGTGACACAGCCCCCTGTAGCTCACCTACCCTTTGTGAACATCCCTTGTGACACCGCCCCTTGTGACATAGCCCCTTGTGACACCGCCCCTTGTGACACATCCCCTTGTGACACCGCCCCTTGTGACACATCTCCTTGTGACACCGCCCCTTGTGACACCGCCCCTTGTGACACAGCCCCTGTGTATTCGCGCCGATACAGACTGAATACAGTTACCAAGTATCACCGACGGATACACCACAGCCAATGTGATACAATGTGCTCAGCAACCTTCAGTCTCTATAACAACGCCTTTCTCATGTTTTGTCGCCCTGCATGCAGCCAGTGAACAGGTCAAAAGAGGAGTATTATTTCTATACGGGTTGTAGTAGCCACAGCCACGTCGATGGCATATCACGGGTGCCACACTGAACAGAACGACCTGAGCGAGAGTCTTCCCTTTATCATTATGGCGGCCATACATCAACAAATATAGGGCGGAAAAAGACCCCTACATTTATATTTAAAGTCGGGCGGTAAGGCTTGTGATTCCGGTCCGCAAATCGCTTGAGGAACTAAGGCCTCAAGATCCCTGGCGGGTGAGGCGACCGCCAGAGACCAGGGGTGGGGCAGGGGGTGGGGGCGGACCGGGAAGTGTACAGTGCCTGGTTCCCACAGGCGGTCTCCAGGACCAATCCCGGTTGCGTCCGGCCGTCTTTGAAAAGCCGAGTCAGACCCCCTCGGCGGCCAAGCCACATGCAGCGCCATCTAACGGCAGTCTATTTACCGGAAGTACCGCCCTTGACTCCGGTGGGGGGCGCGGTATCCATTCTCCCGTGGGGACGGCTAAAGGCTGTCTCGGGAGGGTTATATTTCTTGCTGATTCCCTTGACCATTTCATTGGCGTTTATGTTTTAATCCCAATCTCTGTCCCACACTGGGTGGCTTGGGTTTTCTTTTTTTCTGCGATATGTGACCCCTTTCCACCGAGGTGAGGGTCACTTATTGGCCATGTGGTGTGATAGAGTGTTCCCGCTGTAATCGACATCATCGGTCATGGAAAATGGCGGGGTGGTGGGGTGGCGGGGTGGCGGGGTGGTGCGGGGTGGCGGGGTGGCAGGGTGGCGGCCATGTCGGTGACTATGGTGTACACGGTGACCATGGTGCACCTGATGGGTTTTCCTTGTGACGAGAGCCGCCATTTACCACCATGTCCCACCTTCTCCTACCCCACCAGCTGTCCCCCCCCCACCCATCCTCACACCACCATCCCACATCCTCCTCCCCTTTTCCGCCCCGCCACCCCCCCCCCGCTCCTATTCCCCTCACACAAAAATTGCCCCCTTCCTGAGGAGGCTAGGTACAGCGCCACTCAGCGGACAAAAAGTCCCGGTCAACAACTTTTCCCAAGAAATGGTCATCGCCATCGCAGGCTGGGAAAATGACCAATCATCGGGTTCGGGTCGGGTCCGCGCCTGGCCCACAGATAACTAGCCACTTACAGAACGCCATTGATAGCCATAGCCAGACAACATCCGGGTCAAGGCCACGGCAAGGTCAGGGCCTCCTCTAGGGCAAGGTGTTGTAGAACAACATGATAACAGAGGAACATGCATAGAGTCACATACATCATGTGTTCACAATGACAGAGGGACATGCTACGTCACATGTTCACAATGACAGAGGTACATGCAGTCCCCTAAATCACGTGTTCACAATGACAAAGGGACATCGAGTCACCTACTCCAGGTGTTCACAATGACAGAGGGACATGGAGTCACCTACTCCACGTGTTCACAATGACAGAGGGATATGGAGTCATTTACGTTACGCGTTCACAATGACAGAGGGACATGGAGTCACCTAAATCAGGTGTTCACAATGACAGAGGGACATGGAGTAGTTTACGTTACGCGTTCACAATGACAGAGGGACATGGAGTCACCTAAATCAGGTGTTCACAATGACAGAGGGACATGGAGTCAAATACTCCACGTGTTCACAATGACAGAGGGACATGGAGTCACCTACTCCACGTGTTCACAATGACAGAGGGACATGGAGTCAAATACTCCACGTGTTCACAATGACAGAGGGACATGGAGTCAAATACTCCACGTGTTCACAATGACAGCGGGACATGGAGTCATAATGACAGAGGGACATGGAGTCACCTACTTCACGTGTTCACAATGACAGAGGGACATGCAGTTACCTATTTCACGTGTTCACAATGACAGAGGGACATGCCGTTACCTATTTCACGTGTTCACAATGACAGAGGGACATGGAATCACCTACTCCACATGTTCACAATGACAGAGGGACATGCAGTTACCTACTTCACGTGTTCACAATGACAGAGGGACATGGAGTCACCTACTTCACGTGTTCACAATGACTGAGGGACATGCAGTTACCTATTTCACGTGTTCACAATGACAGAGGGACATGCAGTCACCTACTCCACGTGTTCACAATGACAGAGGGACATGGAATCACCTACTTCACGTGTTCACAATGACAGAGGGACATGCAGTCACCTACTCCACGTGTTCACAATGACAGAGGGACATGGAATCACCTACTTCACGTGTTCACAATGACTGAGGGACATGGAGTCACCTACTTCACGTGTTCACAATGACAGAGGGACATGGAGTCACCTACTTCACGTGTTCACAATGACAGCGGGACATGGAGTCACCTACTGCACGTGTTCGCAATGACAGAGGGACATGGAGTCACCTAAATCAGGTGTTCACAATGACAGAGGGACATGGAGTCAAATACTCCACGTGTTCACAATGACAGAGGGACATCGAGTCACCTACTCCACGTGTTCACAATGACAGAGGGACATGGAGTCAAATACTCCACGTGTTCACAATGACAGCGGGACATGGAGTCATCTACGTTACGTGTTCACAATGACAGAGGGACATGGAATCACCTACTCCACGTGTTCACAATGACAGAGGGACATGGAGTCAAATACTCCACGTGTTCACAATGACAGCGGGACATGGAGTCATCTACGTTACGTGTTCACAATGACAGAGGGACATGGAGTCACCAACTCCACGTGTTCACAATGACAGAGGGACATGGAGTCAAATACTTCACGTGTTCACAATGACAGAGGGACATGCAGTTACCTATTTCACGTGTTCACAATGACAGAGGGACATGGAGTCACCTACTTCACGTGTTCACAATGACAGAGGAACATGCAGTTACCTATTTCACGTGTTCACAATGACAGAGAGACATGCAGTTACCTATTTCACGTGTTCACAATGACAGAGGGACATGGAGTCACCTACTTCACGTGTTCACAATGACAGAGGGACATGGAGTCACCTACTTCACGTGTTCACAATGACAGAGGGACATGCAGTTACCTATTTCACGTGTTCACAATGACAGAGGGACATGGAGTCACCTACTCCACGTCTTCACAATGACAGAGGGACATGGAATCACCTACTTCACGTGTTCACAATGACAGAGGGACATGGAGTCACCTACTCCACGTGTTCACAATGACAGCGGGACATGGAGTCACCTACTCCACGTGTTCACAATGACAGAGGGACATGGAGTCACCTACTCCACGTGTTCACAATGACAGAGGGACATGGAGTCACCAACTCCACGTGTTCACAATGACAGAGGAACATGGAATCACCAACTCCACGTGTTCACAATGACAGAGGGACATGGATTCACCTACTTCACGTGTTCACAATGACAGAGGGACATGGAGTCACCTACTCCACGTGTTCACAATGACAGAGGGACATGGAATCATCTACTTCACGTGTTCACAATGACAGAGGGACATGCAGTTACCTATTTCACGTGTTCACAATGACAGAGGGACATGGAGTCACCTACTCCACGTGTTCACAATGACAGAGGGACATGGAATCACCTACTTCACGTGTTCACAATGACAGAGGGACATGAAGTCACCTACTCCACGTGTTCACAATGACAGAGGGACATGAAGTCACCTACTCCACGTGTTCACAATGACAGAGGGACATGGAATCACCTATTTCACGTGTTCACAATGACAGAGGGACATGGAATCACCAACTCCACGTGTTCACAATGACAGAGGGACATGGAGTCACCTACTCCACGTGTTCACAATGACAGAGGGACATGGAATCACCTACTTCACGTGTTCACAATGACAGAGGAACATGCAGTTACCTATTTCACGTGTTCACAATGACAGAGGGACATGGAGTCACCTACTTCACGTGTTCCCAATGACACAGGGACATGCAGTTACCTACTTCACGTGTTCACAATGACAGAGGGACATGGAGTCACCTACTTCACGTGTTCACAATGACAGAGGGACATGCAGTTACCTATTTCACGTGTTCACAATGACAGAGGGACATGCCGTTACCTATTTCACGTGTTCACAATGACAGAGGGACATGGAATCACCTACTCCACATGTTCACAATGACAGAGGGACATGCAGTTACCTACTTCACGTGTTCACAATGACAGAGGGACATGGAGTCACCTACTTCACGTGTTCACAATGACAGAGGGACATGCAGTTACCTATTTCACGTGTTCACAATGACAGAGGGACATGGAATCACCTACTTCACGTGTTCACAATGACAGAGGGACATGGAGTCACCTACTTCACGTGTTCACAATGACAGAGGGACATGCAGTCACCTACTCCACGTGTTCACAATGACAGAGGGACATGGAATCACCTACTTCACGTGTTCACAATGACAGAGGGACATGCAGTCACCTACTCCACGTGTTCACAATGACAGAGGGACATGGAATCACCTACTTCACGTGTTCACAATGACTGAGGGACATGGAGTCACCTACTTCACGTGTTCACAATGACAGAGGGACATGGAGTCACCTACTTCACGTGTTCACAATGACAGAGGGACATGGAGTTACCTACTTCTAGTGTTCGCAATGACAGAGGGACATGCAGTTACCTATTTCACGTGTTCACAATGACAGAGGGACATGGAGTCACCAACTCCACGTGTTCACAATGACAGAGGGACATGGAGTCACTTACTTCACGTGTTCACAATGACAGAGGGACATGGAGTTACCTACTTCTAGTGTTCGCAATGACAGAGGGACATGGAGTCACCTACTTCACGTGTTCACAATGACAGAGGGACATGCAGTTACCTATTTCACGTGTTCACAATGACAGAGGGACATGGAGTCACCTACTCCACGTGTTCACAATGACAGAGGGACATGGATCACCAACTCCACGTGTTCACAATGACAGAGGGACATGGAGTCACCTACTTCACGTGTTCGCAATGACAGAGGGACATGCAGTTACCTATTTCACGTGTTCACAATGACAGAGGAACATGCAGTTACCTATTTCACGTGTTCACAATGACAGAGGGACATGGAGTCACCTACTCCACGTGTTCACAATGACAGAGGGACATGCAGTTACCTATTTCACGTGTTCACAATGACAGAGGGACATGCAGTTACCTATTTCACGTGTTCACAATGACAGAGGGACATGGAGTCGCCTACTTCACGTGTTCACAATGACGGAGGGACACGGAGTCTCATACTTCACGTGTTCACAATGACAGAGGGACATGCAGTTACCTATTTCACGTGTTCACAATGACAGAGGGACATCGTTTTCACATATAATTCCCTTTCGCCGGTCTAAAAAAGGACGGCCGTCGTGGTGAAAGATAACCGTCGCGATATTTTTGTTCTAAGCCACACTGCCCTAAGGAATAGGGCCGCGTCAGCCTTCTTCACCCACACCAAACCGCGTCAGCCTTCTTCACCCACAGCAAACCGCGTCAACCTGGGGGTAAGAGGCTTGGGGTAAGACGCCTGGGGTAAGACGCTTGGGGTAAAATCGCAGCCCCGACCGGTGTTTCCCGACGCTCCTCGCTGTCACCGGCCATGAGTCGAGCCGGGGAGAGGCAGGCTGTACGGCAGATTACACGGTCTAGACAGGTCGCCACAGATAGAAATTCTCAGAAAGGATATCAGTCTCCGGGGATATCAGTTTTTGTCCCCTTGTTTGCGCCGGTCGCTTATTCCTTTGATTTAAGCCGTTCTGTCATGGAACCAAATAAGTTTATTGCGCCCCGTTCCATTTCGTGGTCCCAAGACAGCATCGATCTTATGTTATGTAATTAAAGCATCGATTCCTACTTCGGAAAATGAGTCCCATTAGCTTCGCGATGAAAACTAATAGTCCGGGCAAAATAGAGATATACCCAAAACAAATTGCAATAGTAATCAAATCATTTTTTTCTTATTCCTTAGGTATCTAGAAGTGGTGTTTCCAAAGTCTACCAAAATCTATTCATTGGAACATAGTTTTAAGGGGGTGGCTTACTTTACTCTATTAACCCCACAAGAAGCAACATAATTTTACTTTTTACATAAAAGAAATGACAGGGAGGCGAGGCAGTTGAGACCCGCACTACGAATTGTGACCTACATACCAATATGTCCAGTGTACGAGTTATTTAATCTACAAAATACCAAAACGTAGATAAAATATATTGTATAATAATAATAATAATAATAACTTTATTCGTCAGAAAAAGTCATGAATACAGTAAAAAATTACATAAACAGTGATTTAAGGCCTCCAGCCCATATCAATTAACTGTTGTAAACATTTTACAAAATATGTGTGGTGTGTCCCTTAAATGTCTAACAAAACAAAATCTTACTTCTCTTTTGCTCAGCCCAAAATATATAATTACTAATATCCCATAGAGTGCTTACGGATTTACTATTTAGTAGTTTAACAATGTCCCTTTCCACAATAACATTTCTATCCAAAATATGTTTCAAAATATACTTTTTTCGCAAATCCTCATATAAATTACATTTAAGCAGAAAATGCTCCTCGGTTTCTAATTCTCCTGAGTTACACAATTGACAGATTCTATGCTCTCGCAATATATTTATCCAACGTCCGGTTTCTATTCTTAGTCTATGGCTGCCACATCGAAATTTTGACATAGCTATTCACTGGTTATTATTAGATATTTGACTAAGGTACTCTGAGAAACCATAAGATGTTTTCAATTGCTTAAATATTCTTAACTTAGGTGAGTTATTAACATCGCTATGCCAGTGTTGATCATAACAATCTTCAAGTCTCTGCTTGAACATGAACAAAAATATATTCTCATCTGCTACTCCTTGTTGACACCATATATCCCCAAATCCGTACATTGATAAAAGATGTTTTACTTCGGTCACCCAGTTTCGTCTACCCGCCATATCCAATTCTAGTAACATATCATAACATTTTCGAGGTAATCTATCCTGTGGCATGCTGCACAGTTTTAACCAATATTGAACACATTTCAAATGATATTTCACACTTAGTAATCTACGACCACATTCTCCAAGAGCTGCAACGTTACAAGCGCTCTTAGAGAGTCCCAAAATCTTTTTACAAAACCTGGTTTGTACTGTTTCTAAGTACTTACTTTCTTTAAAACCCAAAATTTCCCCTCCATACGTTAAAATCGGACATATCATTTTATCAAACAATTCTAACATCACACTGGGATTAATATCCCCACATTGGTGCTCTAACCTGTATATAGAAGTGATAGCTTTTTGTGCCTGCTGGCATAACATTCTTTGGGCTGGTCCCCATTTAAAAGTAGTACCTATTAGTGAACCTAAATATTTGTACCCAGATATGACTTCTACTCTCTTGCCTCCCAAATACCATTTTTCATACTTCTTCAAACACCCTCCATTTCTGAAGACTACCACTTTTGTCTTAGCTAAATTTACTTTCATTCCCCACATTTTACAGAATTTCTCTACAGTGTTAATATGTGACTGCAGACCAAAAACCGTATCTGCACAAATTACAATATCGTCCGCGAACAACAGACATTTAAGTTCACTTGCTGAATTTATACCGATTCCCTTCCCATCACTATTATTTATCATCTCAATAAGTTCATTTAAATATAATGTAAATAAGAATGGTGATAACATGCATCCTGGTCGCGTGCCAACTGTGCATTTAAAAAATTCTGTTGGCCTGCCACTATTTACTCGTACACATGATTGGAGTTGGCTGTACATAGATTTTAACACGCTTATTACACAACCATGTATTTTTTTATTTAGCATCTGAAACCATAGCATTTGATGTGGAACCCGGTCGAAAGCCTTTGAAAAGTCAATAAACATTGCATAGAAACGGTCCATCTTTTTGGATAAGTACTTTTGTGCCAGCGCTTGCAAAACAAAAACTTGGTCTACTGTTCCATATCCCTTCTATAGCCCGCTTGCTCCTCATACTGTTGTTTATTTTCTGCTGCCCATTTCACTAATCTTTCATTCAAAATCTTTGTAAATAACTTTCCGATAACAGATAACAATGATATTCCTCTGCAATTGTTTTCTTCATTCTTATTTCTACCCTTAAAGATCGGACACAATATCGCTTTACACCATCCTTCTGGATAAATTTCACTTTCTAAAATTTTGTTAATAGAGCATTGTAACTCAGGCACAATGACATCTTTGCCCTCCTGCAGAAGTTCTATGATGAGACCATCACAGCCTGGTGCTTTTCTTGTAGGCATACTCGCAATACACTTAACTATTTCATCCTCTCTAATGTGTTCATTAAGAATATATTGTATATTAAAGTTTATAAGAATATTTAAAGCCGGAACCCCTTTTCCTGTTTTCCGACTTTCGATCGACGCAGTATATTTGCATGGCGAGCCGGATGGGTCTCAGGTTTTTTATACATGGTCCGATACTCGCAATTCCATCGATTTTTGACGCGTTTTATACTGATCATATGAATAACATATGTATGTGGGAGGGGAAGGGGGGTAAAATGACAATTTTTCTTTCACCACAACGACCAATAGTGTATATTTCATCTCTGTCATATCTGTAATTTCATCGGTATAAATATGGTACTCAGCAGGATCCAAGGAAAGAGGGGTGGGGGCGGGTGTTAGGGGGTTAAAGGAGTTAGGGGAGGGGACATAACCGGGAGAGGGGTCCCTCATTAAAAAATATGCAGAAATTTTAATATTAAAGATAGTTTATTTTTGTTTGTTGCATTTGGTACATGAAATAACACTCCATTACATATAGTACGGGTAGGATACGAAGGTCTAAATTCGTAGTAGGGGTCTCAATTACAAAGCTTCTCTGCCACTTCGTGTTAGGACAAATACGTAATCTATCCTAGTGTTTCGGAGGTAGGGTAAACTATGCCCGTAAACAATATGTTCCAATGAATAGATTTTGGTAGATTGTGGAAATGATATTACCAGATACATAAGAAATGAGAAAAACAGGTTTGATTACTATTGCAATTTGTTTCCGGTTGACCCCTGATTCAGCACAGGCTGCCCGGACTATAAGCACTTGTCGACTTGAAAGTCGATTTCAGCCTTTTTTCTTTTTGTCTTTTCTTTGTGGGCCGATAGATACATAATGCACAATACAATGTTATTACACTCATTCACCTGGATATATTATATCAACAGACAATCAACAGTCAACAGGTAGCAATAGGTCTCCGAATACTTTCATCTTGTATAATTTCTTTGCTATATACAGCCATAGGTCAACTGGGTCATGGGTCAACAGGGTCATAGGTCAACTGGGTCATGGGTCAACAGGGTCTTGGGTCAACAAGATCTTGTGTCAACAGGGTCATGGCTAAACAGGGTCATGGGTCAACACGGTCATAGGTCAGCATTGTTATGGGTCAACATAATCATTTGTCAGCATTGTCATTGGTCAGCATAGTCATGGGTCAGCATAGTCATGGGTCTGCATAGTCATGGGTCAGCATAGTCATGGGTCAGCATAGTCATGGGTCAGCATAGTTATGGGTCAGCATAGTCATGGGTCAGCATGGTCATGGGTGAACAGGGTCATGGGTGAACAGGGTCATGATTAAAGGTCAACGTGGTCATGGGTCAACATGGTACAGGTTTCTCATGGTATTTTAATTTCGTTGTCATCGGTTGACATGTTACTAGCTTTTCATGGCAAATTGCAAACCAACATACATTTATACATCTTATAGTAGGAAAGAAGACATTACAAACATGTTATGGTAGGAAACAGGACATTGCACACAACTTATGGTAGGAAACAGGACATTGCTAACATCTCATTATATGTGCATTGTGGTGATCGAAGACATCTTGGAGCGAAAATCGAACAGAGACACCTTGTTTGCCAAGGTCAGACACCGTGCCCTCTGCCATAGCCTCAGCTGCTTGAAGCATTGCACCCCTCCCCCCTTCTGCCCCACCCCGCGCCATTCCTGGCCCACACCCCAGCCACACCCCGCCTCACCCCGCCCGCACCTCAGCCCGACCCCTGCCCCACCCACGCCACCCCACTCCCACCCTCACCCCGGCCCCACCTCACTCCGGTTCCACCCCACCCCCGCCCCACCCGACCCCCATCCCACCCTGCCTATATGCGCAACCCCAATAGGACGAGCACACCCCCCTCCACCCCCACTCTAGCCTGAAGGATGTACTTTGTGCCTTGCACGTTCAGCATAAGCGTGATAGGCAAACAGAAGAACACGATTTGGGGTTTACGCGCGATTAGAAGCCAGCCTGAGGGGCGGTGGTCGGAGTGGGTGGGGGGGGGGGGGTGCTTGGACCCACTCCCCTCCCCCCGCCCTTTCTCATGACCATGATCAGAGGGCCACCTAAAGGACGGCGAGGGAGGACGGGTTGGCGTACTGACCCACCACGCTTTACCCGATGACAAGAGGGTGCGACTCATGCTAGGGGAGGGAGGGGGGGGGGGGTTAATCCCACTCTGATTCATGTTGGACCAGATTGTGGGGTGATCCATTTGGATGAAGGGGGGAGGGAGGGTGGGACGGGGTGGGGAGGGGCAGTCACGTCTGTATCTTCATCTGGTTAGAATAACGTGCGGAGGGAGGCCAGAACAAGAGCCGGACGCACAACGCGCGTGCTTCCAGGAGACGGCAGAACTTGTAACGGCGGCTCTGATCGTATGGGGTTTGACTGGAGGTATGTGATGTGGGGATGTGGCTGTGGATGGCCAGGATAACCTCCACTGTTCTCCCGCCACACGTTGAACGCGCGCAGGACGTAGGCTGAAGCTGGGGTCAAGCACAACGGGGAGTGGGGTCAATGGGTGCAAGTCGGTTGCAAGAGCGCACGTCATCGCACCCACAAGGGTCAATGGGTGCACATTATAAGACCCACAGGGGTCAAGGAGTGCATGTCATCACGCCCACATGGGTCAATGGGTGCACATCATAAGACCCACAGGGGTCAAGGAGTGCATGTCATCAGACCCACGTGGGCCAATAGGTGCACGTCATCAGACCCACATGGGTCAATGGGTGCATGTCATCACACCCACATGGGTCAATGAGTGCATGTCATTACACCCAGCGGAGTCAATTAGTGCACGTCATCAGACCCACAGCGGCCAATGAGTGCACGTCATCGCACACACAAGGGCAAATGGGTGCCCGCCATTACACCCGCAGAGGTTAATGGGTGCACGTCATTACACAGGGGTCAATGAGTGCACGTCATCACCCCCACAGGGTACAATAACTCAGGCGAGGGAAATGGAAAGCGTGCCTTTGTAACATCTGCCACCGTAGATATCCTCAATGTTTAATGTGACCCCGCCCGATGGCAATACCTCTCAGAGAGAACCTCGTTAAAGTAATGATGTTTAAATAAAAGATTAAACAATACAGTCAAGTGGTCACGTGGTCGAATGTCACGTGGTCGAATGTCACGTGGTCCTCATACGCATTGATAAGGGCCAATCAGAGCACTGCACCCGTGGCTAGTGACCAGCAACTAACTCCCTTTTATGTCTTTTACAATGCACGCGCGTCAACAGGTTTATTGCAAATCCAATGCATAATTGCTAAAAAAATTCATTCACTTGTCAATGTTCTATCAACGATATTACAGTGGCCACGAAGGAAATATCAGACAGAGGATAGTCACCGTGCTGCTGCAAAAAGCATCCCCGTGCATGGCTTGCTCACTCCCCAGGCCCATGGATTTAGTTAATTGCATTCTTCCTGAAGCCGGCATCAGTCCTTGTTAATCCCACTATGGCCGCCGATGTTTAAATTCGCTCTCATAACCCTCACGCCGAACCGAGCAAGCTCACCACCCACAATGCATTGCGTAGGGATGTTTTCAGCCGTTATTAATGGCGGTGTTTTCACTACAGGTGAGGTCGGGGCTGCTAGCGAAATTCCTGACATCCCTATGTGGGACTGGCTGTGTGTATATGTGAGTACAACCCCCTCCCCCTTCACACACCCCCTCGCTCCCCGCGCCCTAACCTCAAGGGGAGAAATAGAGGATGAAAGCCAACACCTAGACATGAAACAAATTACAACGGCAAAAAAAAAAGGCGAAAGAGTGAGGCGAATTATTGAATAAGCTTTGCATCGGCTTTTACATCAAGGCGTGGGATTGTGGGCGATATTGGGTGCAATATGACGGCGCAGACCCCGGGCCGCCCACGTACTAGGAGGGGAGCCATGACGCCGGGATCACCAGGATCACGGCCTGAAGACGTTTACACTGTGATCCCGGGGGCGCAGGGCGTCCGGCCGCTCAGCCTTACCCCCCGAGTATCGTCCTATTGCTGTAGGGGTGAGTGGCCGGTAGGGTGATGACGGTGGAACTCGCTCGCTCGCTCGCGGAATGCGCGGGATGTGGGCTACCGCTCGTTCCCCAGGTATTATTACCGGTGGGGATTTTTAAGCTTTGGGTACCAGGGGTAGCCGGGAGGGGGGGGGGGTCATTGACCTGTTGATGGGGCCATCGATATGGGAGCGGGGGTGGAAGGCCGGTAGAGGTCAAGGTTAGAGGGGTAAGTGATAGGAAAGGAGTGGCTTGGTGTCTACCTGAGGGAGAATGGAGAGCGGGGGGGGGGGTGCCATAGAATGTGCAGACCTTGGGTACAGTGGGGTAGGGTTTAGCGTATAGGTAGAAGACGAGGGTGGGTGAAGGGCGGGGTCATTCTGGAGCTCGGTGTAGTGGTGGGAGAGGAGGGGGAGGCTGGGTTTGGGTGAAGAGGTAGGGGAGGATTAGTGGGCTAGCTGTAGAGCTGTGGCATATAGAGATCGGGTGGTTTTTGGTCTTTAGGATGAGGTGCCCTGAACTAACCTTGGGAAGTCCAGCAGCCGTCCAAGAGGTATGGATGCGACGGGTGTGAGAACGGAGGGGTGGGGGGGGGTAGAGAATTGGTTAGGGGTAGGGTATAGGGTAGTGGTTCGATTAACCTTGGCGCCAGGCACAGGATCACCGGGTACCTGACAGTTCAGGGTCCCATCAATGGAGAGGGTGATCGATGTGGCTACACTGGTCTAGTGTCATCGAGACTGGAATACTGGGTCTGCCACGTGGCACCAAGCATCTGCCGCCCTCCAGTTCCTACCCGTTAGGTTTCCACGCCTCTCCGCTTTTACCCCTCCCGTCAGTACCCCTTCCGCCTCTACCCCCTCACCGTCACAACCTCTCCCCGTCTCTACCCCTTCCGCCTCTACCCCCTCACCGTCACAACCTCTCCATGTCTCTACCCCCCCCGCCTTTACCCTCCCCGTCTCTACCCTCCCCGTCTCTACCCTCTCCCCCTCTACCCGTCTCTACCCTCCCCGTCTCTACCCCTCATATCTCTACCCCTCCCCGTCTCTACCACCCCGTCTCTACCTCTCTCCGTCTCTACACCTCCCATCTCTACCTCTCAAATCTCTACCCCGCCCCGTCTCTACCCTCCCCGTCTCTACCCTCTCCCTCTCTCCCGGGCTCTACCCCTCCCCGTCTCTACCCTCTTCCCATCTCTAACCCTCATATCTCTACCTCTCCCCGTCTCTACCCCTCCCATCTCTACCCCTCATATCTCTACCCCTCCCCGTCTCTACCCTCCCCGTCTTTACCCTCTCCCCCTCTCCCCGTCTCTACCCCTTCCCGTCTCTACCCTCTCCCCGTCTCTACCCCTCCCCCTCTCCCCGTCTCTACCCCCTCCCCCTCTCCCCGTCTCTACCCTCTCCACATCTCTACCCCTCATATCTCCACCCCTCCCCGTCTCCACCCCTCCCCGTCTCTACCCTCTCCCCTTCTGTACCCTCTCCTCGTCTCAACTTCTCGAGTTTCGACCCTTTTTCCATCTCCAACCATCCCCGTCTCTACCCTCTCCCCCTCTCCCCGTCTCTACCCCTTCCCGTCTCTACCCTCTCCCCGTCTCTACCCCTCCCCCTCTCCCCGTCTCTACCCCCTCCCCCTCTCCCCGTCTCTACCCTCTCCACATCTCTACCCCTCATATCTCTACCCTCTCCCCGTCTCCACCCCTCCCCGTCTCTACCCTGTCCCCCTCTCTACAGTCAACAGTTAGCAATAGGTCTCCGAATATTTTCATCTTGTATAATTTATTTGCTATAGACAGCCATGTACCAAAATATGCGAGAACTGCCATATGGGTCGTGTCAAACGATGTCTAGAATGCGAGAATTGACATATTGGTGGTGGCGTTCATAATACGAACATTGACATATGGGTCGTGTCAAGTGGCGCTCAGAATGCGAACATTAACATATGGGTCGTGCCAAGTGGCGTTCAGAATGTGAGCATTGACATATGGGTCGTGTCAAGGGGCGTGTAGAATGCCAGCACTGACATATAGGTCGTGTCAAGTGGCCTGTAGAATACTAGCATTGACATATGGGTCACGTCTAGCTCTGATGCATAGCCCTCACGACCTGAACCCTAACGGGCCCTAACGGGGGTGTGAGGGCCATGCAATAGACATGGTAAAAAAAGTAGTAATGCATCACTCAGCTCGCTTCGATGAATGATTGTCCATTGGGACGACGAACTTACCGCTCCAAATCGCATCGACTCTCTTCTTTAGACATTGGACCCTAGGATGCATTCATTTTTAATTTTGTTGTCCATTCCTTGCACATCAATGATATTTTCGTCGGTCGTTAACAGCTTCTCTCCCTGCGGCGTCGAATTTTGCCAGGCAGTGTTACCTGAATCTTCCGCGTGGTGGCGCCGCTCGTTGCGTGAACAGTCCTACGCAAGGTGGCGCTACCAGTCAACCTGTACGCGCGTTTTTATTTGCTGGTTATCTCTACGCAAGAATGGCTTTCCTCAAAGCTCTGCAGAGGGCAAAGGTGTCACTGAAGCTTCCATACCAGCTAAAGGAGCGGCAGATAACGGCGCTATCGTCAGTTTGTGCTCGCCGGCACACGTTTGCTGTGTTGCCAACAGGATTTGGCAAAAGTGATGTATATGGCCTTGCACCGGTCATACTCGACATGGTGAGTTATCACGAGCTCTACGGTGTGGCTTTTCACCATCAAAATCCTTTCGGAAAGCGCTATTGTTTTTATACATTTCCAATATTCTATGGCATAATTAACAATGTTCTAATAAATTACAAAGATACAAAATTGCAACATAACATTCTACATAGAAATTACATATTCACATAAATTCTATACATTTGGGCTGCCAGTAGCATCACTCTTATTTCCCCCACTCCCACCTCCTTCCTCCTACCCATCCCAACCTTTACCCCCTCTACTAAGTGGTATATTGGCCCGTGGCAGCCCTCGTAGTGCCTCCCCTACCCCCTCCCTCCTACCCGTCCCAACCTTCAACCCCTCTACTAAGCGGTATATTTGCATTAACATGTATGTAATAAAGATGATTTCAAATATTTTCATGGCATAATTACAACTGTAGAACATCCCCCCCCATCCATCCCCTCTCCCTCCTATCTTACCCTCCCTCCTACCTCCCCCGCAACCCCTCCCTTTACCCCCTACCCCCTCCCTCATAGCCCTCCATCTACCCCCTGCACTAAGCAGTATATTTGCATTAGCATGTATGTAATAAAGATCCCTCCTACCCCCCCACCCCCACACCACCACACACACACATTTCACCATCCTTGAATCCCAAAAAATATAAGTTAATATATTGAAGAATATTGTTGAAGTCCTCAACATTGTCCCATTAAATGGATATAGACTGATACAGGGCTAACCTTTACTGTCCTGGAGAGGGGCGAACTGGCCAATCTCTTGCCCCTATTCCGAAACTGAAACTTGGACTTGCTACCCGCGGCGGTTGTTTTAACTTCCCGCCGCAGATGCTTGTAACAGTCGCCGCAAATAAAACCGCTCACACGCCTTAGGTGAGGAAAGACAGGCCGGGCTGTCCATGGCGTGGACACCTCCAGCAGCGTGTACCTGCCGTAGTTACGTCCCTGAATGTCAGCTAAACTCTTCCCACAACCCACACAATCGTGGTGATCCATAACGGTCAGAAAGCAACAGTAGAGACAGCATGGTTATTGACTGGTAGCGCCACCTTGCGTAGGACTGTTCACGCAACGAGCGGCGCCACCACGCGGAAGATTCAGGTAAAACTGCCTGGCATAATTCGAAGCGGCAGGGAGAGAAGCCGTAAACGACCGACGAAAATATCATTGATGTGCAAGGAATGGACAACAAAATTAAAAATGAATGCATCCTAGGGTCCAATTAATGTCTAAAGAAGAGAGTCGATGCGATTAGGAGCGGTAAGTTCGTCGTCCCAATGGACAATCATTCATCAAAGCGAGCTGAGTGATGCATTACTACTTTTTTGACCATGTGTATTGCTTGACCCTTCTGCCTACCAACTTGCTGTCAGAAGGATCAAGTTCACTGGGCTAGGTCGCGTCAGGTGACGTGTAGAATGCAAACATTGACATATGGGTCGTGTCAAGTGATGTGTAGAATGCGAACATTGACACCTGGGTCGTGTCAAGTGACGTGTAGAATGCGAGCATTGACATCTGCGTCGTGTCAAGTGACGTGTAGAATGCGAGCATTGACACCTGGATCGTGTCAAGTGACGTGTAGAATGCGACCATTGACATATGGGTCGTGTCAAGTGACGTGTAGAATGCGAGCATTGACATATGGGTCGCGTCAAGTGACGTGTAGAATGCGAACATTGACACCTGGGTCGTGTCAAGTAACATGTAGAATGCGAGCATTGACATATGGGTCGTGTCAAGTGACGTGTAGAATGCGAGCATTGACATATGGGTCGTGTCAAGTGACGTGTAGAATGCAAACATTGACATATGGGTCGTGTCAAGTGACGTGTAGAATGCGAACATTGACATCTGGGTCGTGTTAAGTGACGTGTAGAATGCGAGCATTGACATATGGGTCGTGTCAAGTGACGTGTAGAATGCGAGCATTGACACCTGGGTCGTGTCAAGTGACGTGTAGAATGCGAGCATTGACATATGGGGCGTGTCAAGTGACGTGTAGAATGCGAACATTGACATCTGGGTCGTGTCAAGTGACGTGTAGAATGCGAGCATTGACATATGGATCGTGTCAAGTGACGTGTAGAATGCGAACATTGACATCTGGGTCGTGTCAAGTGACGTGTAGAATGCGAGCGTGTACAATGCGAGCATTGACTGAGACAAGTGGGTGTCAATATGACGCCAGAAGATTGGTCAGGTCAACCGGCAGCGGTGACCGTTTGATCACGTGGTGTGACAGTGCGCACACGGCTCCGTGGCACTCGGGTCGTGACCGATGAGGCGGCATGCTATCAATTGGGCAAGTTACGACAGCTTAACAATGGCGCCCTATGTGTGAGCATCATATGGCTGGCCGTGAGGGTGGGGCGTGGGGGGGGGGGGGTGGGGGGGAGGTGGACGAGGGATGGCCTCCGAGAAGTAAATGGCACGCCCCCGTCAGTCCCCTCGCCTCTGGCCACACGTCGTCACGGCAGCCGCGGGGCCTTTGTCAAAAAATATGGAGCAGGTCTCGACCTCGGCTTTTGAGAGGCCAGCTGAAGGAATGCATAGCGTCTCTGCCCAGGGTGAAAGGGTAGTCAGAAAACGTAGGTCCCTTGAGGCGGGTGGAGGTGGGGTGGGGGTAGGGGTGGGGCGCGGATAGGGGTGGGGTGACGGGTAGGGGTGGGGGGTTGGTGCAATGAGGGGTAACCACAAAGAAGATGATGCTGGTCACTGCGCGGTGGGATGGTGGGATATGGGTGGGGAAGGTGGGTGGTGTTGGGGGCGGAAGTGGTGCGAGTAAGGTGATGCTGGTCACCGGGCAATGGGATGGGGGGATGATGGGTGAGGGTTAGGAGATGATGGTTACTGGACAATTGGGTTTGGGGCTGGGTGGGGGTGCGGGGGTACTGAGCATTGGGCGGTGGGGTGGGGGGCTGGGTGAGGGGGGCGGGGTGGGGGTAGTGCTGGTCACTGTTTGTTGGCCACCGCAGAGATTGCTTCTGACACTCCCAAAGGGCAGCACGTGCTACGTCATGCAAGAGGAGCCCTCGAGTCTGAAAGGTGTCAGCGAGCAAGGTGTGGGTCGGCCTGGCATCTTAAAACTCTCTAGCTGTGACTGGGCTATTGATTTGGCCAGATGTATTAAGCCATGTAGTAAGCCACAGAGACGCCAGTTGCCTTCACTAGGAGACACTAGTGCCGCGCGTCGTCCATGAACACAAACCGGATCCATTGTCATATGGAGAGACGTGAAATAACATGGTCAAGGTCATATCGAGAGGCCTCAATAACATGGCCAAGATGGTATGAAGAGGCGGAGATAACATGGCTAAGACCATACAGACAGGATGGAACGACATTACCAAGGGCATACAGACAGGATGGAACGACGTTACCAAGGTCATATGGAGAGACGAGAATAACATAATCAAGGTCACGTCAAGAGAGATAATATCATTTATTTAACCAATGCCATGTTTCAAGGAATACATGATGATAAACAGTGCATGATAATCAAGAGGCGGGAAGAACATGGCAAAGCTCATATGGAGAGGAGAGAATAACATGGACAAGGTCACATGGAGAGGAGAAAATAACTTGGACAAGGTCACATGGAGAGGAGAGAATAACGTGGACAAGGTCACATGGAGAGGAGAGAATAACGTGGACAAGGTCACATGGAGAGGATAGAATAAAGTTGCAGAAGTTGTAACGTGGCTACTGCGATAGGTAGACGCGAGCAGAACCTGGCCATTTGAAACAGTGTATGATGGCTCAGCGATATAACACTGCATGAGCTACTGCCAACTTTTTTTGAAAGCCGCAGCAGTTCAGCCTTATTACCTTAAAGCCTATTAGTTAAGGCGACACACTCAAAGTGAACCTAGCCGAGGGGGTATCGGCAATGTTATAGGCGAGGGCGTGACGAGGCATGTCTCTGTTCTCTGTGTGTAGCTGGCACCTTTCCCACCCGGCGGAAAGAGGGCAGTGGGCCAGCCTTAGCCACATTTAGTTAGTGGAAGGCCATGTCCCAAGCCATAGGGATAGGCAAACATCCCCTGGACTGTGTTTTAGATAAAGACTCTAGTGCATCGACGTGAAGAATGCGACCGCGTAAGGAAAAAGATAGCATGACCCTTCCCAGTGTAAGCCGATGGCAATAGGATGTCACGGAGAGATAGATTTAATCGGATCAGAGAAACTACGGTAAAAAAAGACCACGACAAAGGGGGAGACAGCGAGCGTTGAATTCTGGGAAAATGAAGGAACCCGCCGAGCGTAACTTTCCCCTTGTGTAAACCTGCGGCCACGTCTCCGGGAAATGTCTTGTGGAAAGGTCCGCCTAGAGGATAAAGAGCTGACAGGAAATAATACAGCGCTAAATGAAAACAGGCCTGATAATTGGAATCCTGCCGCAGACATGGAAACGTTCAAAATTGCGGGGGAGGGAGGGGGGGAGGGTGGAGGGTGGCGGGGTCGTCTGGTGGAGAAAGGGGCGCCGTCTGATACAGGTCAAGGTCGGAAGGAGACGACAATTTCTTTGTCCTTGCCAGATAGGTCACCGGGACGCGCGGTTACGCGACTAACGGGGCGGCCCATCCATCATGCGGACTCCCAATACCCGGCCAGGAGACAGGGCCGACACAGGGTATCGAGCGCCGACCGACCCGGAAGTACTATATGTGGGATTCCGCAACCGAGGAAGATGTCAGCCCGTCTCGTCCGCGCTTTTTCTGTTGCTTATTGAGACTTATCGCTGCGCCCTGAATGTGGATATGTATCCCGGGTCTGTGCCTGTCTGTCTATGTATACGAGGGTGGGGGGGGGGGGGGGGGTGAGGCAGTATGCGCTGGCATGCCGCCCCGCCGGGAGATCTCTGGGGATATGGAGACGGCCTGACTGACTGACTGCCACGGGGGACGCCGAGGGGGAATATCATAACCTATACCGCACGAGACTACCGTTAAGTGCAAGATTGCCATGGCAAAACCTAGTACATAGAACTGTCCATTTGATACATGCGTGAACCTCGCTCTGGACCTAGCAACCTTCCAGCAGCGCTGTTAATCTCCCAACACCCCCGTCTGAGGGCGCTTCCGTCTCCAGGTCCCCCTCCTTTCTTTCTTTCTGCCTTTTTTGCTTTCTCTCTTCCATCCTGTTTCCTGTGCCCAGTTGCAAACCGGTCCTTGATGCCATGGCAACCAACATTTGATCGCCTACCCCGGATCGCAATCTAAATCTTGTATTTGCTTTGGGCCCAACAAAACTGAGACAGGCTTCCTTGGAAGAATTCTAAAATCCCAGGGAAGGGTAGGGGGGTGGGGGAGGGAAGAGTGGGTGTGGAATATGTCAACACAACCACTGGAAGTGTCTGAGGCTAAACAATCGCTCTTTTTACAGCCGTAGCGCCGTGCATTCATCTCATAATCTGTCGAATTGACGGCACTCAAGGCCCAGTCAGACTTGACCCAGATCACCCCTTCCTTACCCATGGACAGGACCTGAAGAGTGCTGGCAAGAAACTTTAACATTTGAGTCAATATTGACCTCTTTGAGTACATCAGGTCGGGTGTGATGATCTTTGCGAGCCAGTGGCAGCTAACAGCGGTCTAGACAGGGCACACCGCCCAGGGGAGTGCAGCCTGCCAGCCCACAGGCTCCACTGAACACTTGTCACACACGAAGACCGTGGCGAAATATTATGATACCACAGGAAATTGTAGCGCAATGTAACGACGAGCGACGGTGTGGACACTGATGGGCGGGTCTATACAGTGATGGAAGGGAGAGCTTTACATCGACATGGACGGGGCCCAGGGATGGGAGCTCCAAGGGATCGGCAGTGATGGGTCAACAGGGTCATAGGTCAACTGGGTCATGGGTCAACAGGGTCTTGGGTCAACAGGATCTTGTCAACAGGGTCATGGCTAAACAGGGTCATGGGTCAACACGGTCATAGGTCAGTATGGTCATGGGTCAACATAATCATTTTTCAGCATTGTCATGGGTCAGCATAGTCATGGGTCAGCATAGTCATGGGTCAGCATAGTCATAGGTCAGCATAGTCATGGGTCAGCATGGCCATGGGTCAACAGGGTCATGGGTCAACAGGGTCAGGATTAAAGGTCAACGTGGTCATGGGTCAACATGGTACACGTTTCTCATGGTATTTTAATGTCGTTGTCATCGGTTGATATGTTACTAGCTTTTCATGGCAATTGCAAACCAACATACATTTATACATCTTACAGTTGGAAAGAAGACGTTACAAACATGCTATGGTAAGAAACAGGACATTGCACACAACTTATGGTAGGAAACATGACATTACAAACATTTTATGGTAGGAAACAAGACATTGTTAACATCTCATTATATGTGCATTGTGGTGATCGAAGACATCTTGGAGCGAAAATCGAACAGAGACACCTTGTTTGCCAAGGTCAGACGCCGTGCCCTCTGCCATAGCCTCAGCTGCTTGATACATTGCACCCCTCCCCCCTTCTGCCCCACCCCGCGCCATTCCTGGCCAACACCCCAGCCACACCCCGCCTCACCCCGCCCGCACCTCAGCCCGACCCCCAAGCACCGCCCCCCCCCCCACCCACCCCCACTCCAGCCTGAAGGGTGTACTTTGTGCCTTGCACGTTCAGCATAAGCGTGATAAGCAAACAGAAGAACACGATTTGGGGTTTACGCGCGATTAGAAGCCAGCTCGAGGGGCGGGGGTCGGAGGGGGGGGGGGGGGGAGGGTTGCTTGGACCCACCTCCCTCCCCCCGCCCTTTCTCATGACCATGGTCAGACGGCCACCTAAAGGACGGCGAGGGAGGACGGGTTGGCGTACTGACCCACCACGCTTTACCCGATGACAAGAGGGTGCGACTCATGCTAGGGGAGGGAGGGGGGGGGGGGGTTAATCCCACTCTGATTCATGTTGGACCAAATTGTGGGGTGATCCATTTGGATGAAGGAGGGAGGGAGGGTGGGACGGGGTGGGGAGGGGCAGTCACGTCTGTATATTCATCTGCTTAGAATAACTTGCGGAGGGAGGCCAGAACAAGAGCCGGACGCACAACGCGCGTGCTTCCAGGAGACGGCAGAACTTGAAACGGCGGCTCTGATCGTATTGGGTTTGACTGGAGGTATGTGATGTGGGGATGTGGCTGTGGATGGCCAGGCTAACCCCACCCTTGGTACATCACAGCCCTACCGCCACAGTCTCCCCTGTTCTCCCGCCACACGTTGAACGCGGTGGTACCAGCCTAATATTTACTTGACCTGGGAACCCGGATGTCGCTGAAAGATGTTAGTAGCCGCATTGCATGCATTACGCGCTACAGGTCACGTGACTTGGTGACGCGCGCAGGACGTAGGCTGAAGCTAGCGTCAGGCGCAACGCGCAGTGGGGTCAATGGGTGCAAGTTGGGTGCAAGAGTGCATGTCATCAGACCCACATGGGTCAATAGGTGCACGTCATCAGACCCACAGGGGTCAATGAGTGTATGTCATCACACCCACAGTGGTCAATGAGTGCACGTCATCACACCCACAATGGTCAATGGGTGCACGTCATCAGACCCACATGGGTCAATGGGTGCACGTCATCAGACCCACAGGGGTCAATGAGTGTATGTCATCACACCCACAGGGGTCAAGGAGTGCATGTCATTAGACCTACATTGGGGGGAAAATGAGTGCACATCATCACACCCACAGTGGTCAATGAGTGCACGTCATCACACCCACAAGGGTCAATGGGTGCACGTCATCAGACCCACAAGGGTCAATGGGTGCACGTCATCACACCCACAAGGGCCAATAGGTGCACGTCATCAGACCCACATGGGTCAATGGGTGCATGTCATCACACCCACATGGGTCAATGGGTGCACGTCATCAGACCCACAGGGGTCAATGAGTGTATGTCATCACACCCACAGGGGTCAAGGAGTGCATGTCATTAGACCTACATTAGGGGGAAAATGAGTGCACGTCATCACACCCACAGTGGTCAATGAGTGCACGTCATCACACCCACAAGGGTCAATGGGTGCACGTCATCGCACACACAAGGGTAAATAGGTGCACTTCATTACACCCGCGGGGGTTAATGGGTGCACGTCATCACACAGGGGTCAATGAGTGCACGTCATCACCCCCACAGGGTACAATAACTCCGGCGAGGGAAATGGAAAGCGTGCCTTGGTAACATCTGCCACCGTAGATATCCTCAATGTTTAATGTGACCCCGCCCGATGGCAATAGCTCTCAGAGAGAACCTCGTTAAAGTAATGATGTTTAAATAAAACATTAAACAATACAGTCAAGTGGTCACGTGGTCGAATGTCACGTGGTCGAATGTCACGTGGTCCTCATACGCATTGATAAGGACCAATCAGAGCACTGTACCCGTGGCTGGTGACCAGCAACTAACCCCCTTTTATGTCTTTTACAATGCACGCGCGTCAACAGGTTTATTGCAAATCCGATGCATAATTGCTAACATTTTTCATTCACTTGTCAACGTTCTATCAACGATATTACGGTGGCCACGAAGGAAATATCAGACAGAGGATAGTCACCGTGCTGCTGCAAAAAGCATCCCCGTGCATGGCTTGCTCACTCCCCAGGCCCATAGATTTAGTTAATTGCATTCTTCCTGAAGCCGGCATCAGTCCTTGTTAATCCCACTATGGCCGCCGACGTTTAGATTCGCTCTCATAACCCTCACGCCGAACCGAGCAAGCTCACCACCCACAATGCATTGCGTAGGGGTGTTTTCAGCCGTTATTAATGGCGGTGTTTTCACTACAGGTGAGGTCGGGGCTCCTAGCAAAATTCCTGACATCCCTATGTGGGACTGGCTTTGTGTATATGTGAGTACAACCCCCTCCCCCTTCACACACCCCCTCCCCCTCCCCGCGCCCTGACCTCAAGGGGAGAAATGGAGGATGAAAGCCAACACCTAGACATAAAACAAATTACAACGGCAAAAAAAAGGCGAAAGAGTGAGGCGAATTATTGAATAAGCTTTGCATCGGCTTTTACATCAAGGCGTGGGATTGTGGGCGATATTGGGTGCAATATGACGGCGCAGACCCCGGGCCGCCCACGTGCTAGGAGGGGAGCCATGACGCCGGGATCACCAGGATCACGGCCTGAAGAGGTTTATACTGTGATCCCGGGGGTGCAGGGCGTCCGGCCGCTCAGCCTTACCCCCCGAGTATCGTCCTATTGCTGTAGGGGTGAGTGGTGGGCAGGGTGATGACGGTGGAACTCGCTCGCTCGCTCGCGGAATGCGCGGGATGTGGGCTACCGCTCGTTCCCCAGGTATTATTACGGGTGGGGATTTTTAAGCTTTGGGTACCAGGGGTAGCCGGGGGGGGGGGGGGGGGTCATTGACCCGTTGATAGGGCCATCGATATGGGAGCGGGGGTGGAAGGCCGGTGGAGGTTGGGGTAAGTGATGGGAGAGGGGTGGCTTGGTGTCTACCTGCGGGAGATTGGAGGGGGGGAGGGGGGTGCTATAGAATGTGCAGACCTTGGGTACAGTGGGGTAGGGTTTAGCGTAGAGGTAGAAGACGAGGGTGGGTGAAGGGAGGGGTCCTTCTGGAGCTCGGTGTAGTGGTAGGAGAGGAGGGGGAGGCTGGGTTTGGGTGAACAGGCAGGGGAGGATTAGTGGGCTAGCTGTAGAGCTGTGGCATATAGAGATTGGGTGGTTTTTGGTCTTTAGGATGAGGTGTCCTGAACTAACCTTGGGAAGTCCAGCAGCCGTCCAAGAGGTATGGATGCGACGGGTGTGAGAACGGAGGGTGGGGGGGGGGGGTAGAGAATTGGTTAGGGGTAGGGTATAGGGTAGTGGTTCGATTAACCTTGGCGCCAGGCACAGGATCACCGGGTACCTGACAGTTCAGGGTCCCATCAATGGAGAGGGTGATCGATGTGGCTACACTGGTCTAGTGTCATCGAGACTGGAATACTGGGTCTGCCACGTGGCACCAAGCATCTGCCGCCCTCCCGCTCCTACCCGTTAGGTTTCCACGCCTCTCCGCTTTTACCCCTCCCGTCGCTACCCCTTCCGCCTCTACCCCCTCACCGTCACAACCTCTCCCCGTCTCTACCCCTTCCGCCTCTACCCCCTCACCGTCACAACCTATCCCCGTCTCTACCCCTTCCGCCTCTACCCCCTCACCGTCACAACCTCTCCATGTCTCTACCCCCCCCCCCGTCTCCAGCCTCCCCGTCTCTACCCTCCCCGTCTCTACCCTCTCCCCCTCTACCCGTCTCTACCCTCCCCGTCTCTACCCCTCATATCTCTACCCCTCCCCGTCTCTACCACACCGTCTCTACCTCTCTCCGTCTCTACACCTCCCATCTCTACCTCTCAAATCTCTACCCCGCCCCGTCTCTACCCTCCCCGTCTCTACCCTCTCCCTCTCTCCCGGGCTCTACCCCTCCCCGTCTCTACCCTCTTCCCATCTCTAACCCTCATATCTCTACCTCTTCCCGTCTCTACCCCTCCCATCTCTACCCCTCATATCTCTACCCCTCCCCGTCTCTACCCTCCCCGTCTCTACCCTCTCCCCCTCTCCCCGTCGCTACCCCTCCCCGTCTCTACCCTCTCCCCGTCTCTACCCCTCCCCCTCTCCCCGTCTCTACCCCCTCCCCTTCTCCCCGTCTCTACCCTCTCCACATCTCTACCCCTCATATCTCTACCCCTCCCCGTCTCCACCCCTCCCCGTCTCTACCCTCTCCCCTTCTTTACCCTCTCCTCGTCTCAACTTCTCGAGTTTCGACCCTTTTTCCATCTCCAACCATCCCCGTCTCTACCCTCTCCCCCTCCCCGTCTCTACCCTGTCCCCCTCTCTACAGTCAACAGGTAGCAATAGGTCTCCGAATACTTTCATCTTGTATAATTTATTTGCTATAGACAGCCATGTACCAAAATATGCGAGAACTGCCATATGGGTCGTGTCAAACGATGTCTAGAATGCGAGAATTGACATATTGGTGGTGGCGTTCATAATACGAACATTGACATATGGGTCGTGTCAAGTGGCGCTCAGAATGCGAACATTAACATATGGGTCGTGCCAAGTGGCGTTCAGAATGTGAGCATTGACATATGGGTCGTGTCAAGGGGCGTGTAGAATGCCAGCACTGACATATAGGTCGTGTCAAGTGGCCTGTAGAATACTAGCATTGACATATGGGTCACGTCTAGCTCTGATGCATAGCCCTCACGACCTGAACCCTAACGGGCCCTAACGGGGGTGTAAGGGCCATGCAATAGACATGGTCAAAAAAGTAGTAATGCATCACTCAGCACGCTTCGATGAATGATTGTCCATTGGGACGACGAACTTACCGCTCCAAATCGCATCGACTCTCTTCTTTAGACATTGGACCCTAGGATGCATTCATTTTTAATTTTGTTGTCCATTTCTTGCACATCAATGCGCTTTCCGAAAGGATTTTGATGGTGAAAAGCCACACCGTAGAGCTCGTGATAACTCACCATGTCGAGTATGACCGGTGCAAGGCCATATACATCACTTTTGCCAAATCCTGTTGGTAACACAGCAAACGTGTGCCGGCGAGCACAAACTGACGATAGCGCCGTTATCTGCCGCTCCTTTAGCTGGTATGGAAGCTTCAGTGACACCTTTGCCCTCTGCAGAGCTTTGAGGAAAGCCATTCTTGCGTAGCGATAACCAGCAAATAAAAACGCGCGTACAGGTTGACTGGTAGCGCCACCTTGCGTAGGACTGTTCACGCAACGAGCGGCGCCACCACGCGGAAGATTCAGGTAAAACTGCCTGGCATAATTCGAAGCGGCAGGGAGAGAAGCCGTAAACGACCGACGAAAATATCATTGATGTGCAAGGAATGGACAACAAAATTAAAAATGAATGCATCCTAGGGTCCAATTAATGTCTAAAGAAGAGAGTCGGTGCGATTAGGAGCGGTAAGTTCGTCGTCCCAATGGACAATCATTCATCGAAGCGAGCTGAGTGATGCATTACTACTTTTTTGACCATGTGTATTGCTTGACCCTTCTGCCTATCAACTTGCTGTCAGAAGGGTCAAGTTCACTGGGCTAGGTCGCGTCAGGTGACGTGTAGAATGCAAACATTGACATATGGGTCGTGTCAAGTGACGTGTAGAATGCGAACATTGACACCTGGGTCGTGTCAAGTGACGTGTAGAATGCGAGCATTGACATCTGCGTCGTGTCAAGTGACGTGTAGAATGCGAGCATTGATACCTGGGTCGTGTCAAGTGACGTGTAGAATGCGAGCATTGACATATGGGTCGTGTCAAGTGACGTGTAGAATGCGAGCATTGACATATGGGTCGCGTCAAGTGACGTGTAGAATGCGAACATTGACACCTGGGTCGTGTCAAGTGACATGTAGAATGCGAGCATTGACATATGGGTCGTGTCAAGTGACGTGTAGAATGCGAGCATTGACATCTGGGTCGTGTCAAGTGACGTGTAGAATGCAAACATTGACATATGGGTCGTGTCAAGTGACGTGTAGAATGCGAACATTGACATCTGGGTCGTGTCAAGTGACGTGTAGAATGCGAGCATTGACATATGGGTCGTGTCAAGTGACGTGTAGAATGCGAGCATTGACACCTGGGTCGTGTCAAGTGACGTGTAGAATGCGAGCATTGACATATGGGGCGTGTCAAGTGACGTGTAGAATGCGAACATTGACATCTGGGTCGTGTCAAGTGACGTGTAGAATGCGAACATTGACATCTGGGTCGTGTCAAGTGACGTGTAGAATGCGAGCGTGTACAATGCGAGCATTGACTGAGACAAGTGGGTGTCAACATGACGCCAGAAGATTGGTCAGGTCAACCGGCAGCGGTGACCGTTTGATCACGTGGTGTGACAGTGCGCACACGGCTCCGTGGCACTCGGGTCGTGACCGATGAGGCGGCATGCTATCAATTGGGCAAGTTACGACAGCTTAACAATGGCGCCCTATGTGTGAGCATCATATGGCTGGCCGTGAGGGTGGGGCGTGGGGGGGGGGGAGGTGGACGAGGGATGGCCTCCGAGAAGTAAATGGCACGCCCCCGTCAGTCCCCTCGCCTCTGGCCACACGTCGTCACGGCAGCCGCGGGGCCTTTGTCAAAAAATATGGAGCAGGTCTCGACCTTGGCTTTTGAGAGGCCAGCTGAAGGAATGCGTAGCGTCTCTGCCCAGGGTGAAAGGGTAGTCAGAAAACGTAGGTCCCTTGAGGCGGGTGGAGGTGGGGTGGGGGTAGGGGTGGGGCGCGGATAGGGGTGGGGTGACGGGTAGGGGTGGGGGGTTGGTGCAGTGAGGGGTAACCACAAAGAAGATGATGCTGGTCACTGCGCGGTGGGATGGTGGGATATGGGTGGGGAAGGTGGGTGGTGTTGGGGGCGGAAGTGGTGCGAGTAAGGTGATGCTGGTCACCGGGCAATGGGATGGGGGGATGATGGGTGAGGGTTAGGAGATGATGGTTACTGGACAATTGGGTTTGGGGCTGGGTGGGGGTGCGGGGGTACTGAGCATTGGGCGGTGGGGTGGGGGCTGGGTGAGGGGGGCGGGGTGGGGGTAGTGCTGGTCACTGTTTGTTGGCCACCGCAGAGATTGCTTCTGACACTCCCAAAGGGCAGCACGTGCTACGTCATGCAAGAGGAGCCCTCGAGTCTGAAAGGTGTCAGCGAGCAAGGTGTGGGTCGGTCTGGCATCTTAAAACTCTCTAGCTGTGACTGGGCTATTGATTTGGCCAGATGTATTAAGCCATGTAGTAAGCCACAGAGACGCCAGTTGCCTTCACTAGGAGACACGAGTGCCGCGCGTCGTCCATGAACACAAACCGGATCCATTGTCATATGGAGAGACGTGAAATAACATGGTCAAGGTCATATCGAGAGGCCTCAATAACATGGCCAAGATGGTATGAAGAGGCGGAGATAACATGGCTAAGACCATACAGACAGGATGGAACGACATTACCAAGGTCATACAGACAGGATGGAACGACATTACCAAGGTCATATGGAGAGACGAGAATAACATAATCAAGGTCACATCAAGAGAGATAATATCATTTATTTAACCAATGCCATGTTTCAAGGAATACATGATGATAAACAGTGCATGATAATCAAGAGGCGGGAAGAACATGGCAAAGCTCATATGGAGAGGAGAGAATAACATGGAAAAGGTCACATGGAGAGGAGAAAATAACTTGGACAAGGTCACATGGAGAGGAGAGAATAACGTGGACAAGGTCACATGGAGAGGATAGAATAAAGTTGCAGAAGTTGTAACGTGGCTACTGCGATAGGTAGACGCGAGCAGAACCTGGCCATTTGAAACAGTGTATGATGGCTCAGCGATATAACACTGCATGAGCTACTGCCAACTTATTTTGACAGCCGCAGCAGTTCAGCCTTATTACCTTAAAGCCTATTACTTAAGGCGACACACTCAAAGTGAACCTAGCCGAGGGGGTATCGGCAATGTTATAGGCGAGGGCGTGACGAGGCATGTCTCTGTTCTCTGTGTGTAGCTGGCACCTTTCCCACCCGGCGGAAAGAGGGCAGTGGGCCAGCCTTAGCCACATTTAGTTAGTGGAAGGCCATGTCCCAAGCCATAGGGATAGGCAAACATCCCCTGGACTGTGTTTTAGATAAAGACTCTGGTGCATCGACGTGAAGAATGCGACCGCGTAAGAAAAAAGATAGCATGACCCTTCCCAGTGTAAGCCGATGGCAATAGGATGGCACGGAGAGATAGATTTAATCGGATCAGAGAAACTGCGGTAAAAAAAGACCACGACAAAGGGGGAGACAGCGAGCGTTGAATTCTGGGAAAATGAAGGAACCCGCCCAGCGTAACTTCCCCCTTGTGTAAACCTGCGGCCACGTCTCCGGGAAATGTCTTGTGGAAAGGTCCGCCTAGAGGATAAAGCGCTGACAGGAAATAATACAGCGCTAAATGAAAACAGGCCTGATAATTGGAATCCTGCCGCAGACATGGAAACGTTCAAAATTGCGGGGGAGGGAGGGGGGGAGGGTGGAGGGTGGCGGGGTCGTCTGGTGGAGAAAGGGACGCCGTCTGATACAGGTCAAGGCCGGAATGAGACGACAATTTCTTTGTCCTTGCCAGATAGGTCACCGGGACGCGCGGTTACGCGGCTAACGGGGCGGCCCATCCATCATGCGGACTCCCACTACCCGGCCAGGAGACAGGGCCGACACAGGGTATCGAGCGCCGACCGACCCGGAAGTACTATATGTGGGATTCCGCAACCGAGGAAGATGTCGGCCCATCTCGTCCGCGCTTTTTCTGTTGCTTATTGAGACTTATCGTTGTGCCCTGTATGTGGATATGCATCCCGGGTTTGTGCCTGTCTGTCTATGAACGGGGGGAGGGGTGGGGGGCAGTATGCGCTGGCATGCCGCCCCGCCGGGAGGTCTCTGGGGATATGGAGACGGCCTCACTGACTGACTGCCACGGGGGACGCCGAGGGGGAATATCATAACCTATACCGCACGAGACTACCGTTAAGTGCAAGATTGCTATGGCAAAACCTAGTACATAGAACTGTCCATTTGATACATGCGTGAACTTCGCTCTGGACCTAGCAACCTTCCAGCAGCGCTGTTAATCTCCCAACACCCCCGTCTGAGGGCGCTTCCGTCTCCAGGTCCCCCTCCTTTCTTTCTTTCTGCCTTTTTTGCTTTCTCTCTTCCATCCTGTTTCCTGTGCCCAGTTGCAAACCGGTCCTTGATGCCATGGCAACCAACATTTGATCGCCTACCCCGGATCGCAATCTAAATCTTGTATTTGCTTTGGGCCCAACAAAACTGAGACAGGCTTCCTTGGAAGAATTCTAACATCCCAGGGAAGGGTAGGGGGGGGGGAGAGGGGGGAGGGAAGAGTGGGTGTGGAATATGTCAACACAACCACTGGAAGTGTCTGAGGCTAAACAATCGCTCTTTTTACAGCCGTAGCGCCGTGCATTCATCTCATAATCTGTCGAATTGACGGCACTCAAGGCCCAGTCAGACTTGACCCAGATCACCCCTTCCTTACCCATGGACAGGACCTGAAGAGTGCTGGCAAGAAACTTTAACATTTCAGTCAATATTGACCTCTTTGAGTTCATCAGGTCGGGTGTGATGATCTTTGCGAGCCAGTGGCAGCTAACAGCGGTCTGGACAGGGCACACCGCCCAGGGGAGTGCAGCCTGCCAGCCCACAGGCTCCACTGAACACTTGTCACACACGAAGACCGTGGCGAAATATTATGATACCACAGGAAATTGTAGCGCAATGTAACGACGAGCGACGGTGTGGACACTGATGGGCGGGTCTATACAGTGATGGAAGGGAGAGCTTTACATCGACATGGACGGGGCCCAGGGATGGGAGCTCCAAGGGATCGGCAGTGATGGGTCAACAGGGTCATAGGTCAACTGGGTCATGGGTCAACAGGGTCATAGGTCAATTGGGTCATGGGTCAACAGGGTCATAGGTCAACTGGGTTATGGGTCAACAGGGTCTTGGGTCAACAGGATCTTGTGTCAACAGGGTCATGGCCAAACAGGGTCATGGGTCAACACGGTCATAGGTCAGCATGGTCATGGCTCAACATAATCATTTGTCAGCATTGTCATGGGTCAGCATATTCATGGGTCAGCATAGTCATGGGTCAGTATAGTCATGGGTCAGCATAGTCATGGTTCAGCATAGTCATGGTTCAGCATAGTCATGGGTCAGTATAGTCATGGGTCAGCATAGTCATGGGTCAGCATAGTCATGGGTCTGCATAGTCATGGGTCAGCATAGTCATGGTTCAGCATAGTCATGGGTCAGTATAGTCATGGGTCAGCATAGTCATGGGTCAGCATAGTCATGGGTCTGCATAGTCATGGGTCAGCATAGTCATGGGTCAGTATGGTCATGGGTCAACAGGGTCATGGGTGAACAGGGTCATGATTAAAGGTCAACGTGGTCATGGGCCAACATGGTACAGGTTTCTCATGGTATTTTAATGTCGTTGTCATCGGTTGACATGTTACTAGCTTTTCATGGCAAATTGCAAACCAACATACATTTATACATCTTATAGTAGGAAAGAAGACATTACAAACATGTTATGGTAGGAAACAAGACATTGCACACAACTTATGGTAGGAAACATGATATTACAAACATGTTATGGTAGGAAACAAGACATTGCTAACATCTCATTATATGTGCATTGTGGTGATCGAAGACATCTTGGAGCGAAAATCGAACAGAGACACCTTGTTTGCCAAGGTCAGACGCCGTGCCCTCTGCCATAGCCTCAGCTGCTTGAAGCATTGCACCCCTCCCCCCTTCTGCCCCATCCCGCGCCATTCTTGGCCCACACCCCAGCCACACCCTGCCTCACCCGCCTGCACCTCAGCCCGACCCTTGCCGCACCCCACCCCACCCCACTCCCACCCCCACCCCCACCCCGGCCCAACCTCACTCCGGTTCCACCCCAACCCGGCCCCACCCGACCCCCATCCCACCCTGCCTATGTGCGCAACCCCAATGGGACGAGCACGCCCCTCCCCCCCCCCCCTCCACCCCCACTCTAGCCTGAAGGATGTACTTTGTGCCTTGCACGTTTCAGCATAAGCGTGATAAGCAAACAGAAGAACACGATTTGGGGTTTACGCGCGAATAGAAGCCAGCTCGAGGGGCGGGGGTCGGACGTTGAACGCGGTGGTACCAGCCTATTATTTACTTGACCTGGGAACCCGGATGTCGCTGAGAGATGTTAGTAGCCGCATTGCACGCATTACGCGCTACAGGTCACGTGACTTGGTGACGCGCGCAAGACGTAGGCTGAGGCTGACGTCAGGCGCAACACGCACTGGGGTCAATGGGTGCAAGTCGGGAGCAAGAGCGCACGTCATCGCACCCACAAGGGTCAATGGGTGCACGTCATCACACCCACAGGGGTCAAGTAGTGCACGTCATCACACCCACAGGGGTCAAGTAGTGCACGTCATCACACCCACAGGGGTCAAGGAGTGTATGTCATCACACCCACTTGGGCCAGTGGGGGCACGTCATCACACCCACATGGGTCACGGAGTGCATGTCATCACACCCACAGGGTCATTGAGTGCACGTCATCACACTCACAGGGGTCAATGGGTGCACGTCATCACACCCACATGGGTCAAGGAGTGCATGTCACCACACCCACAGGGGTCAATGAGTGCACGCCATCACACCCACAGGGGTCAATGGGTGCACGTCATCACACCCACATGGGTCAAGGAGTGCATGTCACCACACCCACAGGGGTCAATGAGTGCACGCCATCACACCCACAGGGGTCAATGGGTGCACGTCATCACACCCACATGGGTCAAGGAGTGCATGTCACCACACCCACAGGGGTCAATGAGTGTACGTCATCACACCCAAAAGGGTCAATGAGTGCACGTCATCGCATACACAAGGATAAATGGGTGAACGTCATTACACCCGCAGAGGTTAATGGGTGCACGTCATTACGCAGGGGTCAATGAGTGCACGTCATCACCCCCACAGGGTACAATAACTCAGGCGAGGGAAATGGAAAGCGTGCCTTGGTAACATCTGCCACCGTAGATATCCTCAATGTTCAATGTGACCCCGCCCGATGGCAATACCTCTCAGAGAGAACCTCGTTAAAGTAATGATGTTTAAATAAAAGATTAAACAATACAGTCAAGTGGTCACGTGGTCGAATGTCACGTGGTCCTCATACGCATTGATAAGGGCCAATCAGAGCACTGCACCCGTGGCTAGTGACCAGCAACTAACTCCCTTTTATGTCTTTTACAATGCACGCGCGTCAACAGGTTTATTGCAAATCCAATGCATAATTGCTAACATTTTTCATTCACTTGTCAACGTTCTATCAACGATATTACAGTGGCCGCGAAGGAAATATCAGACAGAGGATAGTCACCGTGCTGCTGCAAAAAGCATCCCCGTGCATGGCTTGCTCACTCCCCAGGCCCATGAATTTAGTTAATTGCATTCTTCATGAAGCCGGCATCAGCCCTTGTTATTCCCACTATGGCCGCCGACGTTTAGATTCGCTCTCATAACCCTCACGCCGAACCGAGCAAGCTCACCACCCACAATGCATTGGGTGGGGGTGTTTTCAGCCGTTATTAATGGCGGTGTTTTCACTACAGGTGAGGTCGGGGCTGCTAGCGACAGTCCTGATATCCTTATGTGGGACTGGCTTTGTATATGTGAGTACAACCCCCTCCCCCTTCACACACCCCCTCCCCGTCCCCGCGCCCTGACTTCAAGGGGAGAAATTGGAGGATGAAAGCCAACACCTAGACATAAAACAAATTACAACGGCAAAAAAAAGGCGAAAGAGTGAGGCGAATTATTGAATAAGCTTTGCATCGGCTTTTACATCAAGGCGAGGGATTGTGGGCGATATTGGGTGCAATATGACGGCGCAGACCCCGGGCCGCCCACGTGCTAGGAGGGGAGCCATGACGCCGGGATCACCAGGATCACGGCCTGAAGACGTTTACACTGTGATCCCGGGGGCGCAGGGCGTCCGGCCGCTCAGCCTTACCCCCCGAGTATCGTCCTATTGCTGTAGGGGTGAGTGGCGGGCAGGGTGATGACGGTGGAACTCTCGCTCGCTCGCGGAATGCGCGGGATGTGGGCTACCGCTCGTTCCCCAGGTATTATTACCGGTGGGGATTTTGAAGCTTTGGGTACCAGGGGTAGCCGGGGGGGGGGGGGGGGAGGGGGGTCATTGACCCGTTGATAGGGCCATCGATATGGGAGCGGGGGTGGAAGGCCGGTGGAGGTTGGGGTAAGTGATGGGAGAGGGGTGGCTTGGTGTCTACCTGCGGGAGATTGGAGGGGGGGAGGGGGGGTGCTATAGAATGTACAGACCTTGGGTACAGTGGGGTAGGGTTTAGCGTAGAGGTAGAAGACGAGGGTGGGTGAAGGGAGGGGTCATTCTGGAGCTCGGTGTAGTGGTAGGAGAGGAGGGGGAGGCTGGGTTTGGGTGAACAGGCAGGGGAGGATTAGTGGGCTAGCTGTACAGCTGTGGCATATAGAGATCGGGTGGTTTTTGGTCTTTAGGATGAGGTGTCCTGAACTAACCTTGGGAAGTCCAGCAGCCGTCCAAGAGGTATGGATGCGACGGGTGTGAGAACGGAGGGTGGGGGGGTGGGGGGGGGGGGGGTAGAGAATTGGTTAGGGGTAGGGTATAGGGTAGTGGTTCGATTAACCTTGGCGCCAGGCACAGGATCACCGGGTACCTGACAGTTCAGGGTCCCATCAATGGAGAGGGTGATCGATGTGGCTACACTGGTCTAGTGTCATCGAGACTGGAATACTGGGTCTGCCACGTGGCACCAAGCATCTGCCGCCCTCCCGCTCCTACCCGTTAGGTTTCCACGCCTCTCCGCTTTTACCCCTCCCGTCAGTACCCCTTCCGCCTCTACCCCCTCACCGTCACAACCTCTCCCCGTTTCTACCCCTTCCGCCTCTACCCCCTCACCGTCACAACCTCTCCATGTCTCTACCCCCCCCGTCTCTACCATCCCCGTCTCTACCCTCCCCGTCTCTACCCTCTCCCCCTCTACCCGTCTCTACCCTCCCCGTCTCTACCCCTCATATCTCTACCCCTCCCCGTCTCTACCACCCCGTCTCTACCTCTCTCCGTCTCTACACCTCCCATCTCTACCGCTCAAATCTCTACCCCGCCCCGTCTCTACCCTCCCCGTCTCTACCCTCTCCCCCTCTCCCCGGCTCTACCCCTCCCCGTCTCTATCCTCTTCCCATCTCTAACCCTCATATCTCTACCTCTCCCCGTCTCTACCCCTCCCATCTCTACCCCTCATATCTCTACCCCTACCCGTCTCTACCTTCCCCGTCTCTACCCTCTCCCCCTCTCCCCGTCTCTACCCCTCGCCGTCTCTACCCTCTCTCCGTCTCTACCCCTCCCCCTCTCCCCGTCTCTACCCTCTCCCCGTCTCTACCCTCCCACTCTCCCCGTCTCTACCCCCTCCCCCTCTCCCCGTCTCTACCCTCTGCCCATCTCTACCCCTCATATCTCTACCCCTCCCCGTCTCCACCCCTCCTCGTCTCTACCCTCTCCCCCTCTGTACCCTCTCCTCGTCTCAACTTCTCGAGTTTCGACCCTTTTCCCATCTCCAACCATCCCCGTCTCTACCCTCTCCCCCCTCCCCGTCTCTACCCCTCATATCTCTACCCTCTCCCCGTCTCCACCCCTCCCCGTCTCTACCCTGTCCCCCTCTCTACAGTCAACAGGTAGCAATAGGTCTCCGAATACTTTCATCTTGTATAATTTATTTGCTATAGACAGCCATGTACCAAAATATGCGAGAACTGCCATATGGGTCGTGTCAAACGATGTCTAGAATGCGAGAATTGACATATTGGCGGTGGCGTTCATAATACGAACATTGACATATGGGTCGTGTCAAGTGGCGCTCAGAATGCGAACATTAACATATGGGTCGTGCCAAGTGGCGTTCAGAATGTGAGCATTGACATATGGGTCGTGTCAAGTGGCGTGTAGAATGCCAGCACTGACATATAGGTCGTGTCAAGTGGCCTGTAGAATGCTAGCATTGACATATGGGTCGCGTCTAGCTCTGATGCATAGCCCTCACGACATGAACCCTAACGGGCCCTAACGGGGGTGTAAGGGCTATGCAATAGACATGGTCAAAAAAATAGTAAAGCATCACTCAGCTCGCTTCGATGAATGATTGTCCATTGGGACGACGAACTTACCGCTCCAAATCGCATCGACTCTCTTTTTTAGACATTGGACCCTAGGATGCATTTATTTTTAATTTTGTTGTCCATTCCTTGCACATCAATGATATTTTCGTCGGTCGTTAACGGCGTCTCTCCCTGCCGCTTCGAATTTTGCCAGGCAGTGTTACCTGAATCTTCCGCGTGGTGGCGCCGCTCGTTGCGCGAACAGTCCTACGCAAGGTGGCGCTACCAGTCAACCTTTACGCGCGTTTTTATTTGCTGGTTATCTCTACGCAAGAATGGCTTTCCTCAAAGCTCTACAGAGGGCAAAGGTGTCACTGAAGCTTCCATACCAGCTAAAGGAGCGGCAGATAACGGCGCTATCGTCAGTTTGTGCTCGCCGGCACACGTTTGCTGTGTTGCCAACAGGATTTAGCAAAAGTGATGTATATGGCCTTGCACCGGTCATACTCGACATGGTGAGTTATCACGTGCTCTACGGTGTGGATTTTCACCATCAAAATCCTTTCGGAAAGGGCTATTGTTTTTATACATTTCCAATATTCTATGGCATAATTAACAATGTTCTAATAAATTACAAAGATACAAAATTGCAACATAACATTCTACATAGAAATTACATATTCACATAAATTCTATACATTTGGGCTGCCAGTAGCATCACTCTTATTGCCCCCACCCCCCACCTCCTCCCTCCTACCCATCCCACCTTCACCCCCTCTACTAAGTGGTATATTGGCCCGTGGCAGCCCTCGTAGTGCCTCCCCTACCCCCTCCCTCCTACCCGTCCCAACCTTCAACCCCTCTACTAAGCGGTATATTTGCATTAACATGTATGTAATAAAGATGATTTCAAATATTTTCATGGCATAATTACCACTGTAGAACATCCCCCCCCCCATCCATCCCCTCTCCCTCCTACCTTACCCTCCCTCCTACCTCCCGAGCAACCCCTCCCTCCTACCCCCTACCCCCTCCCTCATAGCCCTCCCATCTACCCCCTCCACTAAGCAGTATATTTGCATTAACATGTATGTAATAAAGATAATAGATTTCAATTATTTTTGAGGACTTAATTAATTATCACTGTAGAATGTACCTAATACTGCAGTAAATTACAAATTACAGCATAACATTCCACATAGTGAGCAATATGTCACATACATTTTCTTAGATTTGGGCTCCCAGTGCCACCCCTCTTAGCCCCCCCCCCACCCCCTTACATCCCACCCCCCCCCTTTCTCCTACCCCCCCACCCCCACACCACCACACACACACATTTCACCATCCTTGAATCCCAAAAAATATAAGTTAATATATTGAAGAATATTGTTGAAGTCCTCAACATTGTCCCATTAAATGGATATAGACTGCTACAGGGCTAACCTTTACTGTCCTGGAGAGGGGCGAACTGGCCAATCTCTTGCCCCTATTCCTAAGCTGAAACTTGGACTTGCTACCCGCGGCTGTTGTTTTAACTTTCCGCCGCAGATGCTTGTAACAGTCGCCGCAAATAAAACCGCTCACACGCCTTAGGTGAGGAAAGACAGTCCGGGCTGTCCAGGGCGTGGACGCCTCCAGCAGCGTGTACCTGCCGTAGTGACGTCCCTGAATGTCAGCTAAACTCTTCCCACAACCCACACAATCGTGGTGATCCATAACGGTCACAAAGCAACAGTAGAGACAGCATGGTTATTGACTGGTAGCGCCACCTTGCGTAGGACTGTTCACGCAACGAGCGGCGCCACCACGCGGAAGATTCAGGTAACACTGCCTGGCAAAATTCGAAGCGGCAGGGAGAGAAGCAGTTAACGACCGACGAAAATATCATTGATGTGCAAGGATTGGACAGCAAAATAAATAAATGAGTGCATCCTAGGGTCCAATTAATGTCTAAAGAAGAGAGTCGATGCGATTTGGAGCGGTAAGTTCGTCGTCCCAATGGACAATCATTCATCGAAGGAAGCTGAGTGATGCATTACTACTTTTTTGACCATGTGGCTTGCTTGACCTTTCTGCCTATCAGCTTGTTGTCAGAAGGGTCAACTTCACTGGGCTAGGTCGCGTCAGGTGACGTGTAGAATGCGAGCATTGACATCTAGGTCATGGCAAGTGACGTGTAGAATGCGAACATTGATATCTGGGTCGTGTCAAGTGACGTGTAGAACGCGAGCAGTGACATATGGGTGTCGTCAAGTGACGTGTAGAATGCGAACATTGACACCTGGGTCGTGTCAAGTGACGTGTAGAATGCGAGCATTGACATCTGAGTCGTGTCAAGTGACTGTAGAATGCGAACATTGACATCTGGGTCGTGTCAAGTGACGTGTAGAATGCGAGCATTGACATCTGGGTCGCGTCAAGTGACGTGTAGAATGCGAGCATTGACCATCTGGGTCGTGTCAAGTGACGTGTAGAATGCGAGCATTGACATATGGGTCGCGTCAAGCGACGTGTGGAATGCGAGCATTGACATCTGGGTCGCGTCAAGTGACGTGTAGAATGCGAGCATTTACATCTGGGTCGTGTCAAGTGACGTGTAGAATGCGAGCATTGACATATGGGTCGCGTCAAGTGACGTGTAGAATGCGAACATTGACATCTGGGTCATGTCAAGTGACGTGTAGAATGCGAGCATTGACATATGGGGTCGCGTCAAGTGACGTGTAGAATGCGAACATTGACATATGGGTCGTGTCAAGTGACGTGTAGAATGCGAGCATTGACATCTGGATCGTGTCAAGTGACGTGTAGAATGCGAACATTGACATCTGGGTCGTGTCAAGTGACGTGTAGAATGCGAGCATTGACATCTGGGTCGTGTCAAGTGACGTATAGAATGCGAGCATTGACATATGGGTCGCTTCAAGTGACGTGTAGAATGCGAACATTGACATCTGGGTCGTGTCAAGTGACGTGTAGAACGCGACCATTGACATATGGGTCGCGTCAACTGACGTGTAGAATGCGAACATTGACATCTGGGTCGTGTCAAGTGACGTGTAGAATGCGAGTATTGACATCTGGGTCGTGTCAAGTGACGTGTAGAATGCGAGCATTGACATATGGGTCGCGTCAAGTGACGTGTAGAATGCGAACATTGACATCTGGGTCGTGTCAAGTGACGTGTAGAATGCGAGCATTGACATATGGGTCGCGTCAACTGACGTGTAGAATGCAAACATTGACATCTGGGTCGTGTCAAGTGACGTGTAGAATGCGAACAATGACATCTGGGTCGTGTCAAGTGAAATGTAGAATGCGAGCATTGACATATGGGTCGCGTGAGGTGACGTGTAGAATGCGAGCATTGACATATGGGTTGCGTCAAGTGACGCGTAGAATGCGAACATTGACATCTGGGTCGCGTGAGGTGACGTGTAGAATGCGAGCATTGACATCTTGGGGACCGTCAAGTGACGTGTAGAATGCGAGCATTGACATAAGGGTCGCGTCAAGTGGCGTGTAGAATGCCATTGACGAGCATTGACATATGGGTCGTGTCAAGTGACGTGTAGAATGCGTGCATTGACATATGGGTTGCGTCAAGTGGCGTGTAGAATGCCATTGACGAGCATTGACTGAGACATAGGCGAGTGGGTGTCAACATGATGCAGATTGGTCAGGTCAACCGGCAGCGGTGACCGTTTGATCACGTGGTGTGACAGTGCGCACACGGCTCCGTGGCACTCGGGTCCGTGACCGATGAGGCGGGCATGCTATCAATTGGGCAAGTTACGACAGCTTAACCATGGCGCCCTATGTGTGACCCATCATATGGCTGGCCGTGAGGGTGGGGCGTGTGGGGGGGGGGGTGGACGAGGGATGGCCTCCGAGAAGTAAAATGGCACGCCCCCGTCAGTCCCCTCGCCTCTGGCCACACGTCGTCACGGCAGCCGCGGGGCCTTTGTCAAAAAATATGGAGCAGGTCTCGACCTTGGCTTTTGAGAGGCCAGCTGAAGGAATGCATAGCGTCTCTGCCCAGGGTGAAAGGGTAGTCAGAAAACGTAGGTCCCTTGAGGAGGGTGGAGGTGGGGTGGGGGGTTGGTGCAGTGAGGGGTAACCACAAAGAAGATGATGCTGGTCACTGCGCGGTGGGATGGTGGGATATGGGTGGGGAGAGTGGTTGGTGTTGGGGGCGGAAGGGATGCGATTAAAGGCGATGCTGGTCACCAGGCAATGGGATTAGGGGATAGGTGAGGGTTAGGAGATGATGGTTACTGGACAATTGGGTGTGGGGCTGGGTGGGTGGTACTAGGCATTGGGCGGTGGGGTGGGGGGCGGGGTGGGGGGGGGGGGCGGGGTGGGGTAGTGCTGGTCCCTGTTTGTTGGCCACCGCAGAGATTGCTTCTGACACTCCCAGAGGGCAGCACGTGCTACGTCATGCAAGAGGAGCCCTCGAGTCTGAAAGGTGTCAGCGAGCAAGGTGTGGGTCGGCCTGACATCTTAAAACTCTCTCGCTGTGACTGGGCTATTGTCAAATGGAGAGACGTGAAATAACATGGTCAAGGTCATATCGAGAGGCCTCAATAACATGGCCAAGATGGTATGAAGAGGCGGAGATAACATGGCTGAGACCATACAGACAGGATGGAACCACATTACCAAGGTCATATGGAGAGACGAGAATAACATAATCAAGGTCACATCAAGTGGCGGGAAGAAAATGGCAAAGCTCATATGGAGAGGAAAGAATAACATGGACAAGGTCACATGGAGAGGAGAGAATAACGTGGACAAGGTCACATGGAGAGGAGAGAATAACTTGGACAATGTCACATGGAGAGGAGAGAATACCTCGGACAAAGTCAGATGGAGAGGAGAGAATAACGTGGACAAAGTCACATGGAGAGTAGGGAATAACATGGACAAGGTCACATGGAGAGGAGAGAATAACGTGGACAAGGTCACATGCAGAGGAGAGAATAACATGGACAAGGTCACATGGAGAGGAGAGAATAACTTGGACAAGGTCACATGGAGAGGAGAGAATAACTCGGACAAAGTCAGATGGAGAGGAGAGAATAACGTGGACAAAGTCACATGGAGAGAAGGGAATAACATGGACAAGGTCACATGGAGAGGAGAGAATAACGTGGACAAGGTCACATGGAGAGGAGAGAATAACGTGGACAAGGTCACATGGAGATGAGGGGAATAACGTGGACAAGGTCACATGGAGAGGAGAGAATAACATGGACAAGGTCACATGGAGAGAAGAGAATAACGTGGACAAGGTCACATGGAGAGGAGAGAATAACGTGGACAAGGTCACATGGAGAGGAGAGAATAAAGTGGCAGAAATTGTAACGTGGCTACTGCGATAGGTAGACGCGAGCAGAACCTGGCCATTTGAAACAGTGTATGATGGCTCAGCGATATAACACTGCATGAGCTACTTCCAACTTATTTTGACAGCCGCAGCAGTTCAGCCTTATTACCCTAATTAAAGCCTATTACTTAAGGCGACACACTCAAAGTGAACCTAGCCCAGGGGGTATCGGCAATGTTATAGGCGAGGGCGTGACGAGGCATGTCTCTGTTCTCAGTGTGTAGCTGGCACCTTTCCCACCCTGCGGAAAGAGGGCAGTGGGCCAGCCTTAGCCATATTTAGTTAGTGGAAGGCCATGTCCCAAGCCATAGGGATAGGCAAACATCCCCTGGACTGTGTTTTAGATAAAGACTCTGGTGCATCGACGTAAAGAATGCGACCGCGTAAGGAAAAAGATAGCATGACCCTTCCCAGTGTAAGCCGATGGCAATAGGATGGCACGGAGAGATAGATTTAATCGGATCAGAGAAACTACGGTAAAAAAAGACCACGACAAAGGGGGAGACAGCGAGCGTTGAATTCTGGGACACTGAAGGAACCCGCCCAGCGTAACTTCCCCCTTGTGTAAACCTGCGGCCACGTCTCCGGGAAATGTCTTGTGGAAAGGTCCGCCTAGAGGATAAAGAGCTGACAGGAAATAATACAGCGCTAAATGAAAACAGGCCTGATAATTGGAATCCTGTCGCAGACATGGAAACGTTCAAAATTGCGGGGGAGGGAGGGAGGGAGGGTGGAGGGTGGCGGGGTCGTCTGGTGGAGAAAGGGACGCCGTCTGATACAGGTCAAGGTCGGAAGCAGACGACAATTTCTTTGTCCTTGCCAGATAGGTCACCGGGACGCGCGGTTACGCGGCTAACGGGGCGGCCCATCCATCATGCGGACTCCCAATACCCGGCCAGGAGATAGGGCCGACACAGGGTATCGAGCGCCGACCGACCCGGAAGTACTATATGTGGGATTCCGCAACCGAGGAAGATGTCAGCCCGTCTCGTCCGCGCTTTTTCTGTTGCTTATTGAGACTTATCGCTGCGCCCTGAATGTGGATATGTATCCCGGGTCTGTGCCTGTCTGTCTATGTATACGAGGGGGGGGGGGGGAGGCAGTATGCGCTGGCATGCCGCCCCGCCGGGAGATCTCTGGGGATATGGAGACGGCCTCACTGACTGACTGCCACGGGGGACGCCGAGGGGGAATATCATAACCTATACCGCACGAGACTACCGTTAAGTGCAAGATTGCCATGGCAAAACCTAGTACATAGAACTGTCCATTTGATACATGCGTGAACCTCGCTCTGGACCTAGCAACCTTCCAGCAGCGCTGTTAATCTCCCAACACCCCCGTCTGGGGGCGCTTCCGTCTCCAGGTCCCCCTCCTTTCTTTCTTTCTGCCTTTTTTGCTTTCTCTCTTCCATCCTGTTTCCTGTGCCCAGTTGCAAACCGGTCCTTGATGCCATGGCAACCAACATTTGATCGCCTACCCCGGATCGCAATCTAAATCTTGTATTTGCTTTGGGCCCAACAAAACTGAGACAGGCTTCCTTGGAAGAATTCTAAAATCCCAGGGAAGGGTAGGGGGGTGGGGGAGGGAAGAGTGGGTGTGGAATATGTCAACACAACCACTGGAAGTGTCTGAGGCTAAACAATCGCTCTTTTTACAGCCGTAGCGCCGTGCATTCATCTCATAATCTGTCGAATTGACGGCACTCAAGGCCCAGTCAGACTTGACCCAGATCACCCCTTCCTTACCCATGGAAAGGACCTGAAGAGTGCTGGCAAGAAACTTTAACATTTGAGTCAATATTGACCTCTTTGAGTTCATCAGGTCGGGTGTGATGATCTTTGCGAGCCAGTGGCAGCTAACAGCGGTCTGGACAGGGCACACCGCCCAGGGGAGTGCAGCCTGCCAGCCCACAGTCTCCACTGAACACTTGTCACACACGAAGACCGTGGCGAAATATTATGATACCACAGGAAATTGTAGCGCAATGTAACGACGAGTGACGGTGTGGACACTGATGGGCGGGTCTATACAGTGATGGAAGGGAAAGCTTTACATCGACATGGACGGGGCCCAGGGATGGGAGCTCCAAGGAATCGGCAGTGATGGGTCAACAGGGTCATAGGTCAACTGGGTCATGGGTCAACAGGGTCTTGGGTCAACAGGATCTTGTCAACAGGGTCATGGCTAAACAGGGTCATGGGTCAACACGCTCATAGGTCAGTATGGTCATGGGTCAACATAATCATTTTTCAGCATTGTCATGGGTCAGCATAGTCATGGGTCAGCATAGTCATGGGTCAGCATAGTCATAGGTCAGCATAGTCATGGGTCAGCATGGCCATGGGTCAACAGGGTCATGGGTCAACAGGGTCAGGATTAAAGGTCAACGTGGTCATGGGTCAACATGGTACACGTTTCTCATGGTATTTTAATGTCGTTGTCATCGGTTGATATGTTACTAGCTTTTCATGGCAATTGCAAACCAACATACATTTATACATCTGACAGTAGGAAAGAAGACATTACAAACATGCTATGGTAGGAAACAGGACATTGCACACAACTTATGGTAGGAAACATGACATTACAAACATTTTATGGTAGGAAACAAGACATTGTTAACATCTCATTATATGTGCATTGTGGTGATCGAAGACATCTTGGAGCGAAAATCGAACAGAGACACCTTGTTTGCCAAGGTCAGACGCCGTGCCCTCTGCCATAGCCTCAGCTGCTTGATACATTGCACCCCTCCCCCCTTCTGCCCCACCCCGCGCCATTCCTGGCCAACACCGCAGCCACACCCCGCCTCACCCCGCCCGCACCTCAGCCTGACCCCCAAGCACCGCCCCCCCCCCCACCCACCCCCACTCCAGCCTGAAGGGTGTACTTTGTGCCTTGCACGTTCAGCATAAGCGTGATAAGCAAACAGAAGAACACGATTTGGGGTTTACGCGCGATTAGAAGCCAGCTCGAGGGGCGGGGGTCGGAGGGGGGGGGGGGGCGAGGGTTGCTTGGATCCACCCCCCTCCCCCCGCCCTTTCTCATGACCATGGTCAGAGGGCCACCTAAAGGACGGCGAGGGAGGACGGGTTGGCGTACTGACCCACCACGCTTTACCCGATGACAAGAGGGTGCGGCTCATGCTAGGGGAGGGAGGGGGGGGGGGTTAATTCCACTCTGATTCATGTTGGACCAGATTGTGGGGTGATCCATTTGGATGAAGGAGGGAGGGAGGGTGGGACGGGGTGGGGAGGGGCAGTCACGTCTGTATATTCATCTGCTTAGAATAACGTGCGGAGGGAGGCCAGAACAAGAGCCGGACGCCCAACGCGCGTGCTTCCAAGAGACGGCAGAACTTGAAACGGCGGCTCTGATCGTATGGGGTTTGACTGGAGGTATGTGATGTGGGGATGTGGCTGTGGATGGCCAGGCTAACCCCACCCTTGGTACATCACAGCCCTACCGCCACAGTCTCCCCTGTTCTCCCGCCACACGTTGAACGCGGTGGTACCAGCCTAATATTTACTTGACCTGGGAACCCGGATGTCGCTGAAAGATGTTAGTAGCCGCATTGCATGCATTACGCGCTACAGGTCACGTGACTTGGTGACGCGCGCAGGACGTAGGCTGAAGCTAGCGTCAGGCGCAACGCGCAGTGGGGTCAATGGGTGCAAGTTGGGGGCAAGAGTGCACGTCATCGCACCCACAAGGGTCAATGGGTGCATGTCATCACACCCACATGGGTCATTGAGTGCACGTCATCACACTCACAGGGGTCAATGGGTGCACGTCATCACACCCACATGGGCCAGTGGGTGCACGTCATCAGACCCACATGGGTCAATGAGTGCACGTCATCGCACACACAAGGGTAAATGGGTGCACGTCATTACACTCACAGTGGTCAATGAGTGCACGTCATCGCACCTACAAGGGTCAATGGGTGCACGTCATCGCACACACAAGGGTAAATAGGTGCACGTCATTACACACGCGGGGGTTAATGGGTGCACGTCATCACACAGGGGTCAATGAGTGCACGTCATCACCCCCACAGGGTACAATAACTCCGGCGAGGGAAATGGAAAGCGGGCCTTGGTAACATCTGCCACCGTAGATATCCTCAATGTTTAATGTGACCCCGCCCGATGGCAATAGCTCTCAGAGAGAACCTCGTTAAAGTAATGATGTTTAAATAAAAGATTAAACAATACAGTCAAGTGGTCACGTGGTCGAATGTCACGTGGTCGAATGTCACGTGGGTCTCATACGCATTGATAAGGACCAATCAGAGCACTGTACCCGTGGCTGGTGACCAGCAACTAACCCCCTTTTATGTCTTTTACAATGCACGCGCGTCAACAGGTTTATTGCAAATCCAATGCATAATTGCTAACATTTTTCATTCACTTGTCAACGTTCTATCAACGATATTACAATGGCCACGAAGGAAATATCAGACAGAGGATAGTCACCGTGCTGCTGCAAAAAGCATCCCCGTGCATGGCTTGCTCACTCCCCAGGCCCATAGATTTAGTTAATTGCATTCTTCCTGAAGCCGGCATCAGTCCTTGTTAATCCCACTATGGCCGCCGACGTTTAGATTCGCTCTCATAACCCTCACGCCGAACCGAGCAAGCTCACCACCCACAATGCATTGCGTAGGGGTGTTTTCAGCCGTTATTAATGGCGGTGTTTTCACTACAGGTGAGGTCGGGGCTGCTAACGACATTCCTGACATCCCTATGTGGGACTGGCTGTGTGTATATGTGAGTACAACCCCCTCCCCCTTCACACACCCCCTCCCCCTCCCCGCGCCCTGACCTCAAGGGGAGAAATAGAGGATGAAAGCCAACACCTAGACATAAAACAAATTACAACGGCAAAAAAAAAAGACGAAAGAGTGAGGCGAATTATTGAATAAGCTTTGCATCGGCTTTTACATCAAGGCGAGGGGTTGTGGGCGATATTGGGTGCAATATGACGGCGCAGACCCCGGGTGGTCGCCCACGTGCTAGGAGGGGAGCCGTGACGCGGGGATCACCAGGATCACGGCCTGAAGACGTTTATACTGTGATCCCGGGGGCGCAGGGCGTCCGGCCGCTCAGCCTTACCCCGCGAGTATCGTCCTATTGCTGTAGGGGTGAGTGGCCGGCAGGGTGATGACGGTGGAACTCGCTCGCTCGCTCGCGGAATGCGCGGGATGTGGGCTACCGCTCGTTCCCCAGGTATTGTTACCGGTGGGGATTTTTAAGCTTTGGGTACCAGGGGTAGCCAGGGGGGGGGGGGGGGGTCATTGACCCGTTGATAGGGCCATCGATATGGGAGCGGGGGTGGAAGGCCGGTGGAGGTTGGGGTAAGTGATGGGAGAGGGGTGGCTTGGTGTCTACCTGAGGGAGATTGGAGGGGGGGAGGGGGGTGCTATAGAATGTGCAGACCTTGGGAACAGTGGGGTAGGGTTTAGCGTATAGGTAGAAGACGAGGGTGGGTGAAGGGAGGGGTCCTTCTGGAGCTCGGTGTAGTGGTAGGAGAGGAGGGGGAGGCTGGGTTTGGGTGAACAGGCAGGGGAGGATTAGTGGGCTAGCTGTAGAGCTGTGGCATATAGAGATTGGGTGGTTTTTGGTCTTTAGGATGAGGTGTCCTGAACTAACCTTGGGAAGTCCAGCAGCCGTCCAAGAGGTATGGATGCGACGGGTGTGAGAACGGAGGGTGGGGGGGGGGGGTAGAGAATTGGTTAGGGGTAGGGTATAGGGTAGTGGTTCGATTAACCTTGGCGCCAGGCACAGGATCACCGGGTACCTGACAGTTCAGGGTCCCATCAATGGAGAGGGTGATCGATGTGGCTACAATGGTCTAGTGTCATCGAGACTGGAATACTGGGTCTGCCACGTGGCACCAAGCATCTGCCGCCCTCCCGCTCCTACCTGTTCGGTTTCCACGCCTCTCCGCTTTTACCCCTCCCGTCAGTACCCCTTCCGCCTCTACCCCCTCACCGTCACAACCTCTCCCCGTCTCTACCCCTTCCGCCTCTACCCCCTCACCGTCACAACCTCTCCCCGTCTCTACCCCTTCCGCCTCTACCCCCTCACCGTCTCTACCCTCTCCCCTCTCCCTGTCTGTACCCTCCCCGTCTCTACCCTTCCCCGTCTCTACCCTCCCCTTCTCTACCCTCTCCCCCTCTCCCCGTCTCTACCCTCTCCCCATCTCTACCCCTCATATCTCTACCCCTCCCCGTCTCTACCCTCCCCGTCTCTACCCTCTCCGTCTCTACCCTCCCCCCCTCTCCCCGTCTCTACCCCTCCCCGGCTCAACTTCTCCAAGTCTCTACCCTTTACCCATCTCTACCCCTCTCAGTCTCTACCCCTTCCGTCTCTACCGTTTTCCCATTTCTCCCCTCCCCGTCTCTACCCTCTCCCCGTCTCTACCCTCTCCCCGTCTCTACCCTCTTTCCGTCTCCACACCTCCCCGTCTCTACCCTCTCCCCGTCTCTACCCTCTCCTCGTCTCCACCCCTCTCCCGTCTCTACCCTCTCCCCGTCTCTACCCCTCCCCGTCTCTACCCTCCCCGTCTCTACCCTTTTCCCCTCTCTACCCTCTCCCCGTCTCAACTTCTCCAAGTCTCTACCCTTTTCCCATCTCTACCCCTCTTTGTCTCTACGCCACCAATCTCTATCTTCACCCCGTCTCTACCCCTCATATCTCTACCCTCTTCGTCTCTACCTCTCCCCGTCTCTACCCTCTTCCCGTCTCCACCCCTCCCCGTGTCTACCCTCTCCCCCTCTCTAACCTCTCCTCGTCTCAACTTCTCCAAGTCTCTATTCTTTTCCCATCTCTACCACTCCCTGTCTCTAAACTACCCGTCTCTACCCTCTCTCCGTCTCCACCCCTTCCCGTCTCTACCTTTTTCCCATCTCTACCCCTCTCGGTCTCTACTCCTCCCATCTCTAACCTGTCCCCGTCTCTACCCCTCATATCTCTACCCTCCCCGTCTCTACCTCTCCCCGTCTCTACCCTCTCCCCGTCTCCACCCCTCCCCGTCTCTACCCTCTCCCCCTCTCTACCCTCTCCTCGTCTCAACTTCTCCAAGTCTCTAGTCTTTTCCCATCTCTACCCCTCTCTGTCTCGACCCCTTCCGTCTCTACCCTCTCCCCGTCTCTACCCTCTCCCCGTCTCCACCCCTCCCCCTCTCTACCCTCTCCCCGTCTCAACTTCTCCAAGTCTCTACTCTTTTCCCATCTCTACCCTGTCTGTCTCTATCCCTTCCGTCTCTACCCTCTCCCCGTCTCCACCTGTCCTCGTCTCCACCCCTCCCCGTCTCTACCCTTTCCTCCTCTCTACCCTCTCCCCCTCTCTACCCTCTCCTCCTCTCTACCCTCTCTCCCTCTCTACCCTCTCCCCGTCTCTACTTCTCCCCGTCTCCCCCCCCTCCCATCGCTACCCTCTCCCCGTCTCTACCACTCCCCGTCTCTACCCTCTCCCCGTCTCTACCCCCTCCCCGTCTCTACCCTCTCCCCCTCTCCCCCTCTCTACCCTCCCCATCTCTACCCTCTCCCCTCTCTGCCCCTCTCCATCTCTACCCTCTCCCCCTCTCTACCCTCCCCCCCTCTCCCCGTCTCTACCCCTTTCCGTCTCTACCCTCCCCCATCACTACCCCCTCCCGGTCTGTACTCTCCCCATCGCTACCCTCTCCCCCTCTCCCAATCTCTACCCCTCCCCGTCTCTAACCCTCCCCATCTCTACCCTCTCCCCATCTCTACCCCCTCCCCGTCTCTTTCCTCCCCGTCTTTACCCCTCATATCTCTACCCCTCCCCGTCTCTACCTCTCCCCGCCTCCACCCCTCCCCGTCTCTACACTCTCCCCCTCTCTACACTCTCCCCGTCTCAACTTCTCCAAGTCTCCACCCTTTTCCCATCTCTACCCCTCTCTGCCTCTACCCCTTCCGTTTCTACCCTCTCCCCGTCTCCACCCCTTCCCGTGTCTACCCTCTACCCCTCTCTACCCTTTCCCCGTCTCCACCCTTTGCCCGTCTCCACCCCTCCCCGTCTCTACCCTCTCCCCCTCTCTCCCCCTCTCCCCGTCTCTACATTTCCCCCTCTCTACCTCTCCCCGTCTCAAGTTCTCCAAGTTTCTACCTTTTCCCCATCTCTACCCCTCTCTGTCTCTACCCCTTCCGTCTCTACCCTCTCCCCGTCTCCACCTCTCCCCGTCTTTACCCTCTCCCAGTCTTTACCCCTTCCCGTCTCTACCCCTTCCCGTCTCTACCCTCTCCTCCTCTCTACCCTCTCCCCCTCTCTACTCTCTCCCCGTCTCTACTTCTCCAAGTCTCTACCCTTTTCGCATCTCTACCCCTCTCCGTCTATACCTTCTCCCCCTCTCTACCCTCTCCCCGTCTCTACTTAAAGTTAAATGCAGCTATTCACTTCTACCACTGGTATTGATTTCATTGTCAACAATGTGTCATGACCCTAAGTTTCCATGTATAGAAACAAATCCATAGGTCACCGTTGGTATTTAGACAGTAGGGACGATTTAGTTATGTAATGCTCGTGAAATGAATTTTTTTAGAATTTTTTTTCAATTTTTCTCATTAAAAGCACACTGAAAAAAAAATGAACACTGATTTGTTCGTGCAATTCATTCTTTTGTATTTCCTTGTACCTCTGGTACATCATGCAATAAAAGAAATGATATGTCACCAACCAACGTTACAACGGGTGATTCGCATTTGGCTCAAGAATAGCCGCTGCTATCTTTAATCTCCCCGTCTCTACGCTCTCCCCGTCTCTACTTGACCCCGTCTCTACCCTCTCCCCGTCTTCACCCCTCACCGTCCCTATCCCCTCCCCGTATCTACCACCTTCCCGTCTCCACCCTCTCCGATTCTCTATCCCCTCCCCGTCTCTATCCTCTCCCCGTCTCTACCCCTCCCTATCTCTACCCCGTCCCCGTCTCAACCTCTCCCCATCTCTACCCTCCCCCTGTCTCTATCCGTCACAATCAACTTCAATCTGTTGAACCGCTTCATGGTTAATTAATATAAGCATTTTGCGACTAGGAATATAACATATAAGAAGGGTGTTAACGGTGGTCATTGCCATAACAATAGCGACATTATATTTCATATTGGTGCCCTCCCGGCGTCATCCCCGTAGATTTCAAGCACCCTCGTGGCCGAGTGGGTAGCGTGTTGGGCTAGTGTCCAGTGTGCTCTGCTACGCCAACTCCAGCGGCCGATATGTGTGGTTCGAATCCTTACCGTCCAAATATCATTTTTTTTGAAGGATTTGTGTCTTTGTGTCTTCTGTTCGTTTGGAGTCGGGGCATAGGCCCGGGCTTCTCTCCAGCCTTCCCATTATGGCGTCCTGACCTCCAGAGATAACTTTACAGTGTCCTGCTTAAATCAGAAACAAAAACAAACGAGGAATCTTCACCCAGGCATCGTGTGGCTAAAGTATCAAATTGCATCGCAGATACTTCCTTCGATACGCTGTGCGACGTCCATTTTGGTCAATAGATTAATATTAAAGTTAATATTAATCTCGTAGTCACCAAGCTATGACGGGACGTGACAGCCATGATAACGAATTCATGCCATCGAGATGTCTGTGATTCAGTATTCAGCCAGGGTCACTCCCCATAAAGATCTGGTCTTAGTCTCCTCGCCTGGGCGTCCTGAACCTACAGGAGTCCCCCCACATCATCCCGACAGTCCCCCCTGGGCCGATGTATGATGGGAGTGTTAGCCAAGGTAAACCGTGTCCTAATGGGGTCAAACCAGGGGAGTGTGTCTGTCACCGTGGCCGGACAAACCAGCCGCCGGGGAGCGCCACCGTCGGCGGTCGGCTGGGTCGTGCTTGGGGGCGGGCGTGTGATGCTATCTGCCTCGTACAGCTGATTGATGGGGCCTGTTCGATTTTATCGCGAGACGCTGGGGGTATTGATTTAGGTCGGGGTGAAAATGAGGGGTGGCCAGGAGATACGACGCGTAGGGAGGAAAAAGAAACATTTTTGCCTTTTTGGAGAGGGCCGGGTTGGGCGTGGGGTGTTGGATGGGTTGGGAAATGGGAGGGAGTGGCGTGGAGGGTGGAGTGGAGGGGGGGGGGGGCGTGGGATGTAGATGTGGCCTGGATGAGTGTAGTGCTGTATCCGGTGTGGTGGACACTACATGGGAGGTATTGAACTGATCTGGTGCGGGTGTAAGCAGGGTTAGCAGGGTACAAGGTACCACGCTGCTGCTCAACTGTCCACAGAGAAGACACAGATTCGCGCCTCTATTGCTTCCCGCTATCAGTGTAGGCGATGTTGTCCTCTATTGCTTTCAGCCATCAGTGTAGGCGATGTTGTCCTCTATTGCTTTCCGCTATCAGTGTAGGCGATGTTGTCCTCTATTGCTTCCCGCTATCAGTGTAGGCGATGTTGTCCTCTATTGCTTTCCACTATCAGTGTAGGCGATGTTGTCCTCTATTGCTTTCCGCTATCAGTGCAGGCGATGTTGTCCGCTATTGCTTTCCGCTATCAGTGTAGGCGATGTTGTCCTCTATTGCTTTCCGCTATCAGTGTAGGCGATGTTGTCCTCTATTGCTTTCCGCTATCAGTGTAGGCGATGTTGTCCTCGATTGCTTTCCGCTATCAGTGTAGGCGATGTTGTCCTCTATTGCTTTCCGCTATCAGTGTAGGCGATGTTGTCCTCTATTGCTTTCCGCTATCAGTGTAGGCGATGTTGTCCTCTATTGCTTTCCGCTATCAGTGTAGGCGATGTTGTCCTCTATTGCTTTCCGCTATCAGTGTAGGCGATGTTGTCCTCTATTGCTTTCCGCTATCAGTGTAGGCGATGTTGTCCTCTATTGCTTTCCGCTATCAGTGTAGGCGATGTTGTCCTCTATTGCTTTCCGCTATCAGTGTAGGCGATGTTGTCCTCTATTGCTTTCCGCTATCAGTGTAGGCGATGTTGTCCTCTATTGCTTTCTGCTATCAGTGTAGGCGATGTTGTCCTCTATTGCTTTCCGCTATCAATGTAGGCGTTGTTGTCCTCTATTGCTTTCCGCTATCAGTGTAGGCGATGTTGTCCTCTATTGCTTTCCGCTATCAGTGCAGGCGATGTTGTCCTCTATTGCTTTCCGCTATCAGTGTAGGCGATGTTGTCCTCTATTGCTTTCCGCTATCAGTGTAGGCGATGTTGTCCTCTATTGCTTTCCGCTATCAGTGTAGGCGATGTTGTCCTCTATTGCTTTCCGCTATCAGTGTAGGCGATGTTGTCCTCTATTGCTTTCCGCTATCAGTGTAGGCGATGTTGTCCTCTATTGCTTTCCGCTATCAGTGTAGGCGATGTTGTCCTCTATTGCTTTCCGCTATCAGTGTAGGCGATGTTGTCCTCTATTGCTTTCCGCTATCAGTGTAGGCGATGTTGTCCTCTATTGCTTTCCGCTATCAGTGTAGGCGATGTTGTCCTCTATTGCTTTCCGCTATCAGTGTAGGCGATGTTGTCCTCTATTGCTTTCCGCTATCAGTGTAGGCGATGTTGTCCTCTATTGCCTTCCGCTATCAGTGTAGGCGATGTTGTCCTCTATTGCTTTCCGCTATCAGTGTAGGCGATGTTGTCCTCGATTGCTTTCCGCTATCAGTGTAGGCGATGTTGTCCTCGATTGCTTTCCGCTATCAGTGTAGGCGATGTTGTCCTCTATTGCTTTCCGCTATCAGTGTAGGCGATGTTGTCCTCTATTGCTTTCCGCTATCAGTGTAGGCGATGTTGTCCTCTATTGCTTTCCGCTATCAGTGTAGGCGATGTTGTCCTCTATTGCTTTCCGCTATCAGTGTAGGCGATGTTGTCCTCTATTGCTTTCCGCTATCAGTGTAGGCGATGTTGTCCTCTATTGCTTTCCGCTATCAGTGTAGGCGATGTTGTCCTCTATTGCTTTCCGCTATCAGTGTAGGCGATGTTGTCCTCTATTGCTTTCCGCTATCAGTGTAGGCGATGCTGTTCAGGAGAAAGCACCAGAATGTGTCGATTCGTGCGACTTGATTTGTACCTCAATTAGCTTATTTATTGTTTAGTAAGTGCCAATGTATTTTCGCTTACACAGCGGCAACAGTTAAACTGGTTTCCTGACATTACGACATCTACGGATAATATTTACCTCAAGTAATCCCTATAAGTTAAAAAGATACGCAGTATAAAGTTTCGATTCGGATAATTGCGACGACCGCATAGACACCGTATTGTCCTGATCTCCTTATGTTGTCCATATTTGCCGCTGTTCCCCTTCAACAGAAGCGAAGATGATGCGGGGAGTCTTCCAAATGTACATCACAAGTGTCGATTTCTACATAAGAGTCGGTTCGTGCATGAGACACTTCAGATAATGTGACGTCTCAAGCGTATTTTATTTGAATAGACACTGAAGACACTGAGGCAACATACTTTCCGGGCCAGCTGTGATAGAAAAACACAACCCACAAGTATGGTACCTAAGGCGTCCAACTACCATTGTTTCAATAATAGCTCATGTATCGCTCAGCATCAGCATCGTTATTTGGATATCATCATATCAAACGACCGATCCATACTCCGACACTAAGCCCCGCCCACACTAAGCCCCGCCCACACTAAGCCCCGCCCACGCTTGAGTCCTTGTTCCTTAATCGTGAGTATGAAATTGACAATCATAGCTGTTGGTGGGTACACGTGAGAAGTACTCATCCCTGGAACCGACAAGAAAGTGACATGCCGCTTTGTTTGTCCAACTTGTTTGTCCGACATAACGCACATGGAAGACCTTTCTTACCACATGATTGAATTGAAACAACAGTGACGTCAGTGAATGGTTGACAGCCTGGATCGGTATATAATTCATGGCTTCATAAAATCGCCTCCTCCATAAAGACGGCTATTTTTTTTGTCATACTCCCCCTGTAACCCAGTCACAGCTCTCTCTGACCACCGTAAGACGGCATACTCCCCCAGTACTCTGACCACCGTAAGACGGCATACTCCCCCTGTAACCCAGTCACAGCTCTCTCTGACCACCGTAAGACGGCATACTCCCCCTGTAACCCTGTCACAGCTCCCTCTGACCACCGTAAGACGGCATACTCCACCTGTAACCCAGTCACAGCTCTCTCCGACCACCGTAAGACGGCATTCTCCTCCTGTAACCCAGTCACAGCTCTTTCTGACCACCGTAAGACGGCATACTCCTCCTGTAACCCAGTCACAGCTCTTTCTGACCACCGTAAGACGGCATACTCCTCCTGTAACCCAGTCACAGCTCTCTCTGACCACCGTAAGACGGCATACTGCCCCTGTAACCCAGTCACAGCTCTCTCCGACCACCGTAAGACGGCATACTCCCCCTGAAACCCTGTCACAGCTCTCTCTGACCACCGTAAGACGGCATACTCCCCCTGTAACCCTGTCACAGCTCTCTCTGACCACCGTAAGACGGCATACTCCCCCTGTAACCCAGTCACAGCTCTCTCCGACCACCGTAAGACGGCATACTCCCCCTGAAACCCTGTCACAGCTCTCTCTGACCACCGTAAGACGGCATACTCCCCCTGTAAACCAGTCACAGCTCTCTCTGACCACCGTAAGACGGCATACTCCCCCTGTAACCCAGTCACAGCTCTCTCCGACCACCGTAAGACGGCATACGCCCCCTGTAACCCAGTCACAGCTCTCTCCGACCACCGTAAGACGGCATACTCCTCCAGTAACCCAGTCACAGCTCTCTCCGACCACCGAAAGACGGCATACTCCCCCTGTAACCCAGTCACAGCTCTCTCCGACCACCGAAAGACGGCATACTCCCCCTGTAACCCAGTCACAGCTCTCTCTGACCACCGTAAGACGGCATACCCCCCTGTAACCCTGTCACAACTCTCTCTGACCGCCGTAAGACGGCATACTCCCTCTGTAACCCAGTCACAGCTCTCTCTGACCGTCGTAAGACGGCATACTCCCCCTGTAACCCAGTCACAGCTCTCTCCGACCGCCGTAAGACGGCATACTCCCCCTGTAACCCAGTCACAGCTCTCTCTGACCACCGTAAGACGGCATACTCCCCCTGTAACCCAGTCACAGCTCTCTCTGACCACCGTAAGACGGCATACTCCCCCTGTGACCTAGTCACAGCTCTCTCTGACCACCGTAAGACGGCATACTCCCCCTGTGACCCAGTCACAGCTCCCTTTGACCACCGTAAGACGGCATACTCCTCCTGTAACCCAGTCACAGCTCTCTCTGACCACCGTAAGACGGCATACTCCCCCTGCAAACCAGTCACAGCTCTCTCTGACCACCGTAAGACGGCATACTCCCCCTGTGACCCAGTCACAGCTCCCTTTGACCACCGTAAGACGGCATACTGCCCCTGTAACCCAGTCACAGCTCTCTCTGACCACCGTAAGACGGCATACTCCCCCTTTGACCCAGTCACAGCTCCCTTTGACCACCGTAAGACGGCATACTCCCCCTGTAACCCAGTCACAGCTCTCTCTGACCACCATAAGACGGCATACTCCCCCTGTAACCCAGTCACAGCTCTCTCTGACCACCGTAAGACGGCATACTCCTCCTGTAACCCAGTCACAGCTCTCTCTGACCACCATAAGACGGCATACTCCCCCTGTACTTTGACCACCGTAAGACGGCATACTCCCCCTGTAACCCAGTCACAGCTCTCTCTGACCGCCGTAAGACGGCATACGGCCCCTGTAACCCAGTCACAGCTCACTTTGACCACCGTAAGACGGCATACTGCCCCTGTAACCCAGTCACAGCTCTCTCTGACCGCCGTAAGACGACATACTCCCCCTGTAACCCAGTCGCAGCTCTCTCTGACCACCGTAAGACGGCATACTCCCCCTGTAACCCTGTCACAACTCCCTATGACCGCCGTAAAACGGCATACTCCCCCTGTAACCCAGTCACAGATCCCTTTGACCACCGTAAGACGGCATACGGCCCCTGTAACCCAGTCACAGCTCTCTCTCACCGCCGTAAGACAACATACTCCCCCTGTAACCCAGTCACAGCTCTCTCCGACCACCGTAAGACGGCATACTCCCCCTGTAACCCAGTCACAGCTCACTTTGACCACCGTAAGACGGCATACTGCCCCTGTAACCCAGTCACAGCTCTCTCTGACCGCCGTAAGACGACATACTCGCCCTGTAAGCCAGTCGCAGCTCTCTCTGACCACCGTAAGACGGCATACTCCCCCTGTAACCCTGTCACAACTCACTATGACCGCCGTAAGACGGCATACTCCCCCTGTAACCCAGTCACAGATCCCTTTGACCACCGTAAGACGGCATACTGCCCCTGTAACCCAGTCACAGCTCTCTCTGACCGCCGTAAGACAACATACTCCCCCTGTAACCCAGTCACAGCTCTCTCCGACCACCGTAAGACGGCATACTCCCCCTGTAACCCAGTCACAGCTCTCTGACCACCGTAAGACGGCATGCTGCCCCTGTAACCCAGTCACAGCTCTCTCTGACCACCGTAAGACGGCATACTCCCCCTGTAACCCTGTCACAGCTCTCTCTGACCGCCGTAAGACGGCATACTCCCCCTGTACTCTGACCACCGTAAGACGGCATACTCCCCCTGTAACCCAGTCACAGCTCTCTCTGACCGCCGTAAGACGGCATACTCCCCCTGTAACCCAGTCACAGCTCTCTCTGACCACCGTAATACGGCATACTCCCCCTGAAACCCTGTCACAGCTCTCTCTGACCACCGTAAGACGGCATACTCCCCCTGTAACCCAGTCACAGCTCTCTCTGACCACCGTAAGACGGCATACTCCCCTGTAACCCAGTCACAGCTCTCTCTGACCGCCGTAAGACGGCATACCCTCCTGTGACCCAGTCACAGCTCTCTCCGACCACCGTAAGACGGCATACTCCCCCTGTAACCCAGTCACAGCTCTCTCCGACCACCGTAAGACGGCATACTCCCCTGTAACCCTGTCACAGCTCTCTCTGACCACCGTAAGACGGCATACTCCTCCTGTAACCCAGTCACAGCTCTCTCTGACCACCGTAAGACGGCATACTCCTCCTGTAAACCAGTCACAGCTCTCTCTGACCGCCGTAAGACGGCATACGGCCCCTGTACTCTGACCGCCGTAAGACGGCATACTCCCCCTGTAACCCTGTCACAGCTCTCTCTGACCACCGTAAGACGGCATACTCCCCCTGTAACCCAGTCACAGCTCTCTCCGACCACCGTAAGACGGCATACTCCCCTGTAACCCAGTCACAGCTCTCTCTGACCACCGTAGGACGGCATACTCCTCCTGTAACCCAGTCACAGCTCTCTCTGACCACCGTAAGACGGCATACTCCCCCTGTAACCCTGTCACAGCTCTCTCTGACCACCGTAAGACGGCATACTCCCCCTGTGACCCTGTCACAGCTCTCTCTGACCACAGTAAGACGGCATACTGCCCCTGTAACCCAGTCACAGCTCTTTCTGACCACCGTAAGACGGCATACTCCCCCTGTAACCCAGTCACAGCTCTCTCTGACCACCGTAAGACGGCATACTCCCCCTGTAACCCTGTCACAGCTCTCTCTGACCGCCGTAAGACGGCATACTCCCCCTGTGACCCAGTCGCAGCTCTCTCTGACCGCCGTAAGACAACATACTCCCCCTGTAACCCAGTCACAGCTCTCTCCGACCACCGTAAGACGGCATACTCCCCCTGTAACCCAGTCACAGCTCTCTGACCACCGTAAGACGGCATGCTGCCCCTGTAACCCAGTCACAGCTCTCTCTGACCACCGTAAGACGGCATACTCCCCCTGTAACCCTGTCACAGCTCTCTCTGACCGCCGTAAGACGGCATACTCCCCCTGTACTCTGACCACCGTAAGACGGCATACTCCCCCTGTAACCCAGTCACAGCTCTCTCTGACCGCCGTAAGACGGCATACTCCCCCTGTAACCCAGTCACAGCTCTCTCTGACCACCGTAATACGGCATACTCCCCCTGAAACCCTGTCACAGCTCTCTCTGACCACCGTAAGACGGCATACTCCCCCTGTAACCCAGTCACAGCTCTCTCTGACCACCGTAAGACGGCATACTCCCCTGTAACCCAGTCACAGCTCTCTCTGACCGCCGTAAGACGGCATACCCTCCTGTGACCCAGTCACAGCTCTCTCCGACCACCGTAAGACGGCATACTCCCCCTGTAACCCAGTCACAGCTCTCTCCGACCACCGTAAGACGGCATACTCCCCTGTAACCCTGTCACAGCTCTCTCTGACCACCGTAAGACGGCATACTCCTCCTGTAACCCAGTCACAGCTCTCTCTGACCACCGTAAGACGGCATACTCCGCCTGTAAACCAGTCACAGCTCTCTCTGACCGCCGTAAGACGGCATACGGCCCCTGTACTCTGACCGCCGTAAGACGGCATACTCCCCCTGTAACCCTGTCACAGCTCTCTCTGACCACCGTCAGACGGCATACTCCCCCTGTAACCCAGTCACAGCTCTCTCCGACCACCGTAAGACGGCATACTCCCCTGTAACCCAGTCACAGCTCTCTCTGACCACCGTAGGACGGCATACTCCTCCTGTAACCCAGTCACAGCTCTCTCTGACCACCGTAAGACGGCATACTCCCCCTGTAACCCTGTCACAGCTCTCTCTGACCACTGTAAGACGGTATACTCCCCCTGTGACCCTGTCACAGCTCTCTCTGACCACAGTAAGACGGCATACTGCCCCTGTAACCCAGTCACAGCTCTTTCTGACCACCGTAAGACGGCATAAGCCCCCTGAAACCCAGTCACAGCTCTCTCCGACCACCGTAAGACGGCATACTCCCCTGTAACCCAGTCACAGCTCTCTCTGACCACCGTAGGACGGCATACTCCTCCTGTAACCCAGTCACAGCTCTCTCTGACCACCGTAAGACGGCATACTCCCCCTGTAACCCTGTCACAGCTCTCTCTGACCACCGTAAGACGGCATACTCCCCCTGTGACCCTGTCACAGCTCTCTCTGACCACAGTAAGACGGCATACTGCCCCTGTAACCCAGTCACAGCTCTTTCTGACCACCGTAAGACGGCATACTCCCCCTGTAACCCAGTCACAGCTCTCTCTGACCACCGTAAGACGGCATACTCCCCCTGTAACCCTGTCACAGCTCTCTCTGACCGCCGTAAGACGGCATACTCCCCCTGTGACCCAGTCGCAGCTCTCTCTGACCACCGTAAGACGGCATACTCCTCCTGTAACCCAGTCACAGCTCTCTTTGACCGCCGTAAGACGGCATACTCATCCTGTAACCCAGTCACAGCTCTCTCTGACCACCATAAGACGGCATACTCCCCCTGTAACCCAGTCACAGCTCTCTCTGACCACCGTAAGACGGCATACTCCTCCTGTAACCCAGTCACAGCTCTCTCTGACCACCGTAAGACGGCATACTCCTCCTGTAACCCAGTCACAGCTCTCTCGGACCGCCGTAAGACGGCACACGGCCCCTGTAACCCAGTCACAGCTCTCTCTGACCACCGTAAGACGGCATACTCCCCTGTAACCCAGTCACAGCTCTCTCTGACCACCGTAAGACGGCATACTCCCCCTGTAACCCAGTCACAGCCCTCTCTGACCACCGTAAGACGGCATAAGCCCCCTGTAACCCTGTCACAGCTCTCTCCGACCACCGTAAGACGGCATACTCCCCCTGTAACCGTGTCACAGCTCTCTCTGACCACCGTAAGACGGCATACTCCTCCTGTAACCCAGTCACAGCTCTCTCTGACCACCGTAAGACGGCATACTCCCCCTGTAACCCAGTCACAGCTCTCTCTGACCACCGTAAGACGGCATACTCCCCCTGTAACCCAGTCACAGCTCTCTCCGATCACCGTAAGACGGCATACTCCGCCTGTAAACCAGTCGCAGCTCTCTCTGACCACCGTAAGACGGCATACTCCCCCTGTAACCCAGTCACAGCTCTCTCCGACCACCGTAAGACGGCATACTCCCCCTGTAACCCAGTCACAGCTCTCTCCGACCACCGTAAGACGGCATACTCCCCCAGTAACCCAGTCACAGCTCTCTCCGACCACCGAAAGACGGCATACTCCCCCTGTAACCCAGTCACAGCTCTCTCCGACCACCGTAAGACGGCATACTCCCCCTGTAACCCAGTCACAGCTCTCTCTGACCACCGTAAGACGGCATACCCCCCTGTAACCCTGTCACAACTCTCTCTGACCGCCGTAAGACGGCATACTCCCCCTGTAACCAAGTCACAGCTCTCTCTGACCGTCGTAAGACGGCATACTCCCCCTGTAACCCAGTCACAGCTCTCACCGACCGCCGTAAGACGGCATACTCCCCCTGTAACCCAGTCACAGCTCTCTCTGACCACCGTAAGACGGCATACTCCCCCTGTAACCCAGTCACAGCTCTCTCTGACCACCGTAAGACGGCATACTCCCCCTGCGACCTAGTCACAGCTCTCTCTGACCACCGTAAGACGGCATACTCCCCCTGTGACCCAGTCACAGCTCCCTTTGACCACCGTAAGACGGCATACTCCTCCTGTAACCCAGTCACAGCTCTCTCTGACCACCGTAAGACGGCATACTCCCCCTGTAAACCAGTCACAGCTCTCTCTGACCACCGTAAGACGGCATACTCCCCCTGTGACCCAGTCACAGCTCCCTTTGACCACCGTAAGACGGCATACTGCCCCTGTAACCCAGTCACAGCTCTCTCTGACCACCGTAAGACGGCATACTCCCCCTTTGACCCAGTCACAGCTCCCTTTGAACACCGTAAGACGGCATACTCCCCCTGTAACCCAGTCACAGCTCTCTCTGACCACCATAAGACGGCATACTCCCCATGTAACCCAGTCACAGCTCTCTCTGACCACCGTAAGACGGCATACTCCTCCTGTAACCCAGTCACAGCTCTCTCTGACCACCATAAGACGGCATACTCCCCCTGTACTCTGACCACCGTAAGACGGCATACTCCCCCTGTAACCCAGTCACAGCTCTCTCTGACCGCCGTAAGACGGCATGCGGCCCCTGTAACCCAGTCACAGCTCACTTTGACCACCGTAAGACGTCATACTCCCCCTGTAACCCAGTCACAGCTCTCCCTGACTGCCGTAAGACGACATACTGCCCCTGCGACCCTGTCACAGCTCTCTCTGACCACCGTAAGACGGCATACTGCCCCTGTAACCCAGGCACAGCTCTTTCTGACCACCGTAAGACTGCATACTCCCCCTGTAACCCAGTCACAGCTCTCTCTGACCACCGTAAGACGGCATACTCCCCCTGTAACCCTGTCACACCTATCTCTGACCGCCGTAAGACGGCATACTCCCCCTGTGACCCAGTCATAGCTCTCTCTGACCACCGTAAGACGGCATACTCCTCCTGTAACCCAGTCACAACTCTCTTTGACCGCCTTAAGACGGCATACTCCTCCTGTAACCCAGTCACAACTCTCTCTGACCACCATAAGACGGCATACTCCCCCTGTAACCCAGTCACAGCTCTCTCTGACCACCGTAAGACGGCATACTCCTCCTGTAACCCAGTCACAGCTCTCTCTGACCACCGTAAGACGGCATACTCCTCCTGTAACCCAGTCACAGCTCTCTCTGACCGCCGTAAGACGGCATACGGCCCCTGTAACCCTGTCACAGCTCTCTCTGACCACCGTAAGACGGCATACTCCCCCTGTAACCCAGTCACAGCTCTCTCTGACCACCGTAAGACGGCATACTCCCCCTGTAACCCAGTCACAGCCCTCTCTGACCACCGTAAGACGGCATAAGCCCCCTGTAACCCTGTCACAGCTCTCCCCGACCACCGTAAGACGGCATACTCCCCCTGTAACCCTGTCACAGCTCTCTCTGACCACCGTAAGACGGCATACTCCCCCTGTAACCCAGTCACAGCTCTCTCTGACCACCGTAAGACGGCATACTCCTCCTGTAACCCAGTCACAGCTCTCTCTGACCACCGTAAGACGGCATACTCCCCCTGTAACCCAGTCACAGCTCTCTCTGACCACCGTAAGACGGCATACTCCTCCTGTAACCCAGTCACAGCTCTCTCTGACCACCGTAAGACGGCATACTCCCTCTGTAACCCTGTCACAGCTCTCTCTGACCACCGTAAGACGGCATACTCCCCCTGTGACCCTGTCACAGCTCTCTCTGACCACCGTAAGACGGCATACTGCCCCTGTAACCCAGTCACAGCTCTTTCTGACCACCGTAAGACGGCATACTCCCCCTGTAACCCTGTCACAGCTCTCTCTGACCGCCGTAAGACGGCATCAGCCCCCTGTAACCCAGTCACAGCTCTCTCTGACCACCGTAAGACGGCATACTCCCCCTGTAACCCAGTCACAGCTCTCTCTGACCACCGTAAGACGGCATGCTGCCCCTGTAACCCAGTCACAGCTCTCTCTGACCGCCGTAAGACGGCATACTCCCCCTGTAACCCAGTCACAGCTCTCTCCGACCACCGTAAGACGGCATACTCCCCCTGTGACCCAGTCACAGCTCTCTCTGACCACCGTAAGACGGCATACTCCTCCTGTAACCCAGTCACAACTCTCGTTGACCGCCGTAAGACGGCATACTCCTCCTGTAACCCAGTCACAGCTCTCTCTGACCACCATAAGACGGCATACTCCCCCTGTAACCCAGTCACAGCTCTCTCTGACCACCGTAAGACGGCATACTCCTCCTGTAACCCAGTCACAGCTCTCTCTGACCACCGTAAGACGGCATACTCCCCCTGTAACCCAGTCACAGCTCTCTCTGACCGCCGTAAGACGGCATACGGCCCCTGTAACCCTGTCACAGCTCTCTCTGACCACCGTAAGACGGCATACTCCCCCTGTAACCCAGTCACAGTTCTCTCTGACCACCGTAAGACGGCATACTCCCCCTGTAACCCAGTCACAGCCCTCTCTGACCACCGTAAGACGGCATAAGCCCCCTGTAACCCTGTCACAGCTCTCTCCGACCACCGTAAGACGGCATACTCCTCCTGTAACCCTGTCACAGCTCTCTCTGACCACCGTAAGACTTCATACTCCCCCTGTAACCCAGTCACAGCTCTCTCTGACCACCGTAAGACGGCATACTCCACCTGTAACCCAGTCACAGCCCTCTCTGACCACCGTAAGACGGCATAAGCCCCCTGTAACCCTGTCACAGCTCTCTCCGACCACCGTAAGACGGCATACTCCCCCTGTAACCCTGTCACAGCTCTCTCTGACCACCGTAAGACGGCATACTCCCCCTGTAACCCAGTCACAGCTCTCTCTGACCACCGTAAGACGGCATACTCCTCCTGTAACCCAGTCACAGCTCTCTCTGACCACCGTAAGACGGCATACTCCCCCTGTAACCCAGTCACAGCTCTCTCTGACCACCGTAAGACGGCATACTCCCCCTGTAACCCAGTCACAGCTCTCTCCGACCACCGTAAGACGGCATACTCCCCTGTAACCCAGTCACAGCTCTCTCTGACCACCGTAAGACGGCATACTCCTCCTGTAACCCAGTCACAGCTCTCTCTGACCACCGTAAGACGGCATACTCCCCCTGTAACCCTGTCACAGCTCTCTCTGACCACCGTAAGACGGCATACGGCCCCTGTGACCCTGTCACAGCTCTCTCTGACCACCGTAAGACGGCATACTGCCCCTGTAACCCAGTCACAGCTCTTTCTGACCACCGTAAGACGGCATACTCCCCCTGTAACCCAGTCACAGCTCTCTCTGACCACCGTAAGACGGCATACTCCCCCTGTAACCCTGTCACAGCTCTCTCTGACCGCCGTAAGACGGCATACTCCCCCTGTGACCCAGTCACAGCTCTCTTTGACCACCGTAAGACGGCATACTCCTCCTGTAACCAGGTCACAGCTCTCTTTGACCGCCGTAAGACGGCATACTCCTCTGTAACCCAGTCACAGCTCTCTCTGACAACCGTAAGACGGCATACTCCTCCTGTAACCCAGTCACAGCTCTCTCTGACCGCCGTAAGACGGCATACGGCCCCTGTAACCCTGTCACAGCTCTCTCCGACCACCGTAAGACGGCATACTCCCCCTGTAACCCAGTCACAGCTCTCTCTGACCACCGTAAGACGGCATACTCCTCCTGTAACCCAATCACAGCTCTCTCTGACCACCGTAAGACGGCATAAGCCCCCTGTAACCCTGTCACAGCTCTCTCCGACCACCGTAAGACGGCATACGGCCCCTGTAACCCTGTCACAGCTCTCTCTGACCACCGTAAGACGGCATACTCCCCCTGTAACCCAGTCACAACTCTCTCTGACCACCGTAAGACGGCATACTCCTCCTGTAACCCAGTCACAGCTCTCTCTGACCACCGTAAGACGGCATAAGTCCCCTGTAACCCTGTCACAGCTCTCTCCGACCACCGTAAGACGGCATACTCCCCCTGTAACCCTGTCGCAGCTCTCTCTGACCACCGTAAGACGGCATACGGCTCCTGTAACCCTGTCACAGCTCTCTCTGACCACCGTAAGACGGCATACTCCCCCTGTAACCCAGTCACAGCTCTCTCCGACCACCGTAAGACGGCATACTCCCCCTGTAACCCAGTCACAGCTCTCTCCGACCACCGTAAGACGGCATACTCCCCCAGTAACCCAGTCACAGCTCTCTCTGACCACCGAAAGACGGCATACTCCCCCTGTAACCCAGTCACAGCTCTCTCCGACCACCGTAAGACGGCATACTCCCCCTGTAACCCAGTCACAGCTCTCTCTGACCACCGTAAGACGGCATACTCCCCCTGTGACCCAGTCACAGCTCCCTTTGACCACCGTAAGACGGCATACTCCTCCTGTAACCCAGTCACAGCTCTCTCTGACCACCGTAAGACGGCATACTCCCCCTGTAAACCAGTCACAGCTCTCTCGGACCACCGTAAGACGGCATACTCCCCCTGTGACCCAGTCACAGCTCCCTTTGACCACCGTAAGACGGCATACTGCCCCTGTAACCCAGTCACAGCTCTCTCTGACCACCGTAAGACGGCATACTCCCCCTGTGACCCAGTCACAGCTCCCTTTGACCACCGTAAGACGGCGGCATACTCCCCCTGTAAGCCAGTCACAGCTCTCTCTGACCACCATAAGACGGCATACTCCCCCTGTAACCCAGTCACAGCTCTCTCTGACCACCATAAGACGGCATACTCCCCCTGTACTCTGACCACCGTAAGACGGCATACTGCCCCTGTAACCCAGTCACAGCTCCCTTTGACCACCGTAAGACGGCATACTGCCCCTGTAACCCAGTCACAGCTCCCTCTGACCGCCGTAAGACGACATACGCCCCCTGTAACCCAGTCGCAGCTCTCTCCGACCACCGTAAGACGGCATACTCCCCCTGTAACCCTGTCACAACTCTCTCTGACCGCCGTAAGACGGCATACTCCCCCTGTAACCCAGTCACAGCTCCCTTTGACCACCGTAAGACGGCATACTGCCCCTGTAACCCAGTCACAGCTCTCTCTGACCGCCGTAAGACGACATACTCCCCCTGTAACCCAGTCACAGCTCTCTCCGACCACCGTAAGACGGCATACTCCCCCTGTAACCCAGTCACAGCTCTCTCTGACCACCGTAAGACGGCATACTGCCCCTGTAACCCAGTCACAGCTCTCTCGGACCACCGTAAGACGGCATACCCCCCTGTAACCCAGTCACAGCTCTCTCCGACCGCCGTAAGACGGCATACTCCCCCTGTAACCCAGTCACAGCCCTCTCTGACCACCGTAAGACGGCATAAGCCCCCTGTAACCCTGTCACAGCTCTCTCCGACCACCGTAAGACGGCATACTCCTCCTGTAACCCTGTCACAGCTCTCTCTGACCACCGTAAGACGGCATACTCCCCCTGTAACCCAGTCACAGCTCTCTCTGACCACCGTAAGACGGCATACTCCACCTGTAACCCAGTCACAGCCCTCTCTGACCACCGTAAGACGGCATAAGCCCCCTGTAACCCTGTCACAGCTCTCTCCGACCACCGTAAGACGGCATACTCCCCCTGTAACCCTGTCACAGCTCTCTCTGACCACCGTAAGACGGCATACTCCCCCTGTAACCCAGTCACAGCTCTCTCTGACCACCGTAAGACGGCATACTCCTCCTGTAACCCAGTCACAGCTCTCTCTGACCACCGTAAGACGGCATACTCCCCCTGTAACCCAGTCACAGCTCTCTCTGACCACCGTAAGACGGCATACTCCCCCTGTAACCCAGTCACAGCTCTCTCCGACCACCGTAAGACGGCATACTCCCCTGTAACCCAGTCACAGCTCTCTCTGACCACCGTAAGACGGCATACTCCTCCTGTAACCCAGTCACAGCTCTCTCTGACCACCGTAAGACGGCATACTCCCCCTGTAACCCTGTCACAGCTCTCTCTGACCACCGTAAGACGGCATACGGCCCCTGTGACCCTGTCACAGCTCTCTCTGACCACCGTAAGACGGCATACTGCCCCTGTAACCCAGTCACAGCTCTTTCTGACCACCGTAAGACGGCATACTCCCCCTGTAACCCAGTCACAGCTCTCTCTGACCACCGTAAGACGGCATACTCCCCCTGTAACCCTGTCACAGCTCTCTCTGACCGCCGTAAGACGGCATACTCCCCCTGTGACCCAGTCACAGCTCTCTTTGACCACCGTAAGACGGCATACTCCTCCTGTAACCAGGTCACAGCTCTCTTTGACCGCCGTAAGACGGCATACTCCTCTGTAACCCAGTCACAGCTCTCTCTGACAACCGTAAGACGGCATACTCCTCCTGTAACCCAGTCACAGCTCTCTCTGACCGCCGTAAGACGGCATACGGCCCCTGTAACCCTGTCACAGCTCTCTATGACCACCGTAAGACGGCATACTTCCCCTGTAACCCAGTCACAGCTCTCTCTGACCACCGTAAGACGGCATACTCCTCCTGTAACCCAATCACAGCTCTCTCTGACCACCGTAAGACGGCATAAGCCCCCTGTAACCCTGTCACAGCTCTCTCCGACCACCGTAAGACGGCATACGGCCCCTGTAACCCTGTCACAGCTCTCTCTGACCACCGTAAGACGGCATACTCCCCCTGTAACCCAGTCACAACTCTCTCTGACCACCGTAAGACGGCATACTCCTCCTGTAACCCAGTCACAGCTCTCTCTGACCACCGTAAGACGGCATAAGTCCCCTGTAACCCTGTCACAGCTCTCTCCGACCACCGTAAGACGGCATACTCCCCCTGTAACCCAGTCACAGCTCTCTCTGACCACCATAAGACGGCATACTCCCCCTGTACTCTGACCACCGTAAGACGGCATACTGCCCCTGTAACCCAGTCACAGCTCCCTTTGACCACCGTAAGACGGCATACTGCCCCTGTAACCCAGTCACAGCTCCCTCTGACCGCCGTAAGACGACATACGCCCCCTGTAACCCAGTCGCAGCTCTCTCCGACCACCGTAAGACGGCATACTCCCCCTGTAACCCTGTCACAACTCTCTCTGACCGCCGTAAGACGGCATACTCCCCCTGTAACCCAGTCACAGCTCCCTTTGACCACCGTAAGACGGCATACTGCCCCTGTAACCCAGTCACAGCTCTCTCTGACCGCCGTAAGACGACATACTCCCCCTGTAACCCAGTCACAGCTCTCTCCGACCACCGTAAGACGGCATACTCCCCCTGTAACCCAGTCACAGCTCTCTCTGACCACCGTAAGACGGCATACTGCCCCTGTAACCCAGTCACAGCTCTCTCGGACCACCGTAAGACGGCATACCCCCCTGTAACCCAGTCACAGCTCTCTCCGACCGCCGTAAGACGGCATACTCCCCCTGTAACCCAGTCACAGCCCTCTCTGACCACCGTAAGACGGCATAAGCCCCCTGTAACCCTGTCACAGCTCTCTCCGACCACCGTAAGACGGCATACTCCTCCTGTAACCCTGTCACAGCTCTCTCTGACCACCGTAAGACGGCATACTCCCCCTGTAACCCAGTCACAGCTCTCTCTGACCACCGTAAGACGGCATACTCCACCTGTAACCCAGTCACAGCCCTCTCTGACCACCGTAAGACGGCATAAGCCCCCTGTAACCCTGTCACAGCTCTCTCCGACCACCGTAAGACGGCATACTCCCCCTGTAACCCTGTCACAGCTCTCTCTGACCACCGTAAGACGGCATACTCCCCCTGTAACCCAGTCACAGCTCTCTCTGACCACCGTAAGACGGCATACTCCTCCTGTAACCCAGTCACAGCTCTCTCTGACCACCGTAAGACGGCATACTCCCCCTGTAACCCAGTCACAGCTCTCTCTGACCACCGTAAGACGGCATACTCCCCCTGTAACCCAGTCACAGCTCTCTCCGACCACCGTAAGACGGCATACTCCCCTGTAACCCAGTCACAGCTCTCTCTGACCACCGTAAGACGGCATACTCCTCCTGTAACCCAGTCACAGCTCTCTCTGACCACCGTAAGACGGCATACTCCCCCTGTAACCCTGTCACAGCTCTCTCTGACCACCGTAAGACGGCATACGGCCCCTGTGACCCTGTCACAGCTCTCTCTGACCACCGTAAGACGGCATACTGCCCCTGTAACCCAGTCACAGCTCTTTCTGACCACCGTAAGACGGCATACTCCCCCTGTAACCCAGTCACAGCTCTCTCTGACCACCGTAAGACGGCATACTCCCCCTGTAACCCTGTCACAGCTCTCTCTGACCGCCGTAAGACGGCATACTCCCCCTGTGACCCAGTCACAGCTCTCTTTGACCACCGTAAGACGGCATACTCCTCCTGTAACCAGGTCACAGCTCTCTTTGACCGCCGTAAGACGGCATACTCCTCTGTAACCCAGTCACAGCTCTCTCTGACAACCGTAAGACGGCATACTCCTCCTGTAACCCAGTCACAGCTCTCTCTGACCGCCGTAAGACGGCATACGGCCCCTGTAACCCTGTCACAGCTCTCTATGACCACCGTAAGACGGCATACTTCCCCTGTAACCCAGTCACAGCTCTCTCTGACCACCGTAAGACGGCATACTCCTCCTGTAACCCAATCACAGCTCTCTCTGACCACCGTAAGACGGCATAAGCCCCCTGTAACCCTGTCACAGCTCTCTCCGACCACCGTAAGACGGCATACGGCCCCTGTAACCCTGTCACAGCTCTCTCTGACCACCGTAAGACGGCATACTCCCCCTGTAACCCAGTCACAACTCTCTCTGACCACCGTAAGACGGCATACTCCTCCTGTAACCCAGTCACAGCTCTCTCTGACCACCGTAAGACGGCATAAGTCCCCTGTAACCCTGTCACAGCTCTCTCCGACCACCGTAAGACGGCATACTCCCCCTGTAACCCTGTCGCAGCTCTCTCTGACCACCGTAAGACGGCATACGGCTCCTGTAACCCTGTCACAGCTCTCTCTGACCACCGTAAGACGGCATACTCCCCCTGTAACCCAGTCACAGCTCTCTCTGACCACCGTAAGACGGCATACTCCCCCTGTAACCCTGTCGCAGCTCTCTCTGACCACCGTAAGACGGCATACGGCTCCTGTAACCCTGTCACAGCTCTCTCTGACCACCGTAAGACGGCATACTGCCCCTGTAACCCAGTCACAGCTCTCTCGGACCACCGTAAGACGGCATACTCCCCCTGTGACCCAGTCACAGCTCCCTTTGACCACCGTAAGACGGCGGCATACTCCCCCTGTAAGCCAGTCACAGCTCTCTCTGACCACCATAAGACGGCATACTCCCCCTGTAACCCAGTCACAGCTCTCTCTGACCACCATAAGACGGCATACTCCCCCTGTACTCTGACCACCGTAAGACGGCATACTGCCCCTGTAACCCAGTCACAGCTCCCTTTGACCACCGTAAGACGGCATACTGCCCCTGTAACCCAGTCACAGCTCTCTCTGACCGCCGTAAGACGGCATACTGCCCCTGTAACCCAGTCACAGCTCTCTCTGACCGCCGTAAGACGACATACTCCCCCTGTAACCCAGTCACAGCTCTCTCCGACCACCGTAAGACGGCATACTGCCCCTGTAACCCAGTCACAGCTCTCTCTGACCACCGTAAGACGGCATACTGCCCCTGTAACCCAGTCACAGCTCTCTCGGACCACCGTAAGACGGCATACCCCCCTGTAACCCAGTCACAGCTCTCTCCGACCGCCGTAAGACGGCATACTCCCCCTGTAACCCAGTCACAGCTCTCTCTGACCACCGTAAGACGGCATGCTGCCCCTGTAACCCAGTCACAGCTCTCTCTGACCACCGTAAGACGGCATACTCCCCCTGTAACCCTGTCACAGCTCTCTCTGACCGCCGTAAGACGGCATACTCCCCCTGTACTCTGACCACCGTAAGACGGCATACTCCCCCTGTAACCCAGTCACAGCTCTCTCCGACCGCCGTAAGACGGCATACTCCCCCTGTAACCCAGTCGCAGCTCTCTCTGACCACCGTAAGACGGCATGCTGCCCCTGTAACCCAGTCACAGCTCTCTCTGACCGCCGTAAGACGGCATACTCCCCCTGTAACCCAGTCACAGCTTTCTCTGACCACCGTAAGACGGCATACTCCCCCTGTAACCCAGTCACAGCTCTCTCTGACCACCGTAAGACGGCATACTCCCCCTGTATCCCAGTCACAGCTCTCTCCGACCACCGTAAGACGGCATACTCCCCCTGTAACCCAGTCACAGCTCTCTCTGACCACCGTAAGACGGCATACTCCCCCTGTAACCCTGTCACAGCTCTCTCTGACCGCCGTAAGGCGGCATACTCCCCCTGTAACCCAGTCACAGCTCTCTCTGACCACCGTAATACGGCATACTCCCCCTGTAAACCAGTCACAGCTCTCTCTGACCACCGTAAGACGGCATACTCCCCCTGTAACCCAGTCACAGCTCTCTCTGACCACCGTAATACGGCATACTCCCCCTGTAACCCAGTCACAGCTCTCTCTGACCACCGTAAGACGGCATACTCCCCCTGTAACCCTGTCACAGCTCTCTCTGACCACCGTAAGACGGCATACTGCCCCTGTAACCCAGTCACAGCTCTTTCTGACCACCGTAAGACGGCATACTCCCCATGTAACCCAGTCACAGCTCTCTCTGACCACCGTAAGACGGCATACTCCCCCTGTAACCCTGTCACAGCTCTCTCTGACCACCGTAAGACGGCATACTCCCCCTGTGACCTAGTCACAGCTCTCTCTGACCACCGTAAGACGGCATACTCCTCCTGTAACCCAGTCACAGCTCTCTCTGACCGCCGTAAGACGGCATACTGCCCCTGTAACCCAGTCACAGCTCTCTCCGACCACCGTAAGACGGCATACTGCCCCTGTAACCCAGTCACAGCTCTCTCTGACCACCGTAAGACGGCATACTCCCCCTGTGACCCTGTCACAGCTCTCTCCGACCGCCGTAAGACGGCATACTCCCCCTGTAACCCAGTCACAGCTCTCTCTGACCACCGTAAGACGGCATGCTGCCCCTGTAACCCAGTCACAGCTCTCTCTGACCACCGTAAGACGGCATACTCCCCCTGTAACCCTGTCACAGCTCTCTCTGACCGCCGTAAGACGGCATACTCCCCCTGTACTCTGACCACCGTAAGACGGCATACTCCCCCTGTAACCCAGTCACAGCTCTCTCCGACCGCCGTAAGACGGCATACTCCCCCTGTAACCGAGTCGCAGCTCTCTCTGACCACCGTAAGACGGCATGCTGCCCCTGTAACCCAGTCACAGCTCTCTCTGACCGCCGTAAGACGGCATACTCCCCCTGTAACCCAGTCACAGCTTTCTCTGACCACCGTAAGACGGCATACTCCCCCTGTAACCCAGTCACAGCTCCCTCTGACCACCGTAAGACGGCATACTCCCCCTGTATCCCAGTCACAGCTCTCTCCGACCACCGTAAGACGGCATACTCCCCCTGTAACCCAGTCACAGCTCTCTCTGACCACCGTAAGACGGCATACTCCCCCTGTAACCCTGTCACAGCTCTCTCTGACCGCCGTAAGACGGCATACTCCCCCTGTAACCCAGTCACAGCTCTCTCTGACCACCGTAATACGGCATACTCCCCCTGTAAACCAGTCACAGCTCTCTCTGACCACCGTAAGACGGCATACTCCCCCTGTAACCCAGTCACAGCTCTCTCTGACCACCGTAATACGGCATACTCCCCCTGTAACCCAGTCACAGCTCTCTCTGACCACCGTAAGACGGCATACTCCCCCTGTAACCCTGTCACAGCTCTCTCTGACCACCGTAAGACGGCATACTGCCCCTGTAACCCAGTCACAGCTCTTTCTGACCACCGTAAGACGGCATACTCCCCATGTAACCCAGTCACAGCTCTCTCTGACCACCGTAAGACGGCATACTCCCCCTGTAACCCTGTCACAGCTCTCTCTGACCACCGTAAGACGGCATACTCCCCCTGTGACCCAGTCACAGCTCTCTCTGACCACCGTAAGACGGCATACTCCTCCTGTAACCCAGTCACAGCTCTCTCTGACCGCCGTAAGACGGCATACTGCCCCTGTAACCCAGTCACAGCTCTCTCCGACCACCGTAAGACGGCATACTGCCCCTGTAACCCAGTCACAGCTCTCTCTGACCACCGTAAGACGGCATACTCCCCCTGTGACCCTGTCACAGCTCTCTCTGACCACCGTAAGACGGCATACTGCCCCTGTAACTCAGTCACAGCTCTTTCTGACCACCGTAAGACGGCATACTCCCCCTGTAACCCAGTCACAGCTCTCTCTGACCACCGTAAGACGGCATACTCCCCCTGTAACCCTGTCACAGCTCTCTCTGACCGCCGTAAGACGGCATACTCTCCCTGTGACCCAGTCACAGCTCTCTCTGACCACCGTAAGACGGCATACTCCTCCTGTAACCCAGTCACAGCTCTCTTTGACCGCCGTAAGACGGCATACTCCTCCTGTAACCCAGTCACATCTCTCTCTGACCACCATAAGACGGCATACTCCCCCTGTAACCCTGTCACAGCTCTCTCTGGCCACCGTAAGACGGCATACTCCTCTGTAACCCAGTCACAGCTCTCTCTGACCACCGTAAGACGGCATACTCCTCCTGTAGCCCAGTCACAGCTCTGTCTGACCGCCGTAAGACGGCATACGGCCCCTGTAACCCTGTCACAGCTCTCTCTGACCACCGTAAGACGGCATACTCCCCCTGTAACCCAGTCACAGCTCTCTCTGACCACCCTAAGACGGCATACTCCTCCTGTAACCCAGTCACAGCTCTCTCTGACCACCGTAAGACGGCATAAGCCCCCTGTAACCCTGTCACAGCTCTCTCCGACCACCGTAAGACGGCATACGGCCCCTGTAACCCTGTCACAGCTCTCTCTGACCACCGTAAGACGGCATACTCCCCCTGTAACCCAGTCACAACTCCTTCTGACCACCGTAAGACGGCATACTCCTCCTGTAACCCAGTTACAGCTCTCTCTGACCACCGTAAGACGGCATCAGCCCCCTGTAACCCTGTCACAGCTCTCCCCGACCACCGTGAGACGGCATACTCCCCCTGTAACCCTGTCACAGCTCTCTCTGACCACCGTAAGACGGCATACGCCCCTTGTAACCCTGTCACAGCTCTCTCTGACCACCGTAAGACGGCATACTCCCCCTGTAACCCAGTCACAGCTCTCTCTGACCACCGTAAGACGGCATACTCCTCCTGTAACCCAGTCACAGCTCTCTCTGACCACCGTAAGACGGCATACTCCTCCTGTAACCCAGTCACAGCTCCCTCTGACCACCGTAAGACGGCATACTCCCCCTGTAACCCAGTCACAGCTCTCTCCGACCACCGTAAGACGGCATACTCCTCCTGTAACCCAGTCACAGCTCTCTCTGACCACCGTAAGACGGCATACTCCTCCTTTAACCCAGTCACAGCTCTCTCTGACCACCGTAAGACGGCATACTCCTCCTGTAACCCAGTCACAGCTCTCTCTGACCACCGTAAGACGGCATACTCCCCCTGTAACCCAGTCACAGCTCTCTCCGACCACCGTAAGACGGCATACTGCTCCTGTAACCCAGTCACAGCTCTCTCTGACCACCGTAAGACGGAATACTCCTCCTGTAACCCAGTCACAGCTCTCTCTGACCACCGTAAGACTGCATACTCCCCCTGTAACCCTGTCACAGCTCTATCTGACCACCGTAAGACGGCATACTCCCCCTGTAACCCAGTCACAGCTCTCTCTGACCACCGTAAGACGGCATACTCCTCCTGTAACCCAGTCACAGCTCTCTCTGACCACCGTAAGACGGCATACTCCCCCTGTAACCCTGTCACAGCTCTATCTGACCGCCGTAAGACGGCATACTCCTCCTGTAACCCAGTCACAGCTCTCTCTGACCACCGTAAGACGGCATACTCCTCCTGTAACCCAGTCACAGCTCTCTCTGACCGCCGTAAGACGGCATACTCCCCCTGTAACCCAGTCACAGCTCTCTCTGACCGCCGTAAGACGGCATACTCCCCCTGTAACCCAGTCACAGCTCTCTCTGACCACCGTAAGACGGCATACTCCCCCTGTGACCCAGTCACAGCTCCCTTTGACCACCGTAAGACGGCATACTCCCCCTGTAACCCAGTCACAGCTCCCTTTGACCACCGTAAGACGGCATACTCCCCCTGTAACCCAGTCACAGCTCCCTTTGACCACCGTAAGACGGGAAGCACCTGAAGTAATTCGATAAGAGACACACCTAGCTTAGCGCCACTTTAAGCGTGTTAGGAACGGCTGAAATCAGAGTGTTGGGTGACCGAAGCGGGGCGGAGGAGAATGGGGCGGCGACCGGAGGGAGGGGGGGGGGGGCGGTGGTGGTGCTCTCGGTTGGCGTTTAAATGGCCGTGGTATCCATGGTTATTGGTCCCCTCGCAGTCTGCGGGCACAAAGGGCCGGAGAAGGCGGCGATAACGAGGCGGCGCCGCGCTAAATGACGTCATCCACCTTTATCCGGGGTTAAATGGTGGCTTGGGGCGGCGACTAAATAACGTGATGACCGCGGACTGCCGACCGCCGCGCCAAGGACGCCCTATTAGCCTCCTGGATTGCCCTTAAGCGGCCCGGATTGGGGAAGATCCAGGGGACCAGGGGCCATGGATGGGGTGGGAGGGCATTGGGGGGGGGGGGTGAAGGAGGTGGCATCGCGGGTAAGTTGAGAGACATCCAGAGGCTCGGCAATGAAGCGTGATGGTGGGGGGCATTGGGGTTAAGGTGAGGGGCCAGGGAGTCGGTCAGTGGTGTGTCCGGCGGGTTGGGGGGGGGGGGAGGGGTAGGGCATTGGGGTTCAGGTGAGGGGCCAGGGACTTGCCAATGAAGCGTGATGGGGGGGCGGGGGCGGGGCATTGGGGTTAAGGTGAGGGGCCGGGGACTTGCCAATGAAGTGTGTGGGGTTGGGGGGTGGGGCATTGGGGTTAAGGTGAAGGTGAGGGGCCATGGACACCTCCAAGTGAGGCGGGAGGAGTGTGGGGAGAGCCCATAGTTATGAAGGGTCACAGGAGACCAGTGACACTGCCACAGAGGGGTGGAGGTCGGGGTGGGGGGTTACAATAAGGGCCCAGAGGGGACAACAGGAGGATGGGGGGAGGTGGCGAGTAACACTGCCAGAGGGGGCAAGAGGGGGAGGAGGGGGGGGGGGGTGATAACACTAACGGGCCAGGGGGTCTACATTGAGGGGGGTAGAGTGATGGGTCAGCTGACACTGCCGCCGCCGGCTGATAGCATGGCCACAGTCGGACCCTGCTCACCTCAGATAGTCACCAGGGTTGCCACCCAGGATAATGCCCCGCTAGCGACCCGCAGCCTCGTCGTCTAACTCCCATCACCTGTGTATGATAGCCGTCGTTACGCCGTGGCCGCCAGCCCCTGGGAGGGGGGGGGGGGGTAGGGGGGAGGGGCAGGGGGCGGGGGATGGCAGGTTGGGGGAGGGGGTCGCATGGATGGGGGCAGGGGGGAAGAGCGTGGGGAGATGGGAGGGTAGAAAGTCGGGCGGTGGAATGGTTTAGGGGCGTAGTGGAGGGTTGGCATGGTTAGCGGGGGGTAGTGAGGTAGATTGAAGGGTTAGGGGAAGCAAGTGAAATGAAGGGTGGTGGTGGGGGGTACCATTGAAAGACTGGGGGTAGGGCTTGAGACATAAACGGCCCCTTCCTATGCCTCGCGGCTCATCCCAGCTTACCCTTAAAGTCAGTATCGACCTAGGTTTCTCAAAACTTGCTAGGAAAAAGGGCGTGAGTGTGACTGAGAGAAAGGTTGAGGAGTCCACCCATGGACGATGTCGGAGGGGGGGTGGGTGACTGAGAGAAAGATTGAAGAGTCCACCCATGGACGATGGCGGAGGGGGGGTGGGGGGAAAGGGGAGGGGGTGGGACTCCCGGTTCCATTGACAACCTACCGACTGAGCGGGACACCAAACCGCCACCTTCCTGCGCAGAAACGACAGCGCCACCAACGGAATCCGTCAGATTAATGTCCATTAGCGACCCCCTCGGGAAGAATTCGGGGAAATACGGTGTTTGTTCATACCCCTCCTGTGATTCCCCGGTCGCTGCTGTCTGTCTGGCCCCCAGATACCCCCAGTACGGCAGGATCCGACCGGCCCACAGGACCCTAGCACTAAGATTAGTCTTCTCAAACACCTTACATGAAAGTAATGCCTTTCCAACTGAGCCCTTCCTCCCCAAATGTGTTACATATGAACATTTCGAAATTTTGTAAATATGTCTTGGGCGTACCATGGAGTACACCAAATTCAGCGGTTTATGGTGAGTGCGGTAGATTACCTTTAAGGGTAAGGTGTACAATTAGTTGTGTTAAATACTGGGTGAAATTGTTAAGGATGCCTGAAACCAGACTTACGAAATGTACGTACAATATGTTATTTAGGCTGACAGAGGCTGGTCGTATCACCTGGGTTTCTAAACTCAAGCACTTACTTTTCTCTTATGGATTCGGCTATGCCTCGTTTCAGCAACAACTTGGAGATCCTGAGGCCTTTATTGAACAATTTTCCAAAAGGGTAATTGACTGCGCTTACCAGAACTGGCAGAGTTAGACAGACTTGATTAATTGTAAAGAATATAAGAAGTTGCTCATACGCGAACCATACTTGTGTCTTCTCGAGGATTTTAGACTACGGCAGATCTTAGCCAGATTCAGATGTAGGGTGCTATGGACCAGTTCGTACTGCAGGGGAGAAAACTCTATCTGTAAATATTGCTTACAACATGAAACTATTTCTTCTCTTGACGAGTTCCATATTTTAATGAAATGCCCATTGTATGACAATCCCCGCAATAATTATTTTCCTACCAGATATTTAACGACATATGATATTAGGAGTTTTTTATGTATTATGACTTCCGAGGAAAAAACAGGTTTAATCTCATTAGCAAGGTTTATACAAAAAGCATTCACTATGTATGAAAAAAGGTTTAGCCTAATTCTCTCTAATTAACTAAGTTTGTTCTAGTCGGTTGCATGTTATTTTTTGTGTTCTGTATTTGTACGAGGGGCCTGGTGCCTGAAGTTACCAATAAACTATCTATCTATCTATCTATCTATCTATCACATTTCGTTTTTAAACGCACGTGAAGTCAAGAAGACGAGAAGACGAGATGGCGAGATGGCGAGATAGCGAGAATTCGACGAGGTGACGTGGTGACAAGATGACTAGATGACGAGATGAGATGACCAGATGACGTGGTGACGCGATGACGAGCCGCAATAGGTTTAAGTGCCGAGTGATTTGGTTGTTACCTTGATTAATCGAAGCCGACTCGGAATAATTGCATATAATGCATATGCCACAAACCCAAAAATTGTGGAAGAAATATTTTTTTTTTTAAATTTTCTTTAATAACGAAATCTGTGGAGCACGTTAAGTCTCGTTATATTGAGATTCAAAGTGGTCTACATGTTGCTGCCCCACCATGAGTGACCCGTGTGACCCACGCTGTAGCCCCACCATGAGTGACCCGTGTGACCCACGCTGTAGCCCCTCCAGTGAGTGACCCGTGTGACCCACGCTGTAGCCCCTCCAGTGAGTGACCCGTGTGACCCACGCTGTAGCCCCTCCAGTGAGTGACCCGTGTGACCCACGCTGTAGCCCCTCCAGTGAGTGACCCGTGTGACCCACGCTGTAGCCCCACCATGAGTGACCCGTGTGACCCACGCTGTAGCCCCACCATGAGTGACCCGTGTGACCCACGCTGTAGCCCCTCCAGTGAGTGACCCGTGTGACCCACGCTGTAGCCCCTCCAGTGAGTGACCCGTGTGACCCACGCTGTAGCCCCTCCAGTGAGTGACCCGTGTGACCCACGCTGTAGCCCCTCCAGTGAGTGACCCGTGTGACCCACGCTGTAGCCCCTCCAGTGAGTGACCCGTGTGACCCACGCTGTAGCCCCACCATGAGTGACCCGTGTGACCCACGCTGTAGCCCCTCCAGTGAGTGACCCGTGTGACCCACGCTGTAGCCCCTCCAGTGAGTGACCCGTGTGACCCACGCTGTAGCCCCTCCAGTGAGTGACCCGTGTGACCCACGCTGTAGCCCCACCATGAGTGACCCGTGTGACCCACGCTGTAGCCCCTCCAGTGAGTGACCCGTGTGACCCACGCTGTAGCCCCTCCAGTGAGTGACCCGTGTGACCCACGCTGTAGCCCCACCATGAGTGACCCGTGTGACCCACGCTGTAGCCCCTCCAGTGAGTGACCCGTGTGACCCACGCTGTAGCCCCTCCAGTGAGTGACCCGTGTGACCCACGCTGTAGCCCCACCATGAGTGACCCGTGTGACCCACGCTGTAGCCCCTCCAGTGAGTGACCCGTGTGACCCACGCTGTAGCCCCTCCAGTGAGTGACCCGTGTGACCCACGCTGTAGCCCCACCATGAGTGACCCGTGTGACCCACGCTGTAGCCACTCCAGTGAGTGACCCGTGTGACCCACGCTGTAGCCCCTCCAGTGAGTGACCCGTGTGACCCACGCTGTAGCCCCACCATGAGTGACCCGTGTGACCCACGCTGTAGCCCCTCCAGTGAGTGACCCGTGTGACCCACGCTGTAGCCCCACCATGAGTGACCCGTGTGACCCACGCTGTAGCCCCACCATGAGTGACCCGTGTGACCCACGCTGTAGCCCCACCATGAGTGACCCGTGTGACCCACGCTGTAGCCCCACCATGAGTGACCCGTGTGACCCACGCTGTAGCCCCTCCAGTGAGTGACCCGTGTGACCCACGCTGTAGCCCCACCATGAGTGACCCGTGTGACCCACGCTGTAGCCCCACCATGAGTGACCCGTGTGACCCACGCTGTAGCCCCACCATGAGTGACCCGTGTGACCTACGCTGTAGCCCCTCCAGTGAGTGACCCGTGTGACCCACGCTGTAGCCCCTCCAGTGAGTGACCCGTGTGACCCACGCTGTAGCCCCTCCAGTGAGTGACCCGTGTGACCCACGCTGTAGCCCCACCATGAGTGACCCGTGTGACCCACGCTGTAGCCCCACCATGAGTGACCCGTGTGACCCACGCTGTAGCCCCACCATGAGTGACCCGTGTGACCCACGCTGTAGCCCCTCCAGTGACTGACCCGTGTGACCCACGCTTTAGCCCAACCATGAGTAACCCGTGTGACCCACGCTGTAGCCCCTCCAGTGAGTGACCCGTGTGACCCACGCTGTAGCCCCTCCAGTGAGTGACCCGTGTGACCCACGCTGTAGCCCCACCATGAGTGACCCGTGTGACCCACGCTGTAGCCCCTCCAGTGAGTGACCCGTGTGACCCACGCTGTAGCCCCACCATGAGTGACCCGTGTGACCCACGCTGTAGCCCCACCATGAGTGACCCGTGTGACCCACGCTGTAGCCCCACCATGAGTGACCCGTGTGACCCACGCTGTAGCCCCTCCAGTGAGTGACCCGTGTGACCCACGCTGTAGCCCCACCATGAGTGACCCGTGTGACCCACGCTGTAGCCCCTCCAGTGAGTGACCCGTGTGACCCACGCTGTAGCCCCTCCAGTGAGTGACCCGTGTGACCCACGCTGTAGCCCCACCATGAGTGACCCGTGTGACCCACGCTGTAGCCCCTCCAGTGAGTGACCCGTGTGACCCACGTTGTAGCCCCTCCAGTGAGTGACCCGTGTGACCCAGGCTGTAGCCCCACCATGAGTGACCCGTGTGACCCACGCTGTAGCCCCTCCAGTGAGTGACCCGTGTGACCCACGCTGTAGCCCCACCATGAGTGACCCGTGTGACCCACGCTGTAGCCCCACCATGAGTGACCCGTGTGACCCACGCTGTAGCCCCACCATGAGTGACCGTGTGACCCACGCTGTAGCACCTCCAGTGAGTGACCCGTGTGACCCACGCTGTAGCCCCACCATGAGTGACCCGTGTGACCCACGCTGTAGCCCCACCATGAGTGACCCGTGTGACCCACGCTGTAGCCCCACCATGAGTGACCCGTGTGACCCACGCTGTAGCCCCACCATGAGTGACCCGTGTGACCCACGCTGTAGCCCCACCATGAGTGACCCGTGTGACCCACGCTGTAGCCCCTCCAGTGAGTGACCCGTGTGACCCACGCTGTAGCCCCACCATGAGTGACCCGTGTGACCCACGCTGTAGCCCCACCATGACTGACCCGTGTGACCCACGCTGTAGCCCCACCATGAGTGACCCGTGTGACCCACGCTGTAGCCCCACCATGAGTGACCCGTGTGACCCACGCTGTAGCCCCTCCAGTGAGTGACCCGTGTGACCCACGCTGTAGCCCCACCATGAGTGACCCGTGTGACCCACGCTGTAGCCCCTCCAGTGAGTGACCCGTGTGACCCACGCTGTAGCCCCTCCAGTGAGTGACCCGTGTGACCCACGCTGTAGCCCCTCCAGTGAGTGACCCGTGTGACCCACGCTGTAGCCCCTCCAGTGAGTGACCCGTGTTACCCACGCTGTAGCCCCACCATGAGTGACCCGTGTGACCCACGCTGTAGCCCCACCATGAGTGACCCGTGTGACCCACGCTGTAGCCCCACCATGAGTGACCCGTGTGACCCACGCTGTAGCCCCACCATGAGTGACCCGTGTGACCCACGCTGTAGCCCCACCATGAGTGACCCGTGTGACCCACGCTGTAGCCCCTCCAGTGAGTGACCCGTGTGACCCACGCTGTAGCCCCACCATGAGTGACCCGTGTGACCCACGCTGTAGCCCCACCATGAGTGACCCGTGTGACCCACGCTGTAGCCCCACCATGAGTGACCCGTGTGACCCACGCTGTAGCCCCACCATGAGTGACCCGTGTGACCCACGCTGTAGCCCCACCATGAGTGACCCGTGTGACCCACGCTGTAGCCCCACCATGAGTGACCCGTGTGACCCACGCTGTAGCCCCTCCAGTGAGTGACCCGTGTGACCCACGCTGTAGCCCCACCATGAGTGACCCGTGTGACCCACGCTGTAGCCCCACCATGAGTGACCCGTGTGACCCACGCTGTAGCCCCACCATGAGTGACCCGTGTGACCCACGCTGTAGCCCCACCATGAGTGACCCGTGTGACCCACGCTGTAGCCCCTCCAGTGAGTGACCCGTGTGACCCACGCTGTAGCCCCTCCAGTGAGTGACCCGTGTGACCCACGCTGTAGCCCCTCCAGTGAGTGACCCGTGTGACCCACGCTGTAGCCCCACCATGAGTGACCCGTGTGACCCACGCTGTAGCCCCACCATGAGTGACCCGTGTGACCCACGCTGTAGCCCCACCATGAGTGACCCGTGTGACCCACGCTGTAGCCCCTCCAGTGAGTGACCCGTGTGACCCACGCTGTAGCCCCACCATGAGTGACCCGTGTGACCCACGCTGTAGCCCCACCATGAGTGACCCGTGTGACCCACGCTGTAGCCCCACCATGAGTGACCCGTGTGACCCACGCTGTAGCACCTCCAGTGAGTGACCCGTGTGACCCACGCTGTAGCCCCACCATGAGTGACCCGTGTGACCCACGCTGTAGCCCCACCATGAGTGACCCGTGTGACCCACGCTGTAGCCCCACCATGAGTGACCCGTGTGACCCACGCTGTAGCCCCACCATGAGTGACCCGTGTGACCCACGCTGTAGCCCCACCATGAGTGACCCGTGTGACCCACGCTGTAGCCCCTCCAGTGAGTGACCCGTGTGACCCACGCTGTAGCCCCACCATGAGTGACCCGTGTGACCCACGCTGTAGCCCCACCATGACTGACCCGTGTGACCCACGCTGTAGCCCCACCATGAGTGACCCGTGTGACCCACGCTGTAGCCCCACCATGAGTGACCCGTGTGACCCACGCTGTAGCCCCTCCAGTGAGTGACCCGTGTGACCCACGCTGTAGCCCCACCATGAGTGACCCGTGTGACCCACGCTGTAGCCCCTCCAGTGAGTGACCCGTGTGACCCACGCTGTAGCCCCTCCAGTGAGTGACCCGTGTGACCCACGCTGTAGCCCCTCCAGTGAGTGACCCGTGTGACCCACGCTGTAGCCCCTCCAGTGAGTGACCCGTGTTACCCACGCTGTAGCCCCACCATGAGTGACCCGTGTGACCCACGCTGTAGCCCCACCATGAGTGACCCGTGTGACCCACGCTGTAGCCCCACCATGAGTGACCCGTGTGACCCACGCTGTAGCCCCTCCAGTGAGTGACCCGTGTGACCCACGCTGTAGCCCCACCATGAGTGACCCGTGTGACCCACGCTGTAGCCCCACCATGACTGACCCGTGTGACCCACGCTGTAGCCCCACCATGAGTGACCCGTGTGACCCACGCTGTAGCCCCACCATGAGTGACCCGTGTGACCCACGCTGTAGCCCCTCCAGTGAGTGACCCGTGTGACCCACGCTGTAGCCCCACCATGAGTGACCCGTGTGACCCACGCTGTAGCCCCTCCAGTGAGTGACCCGTGTGACCCACGCTGTAGCCCCTCCAGTGAGTGACCCGTGTGACCCACGCTGTAGCCCCTCCAGTGAGTGACCCGTGTGACCCACGCTGTAGCCCCTCCAGTGAGTGACCCGTGTTACCCACGCTGTAGCCCCACCATGAGTGACCCGTGTGACCCACGCTGTAGCCCCACCATGAGTGACCCGTGTGACCCACGCTGTAGCCCCACCATGAGTGACCCGTGTGACCCACGCTGTAGCCCCACCATGAGTGACCCGTGTGACCCACGCTGTAGCCCCACCATGAGTGACCCGTGTGACCCACGCTGTAGCCCCTCCAGTGAGTGACCCGTGTGACCCACGCTGTAGCCCCACCATGAGTGACCCGTGTGACCCACGCTGTAGCCCCACCATGAGTGACCCGTGTGACCCACGCTGTAGCCCCACCATGAGTGACCCGTGTGACCCACGCTGTAGCCCCACCATGAGTGACCCGTGTGACCCACGCTGTAGCCCCACCATGAGTGACCCGTGTGACCCACGCTGTAGCCCCACCATGAGTGACCCGTGTGACCCACGCTGTAGCCCCTCCAGTGAGTGACCCGTGTGACCCACGCTGTAGCCCCACCATGAGTGACCCGTGTGACCCACGCTGTAGCCCCACCATGAGTGACCCGTGTGACCCACGCTGTAGCCCCACCATGAGTGACCCGTGTGACCCACGCTGTAGCCCCACCATGAGTGACCCGTGTGACCCACGCTGTAGCCCCTCCAGTGAGTGACCCGTGTGACCCACGCTGTAGCCCCTCCAGTGAGTGACCCGTGTGACCCACGCTGTAGCCCCTCCAGTGAGTGACCCGTGTGACCCACGCTGTAGCCCCACCATGAGTGACCCGTGTGACCCACGCTGTAGCCCCACCATGAGTGACCCGTGTGACCCACGCTGTAGCCCCACCATGAGTGACCCGTGTGACCCACGCTGTAGCCCCTCCAGTGAGTGACCCGTGTGACCCACGCTGTAGCCCCACCATGAGTGACCCGTGTGACCCACGCTGTAGCCCCACCATGAGTGACCCGTGTGACCCACGCTGTAGCCCCACCATGAGTGACCCGTGTGACCCACGCTGTAGCACCTCCAGTGAGTGACCCGTGTGACCCACGCTGTAGCCCCACCATGAGTGACCCGTGTGACCCACGCTGTAGCCCCACCATGAGTGACCCGTGTGACCCACGCTGTAGCCCCACCATGAGTGACCCGTGTGACCCACGCTGTAGCCCCACCATGAGTGACCCGTGTGACCCACGCTGTAGCCCCACCATGAGTGACCCGTGTGACCCACGCTGTAGCCCCTCCAGTGAGTGACCCGTGTGACCCACGCTGTAGCCCCACCATGAGTGACCCGTGTGACCCACGCTGTAGCCCCACCATGACTGACCCGTGTGACCCACGCTGTAGCCCCACCATGAGTGACCCGTGTGACCCACGCTGTAGCCCCACCATGAGTGACCCGTGTGACCCACGCTGTAGCCCCTCCAGTGAGTGACCCGTGTGACCCACGCTGTAGCCCCACCATGAGTGACCCGTGTGACCCACGCTGTAGCCCCTCCAGTGAGTGACCCGTGTGACCCACGCTGTAGCCCCTCCAGTGAGTGACCCGTGTGACCCACGCTGTAGCCCCTCCAGTGAGTGACCCGTGTGACCCACGCTGTAGCCCCTCCAGTGAGTGACCCGTGTTACCCACGCTGTAGCCCCACCATGAGTGACCCGTGTGACCCACGCTGTAGCCCCACCATGAGTGACCCGTGTGACCCACGCTGTAGCCCCACCATGAGTGACCCGTGTGACCCACGCTGTAGCCCCACCATGAGTGACCCGTGTGACCCACGCTGTAGCCCCACCATGAGTGACCCGTGTGACCCACGCTGTAGCCCCACCATGAGTGACCCGTGTGACCCACGCTGTAGCCCCTCCAGTGAGTGACCCGTGTGACCCACGCTGTAGCCCCACCATGAGTGACCCGTGTGACCCACGCTGTAGCCCCACCATGAGTGACCCGTGTGACCCACGCTGTAGCCCCACCATGAGTGACCCGTGTGACCCACGCTGTAGCCCCACCATGAGTGACCCGTGTGACCCACGCTGTAGCCCCACCATGAGTGACCCGTGTGACCCACGCTGTAGCCCCACCATGAGTGACCCGTGTGACCCACGCTGTAGCCCCTCCAGTGAGTGACCCGTGTGACCCACGCTGTAGCCCCACCATGAGTGACCCGTGTGACCCACGCTGTAGCCCCACCATGAGTGACCCGTGTGACCCACGCTGTAGCCCCACCATGAGTGACCCGTGTGACCCACGCTGTAGCCCCACCATGAGTGACCCGTGTGACCCACGCTGTAGCCCCTCCAGTGAGTGACCCGTGTGACCCACGCTGTAGCCCCTCCAGTGAGTGACCCGTGTGACCCACGCTGTAGCCCCTCCAGTGAGTGACCCGTGTGACCCACGCTGTAGCCCCACCATGAGTGACCCGTGTGACCCACGCTGTAGCCCCACCATGAGTGACCCGTGTGACCCACGCTGTAGCCCCACCATGAGTGACCCGTGTGACCCACGCTGTAGCCCCACCATGAGTGACCCGTGTGACCCACGCTGTAGCCCCTCCAGTGAGTGACCCGTGTGACCCACGCTGTAGCCCCACCATGAGTGACCCGTGTGACCCACGCTGTAGCCCCACCATGAGTGACCCGTGTGACCCACGCTGTAGCCCCACCATGAGTGACCCGTGTGACCCACGCTGTAGCCCCACCATGAGTGACCCGTGTGACCCACGCTGTAGCCCCACCATGAGTGACCCGTGTGACCCACGCTGTAGCCCCACCATGAGTGACCCGTGTGACCCACGCTGTAGCCCCTCCAGTGAGTGACCCGTGTGACCCACGCTGTAGCCCCACCATGAGTGACCCGTGTGACCCACGCTGTAGCCCCACCATGAGTGACCCGTGTGACCCACGCTGTAGCCCCACCATGAGTGACCCGTGTGACCCACGCTGTAGCCCCACCATGAGTGACCCGTGTGACCCACGCTGTAGCCCCTCCAGTGAGTGACCCGTGTGACCCACGCTGTAGCCCCTCCAGTGAGTGACCCGTGTGACCCACGCTGTAGCCCCTCCAGTGAGTGACCCGTGTGACCCACGCTGTAGCCCCACCATGAGTGACCCGTGTGACCCACGCTGTAGCCCCACCATGAGTGACCCGTGTGACCCACGCTGTAGCCCCACCATGAGTGACCCGTGTGACCCACGCTGTAGCCCCACCATGAGTGACCCGTGTGACCCACGCTGTAGCCCCACCATGCTGGCCCGCCGGTCCGAGCCTAATCACTTTGACCCATGACCCGCCCTCGTTCCACAAGTATCCAGGCAAGACCAGACATTCCCCACTCTCCATATTCCAGAATATCCGATAAAACATCTTTCTGAACACAAATAAAAGGGACGGGCCTTTCGGAGACCAACCTTGGACTAAGAATGAGCGTTATGGGTACGGGAAGACCTATCTGGACAGTGATCGGGCTTGCTGTGTCCGCCAACACAGACACGGCACATCGATTATTGGTCGCATTGCTGCGATGTCTCAAGGACCTTGACACAAGTCCTCACCCAGTCGCCATTTCGCACTCTGCCTCCATTCAGCAGCGCCCTCTACAGTTCATTTTCTAAAAGACTAGAGGTCTACTGTCCCAATGGCCAAAGTGGTGTTGTTAAGTGTGTCTTTTGTCAGTGAGGGTGGCGTGGGTCGTGTGGTGGGGGTGGGGATAAGGGTGGGGTGCATTGTGGAGATGGGGGTGGGGGTGCATTGTGGAGATGGGGATGGGGGTGCATTGTGAAGATGGGGTTGGGTAGCGCCAGACTGGGTGACAGGGAACAACAGTGGATGATGTTAGCCAGGAAATGGTATCAATGTAGTATTAATGCAATGGGGACACGGCTCTGGTCTATAGCTTGTGGTTGACACGGACGTCGGGTGGATAGAGTGGCAGCGGCGGGGTGTAACTCTAAGGGAGACAGGGCAGCGGACAACCTCATCAGACCCAACCCATCCACGAGAGACAGGAAACACACCCCAAAGACATACGAGGCACAACCAGTTATATAAAACACACGGCCGCCTTTGAGAATCCTTTGGCTGAAACGAGCCAAGATACAATCTAGATAATTAATATCTATAATAAATATTTAAAATGTGAGGCACCGTCCACAGTGCACTCGGGGCTGAGAGGATTGGCTCACACCTGCACTGTCGAGGTGAAACTCTAGCTCCCCAGAGTCAGGAGCGCCACCACTCGAGGCATGCGGCGCGGTAAGAGAGAGAGAGAGAGAGAATATCATTTATTTAACCAATGCCATGTTTCATGGAATACATGATGATAAACAGTACATGATAATAAAAAGAGACGCACGTATGGGAACAAAATAATGTTACACTAATACCGGATACAAAGTGGCATTGGCCGAGGAGAGTCCCATTAAGACATAAATGTCGCTGGCATGGAACCCACCTCAAAAGGCGCCTAAAGGCGTTAGCTGTAGCTGACCGCTATTGTAACGGTGCCAGGGGGTTGGGAACACAACGGGCACCCTAATGTAGTTGTTTGTTGCCATAGATACCAGGTGAAGGCTCGAGTGGACAACAACAGGGCGAGGCCAAGGAGTCTGTGGGTCACTCAGTCGCGGGGTCGGTGGGGGGAATCCGGGGTGGGGGGTGAGGAGCGTATGTGCGGTGTTTTCGGGGACGGATCTTAAGGCGATGACCCCACGAGATGTCAAGGTCGTCCTCCCAACGTCACTGGGACGCGCGCCAAAGCAGGTTCGCCCTGCGCCAACTAGCGAGATCATTGGAAACGACTGGGTGCTAGGAAACGACAGTCACCTCCTCAGTCATAGCCCTGACGTCACCATAGAGACCCTCCCAGTCATAATCCTGACGTCACCATGGAGACTCGTCCACACTGTGGTGGCAGGAGAACGCCCCGTGAACAGCCAGCTGAGGGACAAGACCACACAGATTAAAAACTGCGAGAAAACGATGGAGAGCCCAATAAGGTGATTACTGGTAATTCGCATCAAAAGAATGGGTCTATGGTTGGTTGGTTGGTTGGTTATTCAGGACGCTTTAACCACTTTTGGCCATATCGCGTCAATGGGAGAAGGAAGGGAGAGTGGAGCCATGTCCCCGGCGGTAACCCCCTACTCTGTACAAAGAAAGACATGGGATCGTTATCCTTCGACCACACAGACATGGCCACAGCATGGCTCGAACCACCGACCCACGTGCCGTTAGGCTCTCAGGTGGCCAGAGCACTCAATGCGAGCGCTCTAACTCACTGAGCTGTCGCGCCGGCCCCTGGGTCTATAGTAGTCTGTGTGGCGGTGGCGGGTAGGGGGAGGGGGAGCGAAGGGGAGGGGGATACCAAGAAGAAGAGTTTGGCGATAGGGGGGGGGGGGGGCACGGAGGAGGGTGATTACCCTGATCGGTTGTGCAAAACCCTGTCGGCGTGCGTGTGTGGCGCGCGGCCAACATGTGGGTGACAACAGGGCGACAGGAGGGTGACATGAAGACGTCACCTGGAAGTAGAGGGGGGAGGGGGGGGGAGGGTAGGGGGTTAGGGACGGGTGGGGTCAGGGAGGGACGGGATTACCTTTACGACGTACCACGCCAATATGCGGCAAGCGGAGATCTCTAAAGCGTTGCTAAGTGATATCAGTAATGTGAGCCTTGCCCCAGAGAGGCTCTGGGCTATTTGAACTACTAATGCCAGACGTCCGACTGCCATGTATGTTAACCTGGACCACGTGACCTGGACCACGTGACCGGCCTCTCCCGAGCAGATGGTCACCGCCCTAAATGTCGAAAGTCAGAAGCAGGGACGTGCCGGACCAGCATGACGCCTCAGCTGGCTGGTTACGCGCCTCCGCCGCGACCGTCCACAAGGTCATGCAAAGGTCAGGTTTCACGTGCTGGCGACACTGGTATTTAGCTCTATGAATATTTCACGAGGCACCTTAAGTAGTTTACGTGTACTCCAGGTGGTGGCAACTACTCCGTAGATGGTCTTTCAGAGGTCACAGGTGGAACCCCTTGCATCATTTCCACTTGAGTTTCAATGTGGCTTGAGAAGATACAAGTCTTATATTTCGAGAATATGATGTAGTTAGATAAAAAATATAGTCCCATAGTTAAAACAAACCATGTAGTAAGCTAGTAAATCTCCTGAAACTTCTGAACTTATGAAACCCATGGTTATGATTGGCTAGATAGCAATGAAGTAGACATGATATACATGCCCTCAACAAAGGGGGGCCAGACATGATGTGCTTGTCCTGAAACAGCGGTGAGTCAGACATGATGTACATGTCCTGAAACAGCGGTGAGTCAGACATGATGTACTTGTCCTGAAACAGTAGTGAGTCAGACATGATGTACTTGTCCTGAAACAGTAGTGAGTCAGCCATGATGTACTTGTCCTGAAACAGCAGTGAGTCAGCCATGATGTACTTGTCCTGAAACAGCAGTGAGTCAGACATGATGTACATGTCCTGAAACAGCAGTGAGTCAGACATGATGTACTTGTCCTGAAACAGTAGTGAGTCAGCCATGATGTACTTGTCCTGAAACAGCAGTGAGTCAGACATGATGTACTTGTCCTGAAACAGTAGTGAGTCAGCCATGATGTACATGTCCTGAAACAGCAGTGAGTCAGCCATGATGTACATGTCCTGAAACAGCGGTGAGTCAGACATGATGTACTTGTCCTGAAACAGCAGTGAGTCAGACATGATGTACTTGTCCTGAAACAGCAGTGAGTCAGACATGATGTACGTGTCCTGAAACAGTAGTGAGTCAGCCATGATGTACTTGTCTTGAAACAGTAGTGAGTCAGCCATGATGTACATGTCCTGAAACAGCGGTGAGTCAGACATGATGTACTTGTCCTGAAACAGCAGTGAGTCAGACATGATGTACTTGTCCTGAAACAGCAGTGAGTCAGACATGATGTACTTGTCCTGAAACAGCAGTGAGTCAAGACATGATGAACATGTCCTGAAACAGCGGTGAATCAGGCCTGATGTACTTGTCCTGACACAGCAGTGAGTCAGACATGATGAACATGTCCTGAAACAGCGGTGAATCAGGCCTGATGTACTTGTCCTGAAACAGCAGTGAGTCAGGCATTATGTACTTGTCCTGAAACAGCAGTGAGTCAAGACATGATAAACATGTCCTGAAACAGCGGTGAATCAGGCCTGATGTACTTGTCCTGACACAGCAGTGAGTCAGACATGATGAACATGTCCTGAAACAGCGGTGAATCAGGCCTGATGTACTTGTCCTGACACAGCAGTGAGTCAGCCATGATGTACTTGTCCTGAAACAGCAGTGAGTCAGACATGATGTACTTGTCCTGAAACAGCAGTGAGTCAGACATGATGTACTTGTCCTGAAACAGCAGTGAGTCAGACATGATGTACGTGTCCTGAAACAGCAGTGAGTCAGACATGATGTACTTGTCCTGAAACAGCAGTGAGTCAGACATGATGTACTTGTCCTGAAACAGCAGTGAGTCAGACATGATGTACTTGTCCTGAAACAGCAGTGAGTCAGACATGATGTACGTGTCCTGAAACAGCAGTGAGTCAGACATGATGTACTTGTCCTGAAACAGCAGTGAGTCAGACATGATGTACGTGTCCTGAAACAGTAGTGAGTCAGCCATGATGTACTTGTCTTGAAACAGTAGTGAGTCAGCCATGATGTACATGTCCTGAAACAGCGGTGAGTCAGACATGATGTACTTGTCCTGAAACAGCAGTGAGTCAGACATGATGTACTTGTCCTGAAACAGCAGTGAGTCAGACATGATGTACTTGTCCTGAAACAGCAGTGAGTCAAGACATGATGAACATGTCCTGAAACAGCGGTGAATCAGGCCTGATGTACTTGTCCTGACACAGCAGTGAGTCAGACATGATGAACATGTCCTGAAACAGCGGTGAATCAGGCCTGATGTACTTGTCCTGACACAGCAGTGAGTCAGGCATTATGTACTTGTCCTGAAACAGCAATGAGTCAGACATGATGTCCTTCCCCTAAAGCACCTGGCGTGACCACTTGCCACCGGTCAGTGAGATCGTTACGTTGCTGATTCTGAGTCGACTTCGATGTACTAATTCGACGTGGCTATTAACTTGGGGACATCAAAGTTGTGTTGCAAATACCTTGCCCAGCAATAGTTGCCCAGCATCTAGGGTAAGCTTTAAGGCCAATCTTGCGCAGGATTTGATCCCTATGATCATGGTAAGTCCTGGTAATTAACCCAGCTGTACGGCACGTTGGGAACGTCGTTACTACACCGGCAGCCTGGCCGCGCAAGTAAATATCACGTTCACGCTCTTCAACAAGAGTGACTGTTACCATGGAAACAATGTCAAGCTAAATATTTGAGAGTAGTAAACCTTAGCACAGACCGACTGACAACCTTGACCTAAAGCGACTAGCGCCGTTACGACCCTGACAGTTCAATTGGCTGAGCGTGCGCAGTGAACTGCAGTGGTTCAGATCAGCCCACATACAGACAGAACGGACGGACGCCCGTAGTGTAGACACCCAGGCCTCCATGGTCACAGCAGGCAGCTGCAGCCATTGACGGGAAAACACGGCTACCCATGAGCAAAACTGGTTCTATTGCGGTCTCTTGAATGCTATCTATACGTAGGCATTACGAGGTTATAAACCAACACATAGCTCAGACAGAGTGACGTAAAATATTCAACTGTGCGATGTCAATACATGTTTCTGATTCAGCAGTTCACACTCGTATGAACGGAACGCCTCACGCAATTTATGCATATTTATGATAATTGATGTCATTGGTACACGAAGCTTCTAATGCAGCTATGACTCCCTTGTCGCTAGACTTACAGTTTTCTGCAGCAGGAAAACTCAACTGCAGACGACGTTCGTCTCGATCAAAATGAAGTATTCACTCTTTGTATCCTTGCACCAGGCGCAGAAAACATCATTTCAATGAATAAATATTCACGAAGATTATTCATAAAACTTCACTGCCAATTGCTCGGCTTTGTTCTTTGGGCTGTTCTTATATGAATGGTAAAGAACAGCAAACGCGGGAGACAGCAGACGATAGTCTGAGCAGACGACAATTTGCGTCGCGCGGGAAAACCAGGGAGCGAGCTGCAACTTATCGGAATTGCACGTAACTTTCCCCGTGCAGTCGGTAAAAACTGTTCGATTTATCGAAATATCGCCCACGGGTGTTAAGCGCTGCAATGATTAACTGCTATTTGATTTGGGCCTATTGCATATTTGCTATCCTCATAAGTAGTGTGGCGACCGCCGTATGCCGGACCACGCGCAGTCGGCCGCCCGCCTGGCCGTCGACGTGTGTTATTGAAGGTCACGCTGTGGCACACCAACCACAGCAAATCGTTCTTAAAAACACGTGGATGGTCACGTGGGCGCCTTTTTATGTATTTATTTTTTCGGTTGGAGGTTAATGGATATCGCTTTAAAACACTAAATACGCGCTTGTAAAATACGCTATTTTGAAAGGTAGGGAAGAAAGGTCAGCTCCGGCAATCAGACAACAGGGCGCGCCACCTAGTGGGCTAACCCTGAGTCACGGCGACTGGGGCCTGGACCTCGGTGAAGGCAGTCCATCGTTATTAATTTCACAGGCCAATAATGTCCTGAGACAGGGAAAGCTTTTGTACCGTATCGTCTGTGGTTCAGACTAATTTTGTTCAAGTATCATTTGTCGCCTTCTCGCATTGAAGCATGACAAACAGAGACCTCACATTCATGCATCAGTTACTTAGTTCCGCTGACCTCGCCGTTGGATGAAATTGTCTCGTAGGTGATAATATAACTCTAGGACCGTACGGGGGCCATTGGGCCACAAGGCCTGGTGGGTATGGTGTGTGAGACCTTCACTATCGCTGTCTGTATTCCAACCCCGCCAACAGTCGTGCCCCCCTACTCCGCATGTCCACATGTCCACATGTCATCATTCGGTGGCGGCCTGTGGCGGCCTATGGCGGCCTGTGGCGGCCTGTGGCGGCCTGTAGCGGCCTATGGCGGCCTGTGGCGGCCTATGGCGGGCTGTGGCGTGGCGGGCTGTGGCGGCCTATGGCGGCCTGTAGCGGCCTGTGGCGGCCTGTAGCGGCCTGTGGCGGGCTGTGGCGTGGCGGGCTGTGGCGGCCTGTGGTGGCCTGTGGCGGCCTGTGGCGGCCTGTGGCGGCCTGTGGCGGCCTGTGGCGGCCTGTAGCGGCCTGTGGCGGCCTGTGGCGGGCTGTGGCGTGGCGGGCTGTGGCGGCCTGTGGCGGCCTGTGGCGGCCTGTGGCAGCCTGTAGCGGCCTGTGGCGGCCTATGGCGGCCTGTGGCGGCCTGTGGCGGCCTGTGGCGGGCTGTGGCGGCTTGCGGCGGGCTGTGGCGGGCTGTGGCGGGCTGTGGCGGCCTGTAGCGGCCTGTGGCGGGCTGTGGCGTGGCGGGCTGTGGCGGCCTGCGGTGGCCTGTGGCGACCTGTGGCGGCCTGTAGCGGCCTGTGGCGGCCTGTAGCGGCCTGTGGCGGGCTGTGGCGTGGCGGGCTGTGGCGGCCTGCGGTGGCCTGTGGCGACCTGTGGCGACCTGTGGCGGCTTGCGGCGGGCTGTGGCGTGGCGGGCTTTGGCGTCCTGTGGCGGCTTCTGGTGGCCTGTGTTGGTCTGTGGTGGATTGTGGCAGCCTGTGGCGGCCTTTGGCGGCTTGTGGCGGCTTGTGGTGGCCTGTGGTAACCTGTGGTGGCCTGTGGTGGCCTGTGGTGGCCTGTGGTGGCCTGAGGTGGGCTGTGGCGGCCTGTGGCGGCCTGTGGCGGCCTGTGGCGGCTTGTGGCGGCCTGTGGCGGCCTGTGGTGGCCTATGGCGGCCTGTGGCGGCCTGTGGCGGCCTGTGGCGGCCTGTGGCGGCCTGTGGCGGCCTGTGGCGGCCTGTGGCGGCCTGTGGCGGCCTGTGGCGGCCTGTGGCGGCCTGTGGTGGCCTGTGGCGGCCTGTGGCGGCCTGTGGCGGCCTGTGGCGGCCTGTGGCGGCCTGTGGCGGCCTGTGGCGGCCTGTGGCGGCCTGTGGTGGCCTATGGCGGCCTGTGGCGGCATGTGGCGGCCTGTGGCGGCTTGTGGCGGCATGTGGCGGCATGTGGCGGCATGTGGCGGCATGTGGCGACCTGTGGTGGTCTGTGGTGGCCTGCCGCGGCCTGCAGTGGCCTTTGGCGGCTTGTGGCGGCCTGTTGCGGCTTGTGGTGGCCTGTGGTGGCCTGCGGCGGGCTGCGGCGGCCTGCGGCGGCCTGTGGCGGCCTGTGGCGGCCTGTGGAGGCCTGTGGTGGCCTATGGCGGCCTGTGGCGGCTTCTGGTGGCCTGTGTTGGCCTGTGTTGGCCTGTGGTAGATTGTGGCAACCTGTGGCGGCCTGTGGTGGGACGGCGAACAATTCTAGTGCGTGCACCAGACCGAAGGGTCCGTCCATCGCCTGTCGTCCGGCAGCACGTGACTCCCCCCACCCTAACCCCTGCCTCCCCCGCCTACGCCCTCCAGCCCCCCTACCCCCCACCTCCCCCCGCCCTCCCCCTACCCCCCGCCCTCCCCCTACCCCCCGCCTCCCCCCCCCACGCCCTTCATGTCGCCTCCCCTTCTGGGATGGGTCGGCGGTCGACTCGCAGTGGCCGAATTGTGTGTCGGGGTCGATGTCCCCTTGTGGGCCCTGAGCCACCGCTACCCAGACCCGGCACGATAAGAGAGGACATTCATAGTGGCTCTGTCAATACCAGCTGCGAGCCTTCAGGGCACGCGGCGTGGCGGGGCCGGGACGTGTTACATGGAAGTGGGGCGGGGCAGACAGACAGGGCCCGTCACTTCTATCCTCCTCCTGGGTGAAGTAACCAGTGCCTTAGGCTAATATCGCATAGGGGAAAGAATTTATCATCAATTGCTTTGATCATCATCACATATGTGCCAATGCATTGATTGATGGGCCAGCTGCCAAGCGGGCGAGAAAACGTTACCATCCTCAAGACGAACCGCGATCAGATTGCAAACCCCGCGATCACCTTTATAATACATGATGACCTTGGAGCATGTGTCTCAGTCTCGCGTCACGTGACGGGATCATTGGTGGCTGTGTGGATTCTTATCATAGGCCTGTTTCCTAATTGCGAAATGCCAAAATATTGGGTTAAACAAACGAACACGTGCTTTTTGTTCAGTGCGCAGCCTGACTCGCCCCCAGTGTAACAATGGATACCGCGCGCAGAGGGCTGTCATACTAGTTACCACGTAAGACGTGGAACCAGGCAAACTGCGCGGCCGGCGCGGCGAGCAAGGGGTGGGTCGCAATTCGTCTTTCGTGCGTCTTAAATAAAGTTAACTTTGTCATTTCTTTATAGATTTAGTTGACATTTGCATCTACTTACTTTGTACTCTTGTCTAATTCATATTTACATACTTTGCAATGTTTTCTGGATTTGTTTACTTGACCGGTGACTTGCAAAAAACTCCGTTTCAATATGATCAAAAACCTAAAATTTGACAAAATGAAAAAGACTTAATCACAGATAAAAACATATAGGTACATAGCATTTCCCATTATATAATGTCACAATATTTAAGTTGTATTTTTTTTAATGTTATTCCTATTCAAAGCCTTACTTAAATAAAGGTTAGTTATAATTTGTCAAAACCTTCATGATTGATTTCTTAATTTGGACAAAACTGTAATAAAATCAGTCATGGCAAATGACAATTAAGTATTATTGAGCTCAAGTGGCTCAATCATATCTACTCATAAAAAATCATTCATAGGCTTCAGTAGTATGATGCTAACAAACATTGGATATATGTTCATCAATTACCTGCTTTGAACAAGATGAATCGATCTGTCGAAAACAATAGTCGTTTCCCCATTTCCGCTAATTATGGTTTATTCCGCTTGTCATCTGTAATTCGGTCGTCGGCAACACTGTCAGGCCAGCGCAAATATTGGGTATTAAGCGGGCTGTAGTGCGCCAAGTTTACTGACAGCAGTTATTGATACTGCAAAATGCAAGTTCAAAGTGTCTTCCACCAATATATTGTCACTAGATAGTTAGCAGGTTCTTATTTAAGTTGCATACAGGTCTAGAATGGACCCACCCTTTTTTCGCCGCGCTCACCGCGCAGTTTGCCTGGTTCCACGTCCCAAATCGTGACTAGAATGACAGCGTTTGATTGTTAAGCAGGGAGCGAGTGAGCTGCGCAGTGAAAAATTAAGGTCGCATATAAAGTCGTTGTCACCAAAATCTGATCTCGTGAGGTATCGCACACATAAAACGAGATTCACTTGCATGCACTATTAGACAGTTGATAAACCAGAATGCGGCTGTTTCATGAGTGACAGTGTCAGGCGATCTAATGTGCTGCGCGGGGTTTATCATGTCGTATGACGTAGTCATCATGACTCGCATGTCTGCGCGCGGTGTCTATGGTTACGTAAAAACGCTCCTATGAACTGAGCAGGCGAAGACAATGGTGCTCCATTTGCAAACACCGATGATTCGCTTCAAAATATAACGCTTCCAACCGTCTCATCAAACGGACCACATACATTATAGAGAGATAAATGTCTTTAACTATATTACGATTTTATAGTTATAGGCATGGAGCAAAAAAAACAAGAAATAGTTTCACACCCACTCGATCTTCACGCACAAACCGCGCAGCCGGCCAGTTCCTATCATTCAAACGTTGACTACAATGAGTCCGCGTCACGCAGCTGTAGCAAGGCACCAGCGTCATACGCATTCGTTCTAAGAGCACGTGTCTTTTTGTTGGTCCCCAAAGGATCTAAACCGAAAATAGCACCCGCGAGAACTGTACAGCCCTATTGCTTAAAGAGGATAACATTTTACTTCCATGAAGCAGCGTATAATGTCGCGCGTTAATCACTGCCTCCCCGATCGCCTGGCTGGTTGGCGTAGGTCTCACAAACCACAGTGACACTTCTCACGCTGGAGACCCACAACCTCAAGTCGCCTTCCATTATATACATCTCAAGAAGGTAAAAATCCTCAGCCGTAGCCCCTACCCCTCCCCCTCCTCCACCCTCTCTGCTACCCGGGGTCCACCCACTCTGTTCCCCCCTCTTCCTGTCACTCAATACTCGCTTTCGCCCCCCCCCCCTCCTTTCTCCCCTTTGCTACTCCTTCTGCCACACCTGTACCTCCGCCTATTCTACCCCTTCTTCTATCCCCTCTTTCCTAATATCCCCCTGTCAGCCACTCTCTGTAACACCCTCCCTTCAATGCTTTCATTTACCACGCGCCGTGGCCCCGTGCCAGCCTCTGTCACACCCCTTATTCTTGGCTTTTCCCTTTGCCCCCCCCCATCATTCCTTTGTACCATGCCTTATTCCATGTCCACATTTCACCCCCTTTACCACCCCCTTTTCACCTGCTCTCTCACCGCCATTCCTAATCCGGATCCTTCCAGAATGACAGGTGCATAACCAAAATAAACATGATGTCTTCAAAAGCCTCAGTGGCAACCTCCTTTGTTTATAGCTATTTCTGCGTGGTAATGTAAGCTTTGGTTGGCAACAACCAGCCAGCCCGACCGGGGTACCAACTGGCAGGGGCAACAAACTACTCCCGGTAACAACCGACTGGGGTACCAATCGACAACCGATCGGGGTACCAATCGACCCGGGTAACAACAGACCCGGGTGACAACTGACAGGGGTAACAACTGATCGGGGAAACAGCCAACCGGGGTGACAATCGACAGGGGTAACAACAGACCGGGGTGTCAAAAGACCGGGGTGACAACAGACCGGGGTGTCAACAAACCAGGGCGACAACCAACCGGGGTGACAGCAGACCGGATTAACAACCGACAGGGCTAACAACCGACCAGGGTGACAAAACAACAGGGGTCACAGCTGACCAAGGTAACAACTGACCGCTGTAACAACCAACCCGGGTGACAACCAACCGCTGTAACAACCAACCCGGGTAACAACCGACCTGGGTGACCAACCAGGGTGACAACAACCGGCGTAACAACCGCCCAGGGGGACAACCAACCGGTGTAACAACCGACAGGGGTAACAACCGACCGGGTGACAACCAACCAGGATAACAACCAAGCAGGGTGACAACCGACAGGGGCAACAACCAACCAGGGTGACAACCGACAGGGGTAACGACCAACCAGAGTGACAACCGTCAGGGGTAACAACCGACCGGTGTAACAACCGACCGGGGTGAAAACAGAGCGGGGTGACAACAGACCGGGGTGACAACAGACCGGGGTGAAAACAGAGCGGGGTGACAACGGACTGGGGTGACAACAGACCGGCGTGACAACAGACTGGGGTGACAACCGACCGGGGTGACAACAGACCGGGGTGACAACAGACCGGGGTGACAATCGACAGGGGTGACAACAGACCGGGGTGACAACAGACCGGGGTGACAACAGACCGGGGTGACAACAGACCGGGGTGACAACAGACCGGGGTGACAACAAACCGGGGTGACAACAAACCGGGTCACAACAGACCGGGGTGACAGCAGACCGGGGTGGCAACAGACCGGGGTGACAACCGACCGGGGTGACAACCGACCGGAGTGACAACCGACCGGGGTGACAACCGACCGGGGTGACAACAGATCGGGGTGACGACAAACCGGGGTGACAACCGACCGGGGTGACAAAAGACCGGGATGACAACAGACCGGGGTGACAACCGACCGGGGTGACAACAAGCCGGGGTGACAACAAACCGGGGTGACAACCGACCGGGGTGACAACAGACCGGGGTGACAACCGACCGGGGTGACAACAGACCGGGGTGACAACAGACCGGGGTGACAACAGACCAGGGTGACAACTGACCGGGGTGACAACAAACCGGGGTGACAACAGACCGGAGTGACAGCAGACCGGGGTGACAACAGACCGGGGTGAAAACAAATCGGGGTGACAACAGACCGGGGTAACAACAAACCGGGGTGACAATCGACAGGGGTGACAACCGACCGGGTGACAACTGAACGGGGTAACAACTGATCGGGTGTATTATCGGACCTTGTTAGCACCCCATCCGTTCAATCCATGCGCCAACACTCCTGGCCAGGTTTAGACACCCCACCGCGCCAGTCGCCCCCAGTCTTCCTGGCCCGGTGTCAGGGAGTCCCCCCCCCCACCCACCCCCTTGGCGTCGTTCAGTGTTGACGCCGTCAATGCAATAGCGCTTGCTTGAACACTCAAACACCTACGCAAGTCACGTGACCTCGCGTGGCGCCAGGATCACTGACGTCCCACTTTCGCGCCTCTAAAAGCCCGCCGCTCCGAACCGAATGTCGTCTGCTTCCAAACCCCAATGGCGTTTGGCGCCAAAGGAGGAGGAGGGAGGAAGGGGTGGTTGGAGGTGGGAGAGGGAGCCATCGCCTGCGTTCTGTCACCGCGCCGCTCCACCACCCTTCCAAGCCGCCCGGTCACCCCTCCAGCCCCTCCGACCAGCTGTACCGCTTGGCACTGATTCCCAGGGTTTATCCGTACGGCCTTTCACGGACTGCATCCAGGCCTAGTACCAGGCGGCTTTACCCGCCCCGGAGGGCAGCGTCACCGTGGCTACAGGGCGGGGGCGGGGGCCTCATGCGGGGTGGGGGCCTCATGCTGGGCGGGGGCCTCGTGCGGGGTAGGGGGCCTCATGCTGGGCGGGGGGCCTCGTGCAGGGTGGGGGGCCTCGCCTAGTCCGGAGAGGACTCCTCTGGCTTAGGACGGCAGCTGAGGCGGTTTAGCGGGCGCGGGTGTGCCAGTGGGTGTAAGTAGGGACAGGGTGGTGGCAGCAGCTAGATTGCAACGGAAGGTGGGGGGGGGGGGGCAATAAAGTTTAAACGTTCGAAAAAGGTATCTTTTTATTTGTACCAATGATGGAGAAAGAACATGGTAAAGACAGAGGCTTGGTTGCCACGGGTCTGTACATTGTATATGGCGTCCCCGACCATGCACAACAAGATGGAAAACAGAATGCCCACCGCGATGGGTTGACAGGAAGTTAAATAAGAAATACTTTCAGTGGAAGGTCTTATGTCGTAAGTTTCGTTCATAGTAACACGACGCTTCGTGAATCTAATGTTCTTTCTGATATATCTACCCTTCAAAAACCCTTTTTGATCCTGACTAATTATTCTACTCAATACCGTTTTTAGCCCAGCGGCGATAGCTCCGGATAAAACCTTATAATGATCGTTTAATAACGAGATGAGTCCCCAGTTTTTTAATAGTTTCCTCTGTTTGCCGTCTTTTGGGAGACCTTGTTTCTATGGTATGTGCTAGTTAAAGAACGAGCTGGAGTGCATGCGCCCAAATAAAGCACGAGACGCGATAGCGTCGAGTAGTTTATTTGGGGAATGCACGACAGCGAGGTCTTTAACATACTTATAACATTGTTATAACACGGCATTAAATTTGCTCATGTTTGGACGCAGGAAATTGACTATTGTATTAATTGCACTGCCCGACTAATACGTGAGCGAATATTATGGAAACAGCGGTCCGTCATTGTGAAGCCCCAGGGGGGAGGGTAGGGGTGGGAAGGGGTGGAGGAAGTAGAAATTTTGGAAGTTTTGTTTTCTAAATCACCACACACGGATCATGTCATTACGTCTAACTTTCCTGAAAACATCGCCTCCTGAAAAGCGATATGAGGGATCTAACATTTCTGCTTTAAAATAAATCATCCATATATGTCGTGTCTTTTGTAATATTGATCCGGCACCTGTCAGACAGTCCCCCATTTATTGACGGCATGATAAATATATGCAATCGATACCTGTCAAATGTCAATATATTTTGATCTCATCCCCGCCCCCTTGGAGCTTAACATTGTTTGTCTTGAAATTGGCTAGTTCTGACAACATCAGCCAGCTCGCCTCCGCTCAGCTCAGCTCGACTCGGTTGATTACACCGTGATACTTAGCGGAGTCAATATTAACAACAACTGTTCATTATCAAGGTAATGCACAGTTTTTCCGTTCATTATTAAAACAATGCACTGTTTTGTCGTTCTTTATTTGAGTAACGCACACTTACGTTAATAAAACACGGCTAGGTCTTTTTTCGATGCATTCTTCTAGATAATGAACACTTAAGACAAAGGCGTGACGTCACACAATTTTTTAAGGAAAGGGAACCCGATTCGAAAGCACAGAACTTGAAGGGCATCAGTGTATGTATCACGCGATCACATCAGAAACCTTAACACAACAATTGGCTTCGGTACATCATTAAAAACTAATTATAAAACGAGGTTAACAAAATCCCTGAGATAACCAGTTAATTCACAATCACAATTTACTTCTTACCCAATTGACATAAATAGCAGTTCGGTTTTGGACATGTTATACCATAGCTCGACGAAATATGTGTCTTAACATAGGAAGCAAAACCAGTAAGATTGCGTGTGAATTCTCTAAATGACGTTGGATGGCTCAGTATTAACTAGCTTGGTGATACTATATCTAATACATTTGGTTGCAAAGTCGTGATAGTGTCTGTTGGTGTGTAACATTGCTAGTGGCTGGTATTGTATCTATGAACATCTTCAGTGCGATGGAATATCACGTTCGAAAAGTAAGACGGGAGCCCACCATGTTCAAATTTGTGATATAATTTTAACATGTGTAACCTGCGAATATCAGGAAGCTTCAATAACCGAAGCTGCTTACATAAGGGGTCTGTATGCGCATGGTATCTACTTCTCGTTTTTAACGTAGAGCTTTCTGTTGTAATTTATGTCGCCTTTCATATTGATATCCCCACGCAACAATACAATAGTTAAGGTGTGGGACCAGTAATGTAGAACCCACCATCTACGGCTGCAGAACCCGGACCTCGGACGTCCAGGGTGACGTAGAACCCACCATCTACGGCCGCTGCAGAACCCGGATCTCGGGCGTCCGCAGTGATGTGGCACCCACCATCTACGGCTGCAGAACCCGGACCTCGGGCGTCCACAGTGATGTGGCACACACCATCAATGGCTGCAGAACCCGGACCTCGGGCGTCCAGGGTGACGTAGAACCCACCATCTACGGCTGCAGATCCCGGACCACGGACGTCCAGGGTGACGTAAAACCCACCATCTACGGCTGCAGAACCCGGACCTCGGGCGTCCAGAGTAATGTAGAACCCACTATCTACGGCTGCAGAACCCGGACCTCGGACGTCCAGAGTAATGTAGAACCCACCATCTACGGCTGCAGAACCCGGACCGCGGACGTCCAGGGTGATGTAGCACCCACCATCTACGGCTGCAGAACCCGGACCTCGGACGTCCAGGGTGACGTAAAACCCACCATCTACGGCTGCAGAACCCGGACCTCGGGCGTCCAGAGTAATGTAGAACCCACTATCTACGGCTGCAGAACCCGGACCTCGGACATCCAGGGTGACGTAAAACCCACCATCTACGGCTGCAGAACCCGGACCTCGGGCGTCCAGAGTAATGTAGAACCCACCATCTACGGCTGCAGAACCCGGACCGCGGACGTCCAGGGTGATGTAGCACCCACCATCTACGGCCGCTGCAGAACCCGGATCTCGGACGTTCAGGGTGATGTAGAACCCACCATCTACGGCTGCAGAACCCGGACCGCGGACGTCCAGGGTGATGTAGCACCCACCATCTACGGGTGCAGAACACGGACCTCGGACGTCCAGGGTGATGTAGAACCCACCATCTACGGGTGCAGAACACGGACCTCGGACGTCCAGGGTGATGTAAAACCCACCATCTACGGCTGCAGAACCCGGACCTCGGGTGTCCACAGTGATGTGGCACACACCATCTATGGCTGCAGAACCCGGACCTCGGGCGTCCACAGTGATGTGGCACACACCATCTACGGCTGCAGAACCCGGACCTCGGGCGTCCAGGGTGATCTAGAACCCACCATCTACGGCTGCAGAACCCGGACCCCGGGCGTCCGCAGTGATGTGGCACCCACCATCTACGGCTGCAGAACCCGGACCCCGGGCGTCCAGAGTGATGTGGCACCCACCATCTACGGCTGCAGATGTCACCCAATACGGTCACCTGGTACGGTCACCCTTATGCAGAGGACTTGACGGATCTTGACATGGTATCTACTTCTCGTTATTAAACGTATAGCTTTCTGTTGTAATTTATGTCGCCTGTCATATTGATATCCCCACGCAACAATACAATAGTTAAGGTGTGGGACTAGTAATGTAGAACCCACCATCTACGGCTGCAGAACCCGGACCTCGGGCGTCCAGAGTAATGTAGAACCCACTATCTACGGCTGCAGAACCAGGACCGCGGACGTCCAGGGTGATGTAGCACCCACCATCTACGGCAGCTGCAGAACCCGGATCTCGGACGTTCAGGGTGATGTAGAACCCACCATCTACGGGTGCAGAACACGGACCTCGGACGTCCAGGGTGATGTAGAACCCACCATCTACGGCTGCAGAACCCGGACCTCGGGCGTCCAGGGTTATCTAGAACCCACCATCTACGGCTGCAGAACCCGGACCCCGGGCGTCCGCAGTGATGTGGCACCCACTATCTACGGCTGCAGAACCCGGACCGCGGACGTCCAGGGTGATGTAGCACCCACCATCTACGGGTGCAGAACACGGGACCTCGGACGTCCAGGGTGATGTAGAAACCCCCCATCTACGGGTGCAGAACACGGACCTCGGACGTCCAGGGTGATGTAGAACCCACCATCTACGGGTGCAGAACACGGACCTCGGACGTCCAGGGTGATGTAAAACCCACCATCTACGGCTGCAGAACCCGGACCTCGGGCGTCCACAGTGATGTGGCACACACCATCTATGGCTGCAGAACCCGGACCTCGGGCGTCCACAGTGATGTGGCACACACCATCTACCACTGCAGAACCCGGACCTCGGGTGTCCAGGGTGATGTAGAACCCACCATCTACGGCTGCAGAACCCGGACCTCGGGCGTCCAGGGTTATTTAGAACCCACCATCTACGGCTGCAAAACCCGGACCTCGGGCGTCCGCAGTGATGTGGTACCCACCATCTACGGCTGCAGAACCTGGACCCCGGGCGTCCAGAGTGATGTGGCACCCACCATCTACGGCTGCAGATGTCACCCAATACGGTCACCTGGTACGGTCACCCTTATGCAGAGGACTTGACGGAGGGATTCCTAAAGCCCTTTTCTGAGCCGCTCTTTTTTCGTCCGTTGGGAATTGAACCAAGTGCCGGAAAATTGTTTTATTTCTACTTTTCTTGCCGTCTTCGTGTTTAGGATCCATAAAGAAAATCAATGTTTTTGTCGTATTCGATGAAGCACAAAAAAAACCATAAAATGGTTTAAATAATGCTATTTTGTCAGAGGATCATCTGAAAACATGCCAATCGGGCTTTCATATGGTAAGCGTACCGCCCCACCATTAACCTAAGCCGACGTACTAATATCTGGGACATAATACTTAATATAAACTGTATGACAGCGAGCTATATGGAGGCAAAACTTATTCGTGTTCAATGATGCGTCTTGACAGGGACACGGAACCAGCTTGTTAGCAAGTGTCCTGGAGGCAGCAGGTCTTTGTTTGTACCTCACGCGAGGCGGGGGAACCAGCCTGTCCGTGATATATCTATCACGTGTACAAAGCGCGTTTGTTACCAAGCTAATACGACATCAGTAGTGACTTCCGGGAAAAGCACAAATGGAATGTCGGCTGAGGGGGGGGTGCCGCGGCGGGCGCGGGTGGGAGGCGGGGGATGGGCGGGATTCGGCCGTGGTGGGTGGGTGCGTGCAGTGGCGGGCGAGGATGCTGGGTGGGGGTGTGGTGGGGGGGGGAACTATGACATCCGTGACTCCTGAGACATCCTTGGACGCTTCCATGGAGACGTGAACAGAAACTATATTGCCCCGCGGCGCTTTTTGCCGTCTTTTTGCCGTCTTTCATCCAACATTTCACGGCAGCACGCCAAGCTCCAGTTACCACGTGTGTTTATTGGTCAGACGTAATGGATGAGGGAGAAATGGACCAATGAACCGACCTGAAGTGTTTACTGGTCAGATGTAATGGGTGAGGGAGAAATGGACCGACCTGAAGTGTTTACTGATCAGATGGAATGGGTGAGGGAGAAATGGACCGACCTGAAGTGTTTACTGATCAGATGTAATGGGTGAGGGAGAAATGGACCGACCTGAAGTGTTTATTGGTCAAACGTAATGGGTGAGGGAGAAATGGACCGACCTGAAATGTTTAATGGTCAGATGTAATGGGTGAGGGAGAAATGGACCAATGGACCGACCTGAAGTGTTTACTGATCAGATGTAATGGTTTAGGGAGATATGGACCAATGGACCGACCTGAAGTGTTTACCGGTCAGACGTAATTTGTAAGGGAGAAATGGGCCAATGGACCTGTCGTCTCATTAACGACAGACCGTCACCGCCTGGCGTCTTGTTAACGACAGACCATCACCGCCTGGCGTCTTATTAATGACAGACCATCACTGCCTGGCGTCTTGTTAACGACAGACCATCATCGCCTGGCGTCTTGTTAACGACAGATCATCACTGCCTGGCGTCTTGCTAACGACAGATCATCATCGCCTGGCGTCTCATTAAAGACAGACCATCACCGCCTGGCGTCTTATTAACGACAGACCATCACCGCCTGGCGTCTCATTAGCGACAGACCATCACCGCCTGGCGTCTTATTAACAACAGACCATCACCGCCTGGCGTCTTATTAACGACAGACCATCACCGCCTGGCGTCTCATTAGCGACAGACCATCACCGCCTGGCGTCTTATTAACGACAGACCATCACCGCCTGGCGTCTTATTAACGACCGACCATCACCGCCTGGCGTCTGGTTAACGACAGACCATCACCGCCTGGCGTCTGGTTAACGACAGACCATCACCGCCTGGCGTCTTATTAACGACAGACCATCACCGCCTGGCGTCTTATTAACGACAGACCATCACCGCCTGGCGTCTCATTAACGACAGACCATCACCGCCTGGCGTCTTATTAACGACAGACCATCACCGCCTGGCGTCTCATTAGCGACAGACCATCACCGCCTGGCGTCTTATTAACGACAGACCATCACCGCCTGGCGTCTTATTAACGACCGACCATCACCGCCTGGCGTCTGGTTAACGACAGACCATCACCGCCTGGCGTCTTGTTAACGACAGACCATCACTGCCTGGCGTCTTATTCACGACAGACCATCACCGCCTGGCGTCTTATTAACGACAGACCATCACCGCCTGGCGTCTGGTTAACGACAGACCATCACCGCCTGGCGTCTGGTTAACGACAGACCATCACCGCCTGGCGTCTTATTAACGACAGACCATCACCGCCTGGCGTCTTATCAACGACAGACCATCACCGCCTGGCGTCTGGTTAACGACAGACCATCACCGCCTGGCGTCTCATTAACGACAGACCATCACCGCCTGGCGTCTTATTAACGACAGACCATCACCGCCTGGCGTCTTATTAACGACAGACCATCACCGCCTGGCGTCTCATTAACGACAGACCATCACCGCCTGGCGTCTTATTAACGACAGACCATCACCGCCTGGCGTCTTATTAACGACAGACCATCACCGCCTGGCGTCTTATTAACGACAGACCATCACCGCCTGGCGTCTTATTAACGACAGACCATCATCGCCTGGCGTCTTATTAACGACAGACCATCACCGCCTGGCGTCTGGTTAACGACAGACCATCACCGCCTGGCGTCTTATCAACGACAGACCATCACCGCCTGGCGTCTTATTAACGACAGACCATCACCGCCTGGCGTCTTATTAACGACAGACCATCATCGCCTGGCGTCTTATTAACGACAGACCATCACCGCCTGGCGTCTGGTTAACGACAGACCATCACCGCCTGGCGTCTTATTAACGACAGACCATCACCGCCTGGCGTCTTATTAACGACAGACCATCATCGCCTGGCGTCTTATTAACGACAGACCATCACCGCCTGGCGTCTGGTTAACGACAGACCATCACCGCCTGGCGTCTTATCAACGACAGACCATCACCGCCTGGCGTCTCATTAACGACAGACCATCACCGCCTGGCGTCTGGTTAACGACAGACCATCACCGCCTGGCGTCTTATCAACGACAGACCATCACCGCCTGGCGTCTTATTAACGACAGACCATCACCGCCTGGCGTCTTATTAACGACAGACCATCATCGCCTGGCGTCTTATTAACGACAGACCATCACCGCCTGGCGTCTGGTTAACGACAGACCATCACCGCCTGGCGTCTTATTAACGACAGACCATCACCGCCTGGCGTCTGGTTAACGACAGACCATCACCGCCTGGCGTCTCATTAACGACAGACCATCACCGCCTGGCGTCTTATTAACGACAGACCATCACCGCCTGGCGTCTGGTTAACGACAGACCATCACCGCCTGGCGTCTTATTAACGACAGACCATCACCGCCTGGCGTCTCATTAACGACAGACCATCACCGCCTGGCGTCTTATTAACGACAGACCATCACCGCCTGGCGTCTGGTTAACGACAGACCATCACCGCCTGGCGTCTGGTTAACGACAGACCATCACCGCCTGGCGTCTTATTAACGACAGACCATAACCGCCTGGCGTCTTATTAACGACAGACCATCACCGCCTGGCGTCTTATCGTTTTCCATCACTCCAGTGTAACTATTCACTCGCAACTATTTTCGTGAGCAGAATCTAAAGCGCTTATTTTATTTTCTCTTACTACATTCCCGGATACGTCAGGAACTACTATATCGGGATTGGCTTACAATAACTGGTAAAATGTTGCCTGGTCGTCCGTAATTTCCTTAGGTTCCACAACAACTCGGTCACTAACTACAAATTGATTAGCGCAGTTACAAAGGTATCCAGGTGGGTTGTCAACTGGCGAGTCTACCATCGAGAGCCGGGACTGCATGAACATGTTACAATGAGTTAGAAGTCATCCATGAAACCCAATGTAACATACGGAACGCTACAGAATACTGCGTAGCCAAATTCCATGACTTCAATTGCTTCGACTAGAGGTGTGAATTAATTCTTCTGAGATATATACTATATGCTATGAGCAGCTTTCTGAGTGAATTTGGGGTCATTCAACGTCATGAGGGGAATTTACGTGTTTAAACTGCATGTAAGGAACTTCATGTTTAAAATGAAACAAAACTGTCTTGTTCAACTGAGCTGATGGATGGCGTTTTTTGGTGCGACCCATTTTCTGTACTGAGAATAATCGCAATGCCGTATATATCAGCATCGCCCCCTCCCCCTCGCCACCCGTCCACTCCTCTACCCCTTCTCCAGCACCCCGTGAGGAAGGCCCCGCCCCTCCCCCCTGACGGCTTGGGTCCCGTCTGACAGGTGATCTCGTCCAGACCAGACAGCGAGACAGGAGCCTCCTGGCCCAACACAGGGGCCTCCTGGCCCAACACGGGGGCCTCCTGGCCCAACACAGGGGCCTCCTGGCCCAACACAGGGGCCTCCTGGCCCAACACAGGGGCCCCCTGGCCCAACACAGGGGCCTCCTGGCCCAACACGGGGGCCTCCTGGCCCAACACGGGGGCCTCCTGGCCCAACACGGGGGCATCCTGGCCCAACACGGGGGCCTCCTGGGCCAACACGGGGGCCTCCTGGCCCAACACAGGGCCTCCTGGGCCAACACAGGGGCCTCCTGGCCCAACACGGGGGCCTCCTGGCCCAACACGGGGGCCTCCTGGTCCAACACGGGCGCCTCCTGGCCCAACACGGGGGCCTTCTGGCCCAACACGGGGCCTCCTGGGCCAACACAGGGGCCTCCTGGCCCAACACGGGGGCCCCCTTGCCCAACACGGGGGCCCCCTTGCCCAACACGGGGCCTCCTGGGCCAACACAGGGGCCCCCTGGCCCAACACGGGGGCCTCCTGGCCCAACACGGGGGCCTCCTGGCCCAACACGGGGGCCTCCTGGCCCAACACGGGGGCCCCCTTGCCCAACACGGGGGCCTCCTGGCCCAACACGGGGGCCTCCTGGCCCAAAACGGGGGCCTCCTGACCCAACACGGGGGCCTCCTGACCCAACACGGGGGCCTCCTGGCCCAACACGGGGGCCTCCTGGCCCAACACAGGGGCCTCCTGGCCCAACACGGGGGCCTCCTGGCCCAACACGGGGGCCTCCTGGCCCAACACGGGGCCTCCTGGCCCAACACGGGGCCTCCTGGCCCAAAACGGGGGCCTCCTGGCCCAACACGGGGGCCGCCTTGCCCACACGGGGCCCTCTGGCCCCACACGGGTGCCCCCTGGCCCAACACGGGGGCCGCCTTGCCCACACGGGGCCCTCTGGCCCCACACGGGTGCCCTCTGGCCCAACACCGGGGTCCCCTGGCCCAATACGGGAATCCTCCGCTGTCATACAAAGACGGTACGAGAAGTCCCCCGAGTCACCAACGACCAGAATCCGTCCCCAATCCCGCCCTGTTTGGTCTGAACACCCCTTTAGAGCCCCCCCCCCTTCCTACCCCCAGTCACAAGACCCTTCCAGACGTCCCCCCCCCTCTCCCTACCCCAGGTCGATACCAGGGTGACAACCGACAGCCCCAAGATTGCAGGCCGCTTCTGTACCCCTGTCACGTGACTTTGGGGATACTGCCTTCATGTACTTTATGATTGGAACCTTGGCAGACCACGTGACGTCTCGAGATGGCGACGGTGGCCGTGCTCTAATGAATATTCATCAGGCTGCAGCGTACACCTAGATTAAACCACTAGACTAACGTGAAATTAAAACAGTCACAGTATATATTGATTACTCCCGAGCGCTACTCGTACCATTGTTATATCTGGCTAGTAATATGCATATTTATATTTAATGTGCATATCTTCATTTAACAAATATAAACATTGCAGTATATATCTTGTATTTTTGCGAAAGGTTGCAGAAGTCATGAAGACGCGACTGTAAAAGGTGTTGTTGTGTGGCGGTGGGTGATACCGCATCACAAGGCTCTCAGCGGTCTTCTGTCGTCTTCTTCCTTTCTGAGGCGGTATTCGTAAAAACTATTCTTGGTTTACGCAAGAGACTTGGCAGGCGCGTCATAGAGTTACTGACGTCGTGACAACTGTATCCGCCGCGTCTAGTGTCACTGGTCTTGCATCTAAATGACTTCTAGAAATGCGACGCTTCAAATGACGTGGAGTTGTATCAATGCACTGTCAGCCATTGTCCGTAATCCGCTGAAATCCAGATTCATATTCTTTGTTCGCTGTCCCCCTTGGCGGCGAATGGCATGTCACCTGCCGTGGTTAATTAGCAACAAGACAATGGGGATATCAGCCTCTGCTATATCTGTCTTTCGCTCACTTTACCTGAGATCTCGCAGGCGAATTCTCGCGATGTCAGCCATGTTTGCTCAATCTGTTCCGGAGTTGGTTGTTGTGGTTGCATAATTCTTTATTTGTCGCGACTACACGGCAGTACAGGTCTCGTTTACTTATTGATGAAATAAATAAATTACTTAGAAATCGGACTTAGGCATTTACGGGGCCCGTCAAGCGCGGTAAATGTGCGATATTGGGGGTTGAAACGGGTGCCTGTCGCTCAGTTCCAGCGGGAGTTGGACACCTTGTGTGTTTAGTATATATTTGTGGGGCCCCCTACCCCCCTCCCCCCCCCCCCCGCCGGCCTCCCCCCTCCACTGATTTACTGTGCCTGTGTACAAAGGCGTGTGTGCAGGTCTCACCTGCAGTTACATACAAGGGCGTGTGTGCAGGTCTCGCCTGTAGTTACATACAAGGGCGTGTGGGCAGTCTCGCCTGTAGTTACATACAAGGGCGTGTGTGCAGGTCTCGCCTGTAGTTACATACAAGGGCGTGTGGGCAGGTCTCGCCTGTAGTTACATACAAGGGCGTGTGTGCAGGTCTCGCCTGTAGTTACATACAAGGGCGTGTGTGCAGGTCTCGCCTGTAGTTACATACAAGGGCGTGTGTGCAGGTCTCGCCTGTAGTTACATACAAGGGCGTGTGGGCAGGTCTCGCCTGTAGTTACATACAAGGGCGTGTGTGCAGGTCTCGCCTGTAGTTACATACAAGGGCGTGTGGGCAGGTCTCGCCTGTAGTTACATACAAGGGCGTGTGTGCAGGTTACGCCTGTAGTTACATACAAGGGCGTGTGGGCAGGTCTCGCCTGTAGTTACATACAAGGGCGTGTGTGCAGGTCTCGCCTGTAGTTACATACAAGGGCGTGTGGGCAGGTCTCGCCTGTAGTTACATACAAGGGCGTGTGGGCAGGTCTCGCCTGTAGTTACATACAAGGGCGTGTGGGCAGGTCTCGCCTGTAGTTACATACAAGGGCGTGTGTGCAGGTCTCGCCTGTAGTTACATACAAGGGCGTGTGTGCAGGTCTCGCCTGTAGTTACATACAAGGGCGTGTGGGCAGGTCTCGCCTGTAGTTACATACAAGGGCGTGTGTGCAGGTTACGCCTGTAGTTACATACAAGGGCGTGTGGGCAGGTCTCGCCTGTAGTTACATACAAGGGCGTGTGGGCAGGTCTCGCCTGTAGTTACATACAAGGGCGTGTGGGCAAGTCTCGCCTGTAGTTACATACAAGGGCGTGTGTGCAGGTCTCGCCTGTAGTTACATACAAGGGCGTGTGTGCAGGTCTCGCCTGTAGTTACATACAAGGGCGTGTGGGCAGGTCTCGCCTGTAGTTACATACAAGGGCGTGTGTGCAGGTCTCGCCTGTAGTTACATACAAGGGCGTGTGTGCAGGTCTCGCCTGTAGTTACATACAAGGGCGTGTGGGCAGGTCTCGCCTGTAGTTACATACAAGGGCGTGTGGGCAGGTCTCGCCTGTAGTTACATACAAGGGCGTGTGGGCAGGTCTCGCCTGTAGTTACATACAAGGGCGTGTGTGCAGGTCTCGCCTGTAGTTACATACAAGGGCGTGTGGGCAGGTCTCGCCTGTAGTTACATACAAGGGCGTGTGGGCAGGTCTCGCCTGTAGTTACATACAAGGGCGTGTGGGCAGGTCTCGCCTGTAGTTACATACAAGGGCGTGTGTGCAGGTCTCGCCTGTAGTTACATACAAGGGCGTGTGTGCAGGTCTCGCCTGTAGTTACATACAAGGGCGTGTGTGCAGGTCTCGCCTGTAGTTACATACAAGGGCGTGTGGGCAGGTCTCGCCTGTAGTTACATACAAGGGCGTGTGTGCAGGTCTCGCCTGTAGTTACATACAAGGGCGTGTGTGCAGGTCTCGCCTGTAGTTACATACAAGGGCGTGTGTGCAGGTCTCGCCTGTAGTTACATACAAGGGCGTGTGTGCAGGTCTCGCCTGTAGTTACATACAAGGGCGTGTGTGCAGGTCTCGCCTGTAGTTACATACAAGGGCGTGTGGGCAGGTCTCGCCTGTAGTTACATACAAGGGCGTGTGTGCAGGTCTCGCCTGTAGTTACATACAAGGGCGTGTGTGCAGGTCTCGCCTGTAGTTACATACAAGGGCGTGTGGGCAGGTCTCGCCTGTAGTTACATACAAGGGCGTGTGTGCAGGTCTCGCCTGTAGTTACATACAAGGGCGTGTGTGCAGGTCTCGCCTGTAGTTACATACAAGGGCGTGTGGGCAGGTCTCGCCTGTAGTTACATACAAGGGCGTGTGGGCAGGTCTCGCCTGTAGTTGCATACAAGGGCGTGTGGGCAGGTCTCGCCTGTAGTTACATACAAGGGCGTGTGGGCAGGTCTCGCCTGTAGTTACATACAAGGGCGTGTGGGCAGGTCTCGCCTGTAGTTGCATACAAGGGCGTGTGGGCAGGTCTCGCCTGTAGTTACATACAAGGGCGTGTGGGCAGGTCTCGCCTGTAGTTACATACAAGGGCGTGTGGGCAGGTCTCGCCTGTAGTTACATACAAGGGCGTGTGGGCAGGTCTCGCCTGTAGTTACATACAAGGGCGTGTGGGCAGGTCTCGCCTGTAGTTACATACAAGGGCGTGTGGGCAGGTCTCGCCTGTAGTTACATACAAGGGCGTGTGTGCAGGTCTCGCCTGTAGTTACATACAAGGGCGTGTGTGCAGGTCTCGCCTATAGTTACATACAAGGGCGTGTGTGCAGGTCTCGCCTGTAGTTACATACAAGGGCGTGTGGGCAGGTCTCGCCTGTAGTTGCATACAAGGGCGTGTGTGCAGGTCTCGCCTGTAGTTACATACAAGGGCGTGTGGGCAGGTCTCGCCTGTAGTTACATACAAGGGCGTGTGGGCAGGTCTCGCCTGTAGTTACATACAAGGGCGTGTGGGCAGGTCTCGCCTGTAGTTACATACAAGGGCGTGTGTGCAGGTCTCGCCTGTAGTTACATACAAGGGCGTGTGTGCAGGTCTCGCCTGTAGTTACATACAAGGGCGTGTGTGCAGGTCTCGCCTGTAGTTACATACAAGGGCGTGTGTGCAGGTCTCGCCTGTAGTTACATACAAGGGCGTGTGTGCAGGTCTCGCCTGTAGTTACATACAAGGGCGTGTGGGCAGGTCTCGCCTGTAGTTACATACAAGGGCGTGTGGGCAGGTCTCGCCTGTAGTTACATACAAGGGCGTGTGTGCAGGTCTCGCCTGTAGTTACATACAAGGGCGTGTGTGAAGGTCTCGCCTGTAGTTACATACAAGGGCGTGTGTGCAGGTCTCGCCTGTAGTTACATACAAGGGCGTGTGTGCAGGTCTCGCCTGTAGTTACATACAAGGGCGTGTGTGAAGGTCTCGCCTGTAGTTACATACAAGGGCGTGTGTGCAGGTCTCGCCTGTAGTTACATACAAGGGCGTGTGGGCAGGTCTCGCCTGTAGTTACATACAAGGGCGTGTGTGCAGGTCTCGCCTGTAGTTACATACAAGGGCGTGTGTGCAGGTCTCGCCTGTAGTTACATACAAGGGCGTGTGTGCAGGTCTCGCCTGTAGTTACATACAAGGGCGTGTGGGCAGGTCTCGCCTGTAGTTACATACAAGGGCGTGTGTGCAGGTCTCGCCTGTAGTTACATACAAGGGCGTGTGTGCAGGTCTCGCCTGTAGTTACATACAAGGGCGTGTGTGCAGGTCTCGCCTGTAGTTACATACAAGGGCGTGTGTGCAGGTCTCGCCTGTAGTTACATACAAGGGCGTGTGTGCAGGTCTCGCCTGTAGTTACATACAAGGGCGTGTGTGCAGGTCTCGCCTGTAGTTACATACAAGGGCGTGTGTGCAGGTCTCGCCTGTAGTTACATACAAGGGCGTGTGGGCAGGTCTCGCCTGTAGTTACATACAAGGGCGTGTGTGCAGGTCTCGCCTGTAGTTACATACAAGGGCGTGTGGGCAGGTCTCGCCTGTAGTTACATACAAGGGCGTGTGTGCAGGTCTCGCCTGTAGTTACATACAAGGGCGTGTGTGCAGGTCTCGCCTGTAGTTACATACAAGGGCGTGTGGGCAGGTCTCGCCTGTAGTTACATACAAGGGCGTGTGGGCAGGTCTCGCCTGTAGTTACATACAAGGGCGTGTGGGCAGGTCTCGCCTGTAGTTACATACAAGGGCGTGTGTGCAGGTCTCGCCTGTAGTTACATACAAGGGCGTGTGTGCAGGTCTCGCCTGTAGTTACATACAAGGGCGTGTGGGCAGGTCTCGCCTGTAGTTACATACAAGGGCGTGTGTGCAGGTCTCGCCTGTAGTTACATACAAGGGCGTGTGGGCAGGTCTCGCCTGTAGTTACATACAAGGGCGTGTGTGCAGGTCTCGCCTGTAGTTACATACAAGGGCGTGTGTGCAGGTCTCGCCTGTAGTTACATACAAGGGCGTGTGTGCAGGTCTCGCCTGTAGTTACATACAAGGGCGTGTGTGCAGGTCTCGCCTGTAGTTACATACAAGGGCGTGTGTGCAGGTCTCGCCTGTAGTTACATACAAGGGCGTGTGTGCAGGTCTCGCCTGTAGTTACATACAAGGGCGTGTGTGCAGGTCTCGCCTGTAGTTACATACAAGGGCGTGTGGGCAGGTCTCGCCTGTAGTTACATACAAGGGCGTGTGGGCAGGTCTCGCCTGTAGTTACATACAAGGGCGTGTGTGCAGGTCTCGCCTGTAGTTACATACAAGGGCGTGTGGGCAGGTCTCGCCTGTAGTTACATACAAGGGCGTGTGTGCAGGTCTCGCCTGTAGTTACATACAAGGGCGTGTGGGCAGGTCTCGCCTGTAGTTACATACAAGGGCGTGTGGGCAGGTCTCGCCTGTAGTTACATACAAGGGCGTGTGTGCAGGTCTCGCCTGTAGTTACATACAAGGGCGTGTGTGCAGGTCTCGCCTGTAGTTACATACAAGGGCGTGTGGGCAGGTCTCGCCTGTAGTTACATACAAGGGCGTGTGGGCAGGTCTCGCCTGTAGTTACATACAAGGGCGTGTGGGCAGGTCTCGCCTGTAGTTACATACAAGGGCGTGTGTGCAGGTCTCGCCTGTAGTTACATACAAGGGCGTGTGGGCAGGTCTCGCCTGTAGTTACATACAAGGGCGTGTGGGCAGGTCTCGCCTGTAGTTACATACAAGGGCGTGTGGGCAGGTCTCGCCTGTAGTTACATACAAGGGCGTGTGGGCAGGTCTCGCCTGTAGTTACATACAAGGGCGTGTGGGCAGGTCTCGCCTGTAGTTACATACAAGGGCGTGTGTGCAGGTCCGCCTGTAGTTACATACAAGGGCGTGTGGGCAGGTCTCGCCTGTAGTTACATACAAGGGCGTGTGGGCAGGTCTCGCCTGTAGTTACATACAAGGGCGTGTGGGCAGGTCTCGCCTGTAGTTACATACAAGGGCGTGTGTGCAGGTCTCGCCTGTAGTTACATACAAGGGCGTGTGGGCAGGTCTCGCATGTAGTTACATACAAGGGCGTGTGTGCAGGTCTCGCCTGTAGTTACATACAAGGGCGTGTGTGCAGGTCTCGCCTGTAGTTACATACAAGGGCGTGTGGGCAGGTCTCGCCTGTAGTTACATACAAGGGCGTGTGTGCAGGTCTCGCCTGTAGTTACATACAAGGGCGTGTGGGCAGGTCTCGCCTGTAGTTACATACAAGGGCGTGTGGGCAGGTCTCGCAGTGCCTTGTCCGGGTAATGACGTCACTGGTTTATTTCAGACGTCTCAGTGGCAGGTAACAGGTAAGTTCAGGGAATGAATCCTGGACAGACAAACACTAACAGTGATTTCGCGTTGTTGATAAAGGAAGTCTCATTAAGGTCATTGTCAAGGTGAGGTTGTGTGACATATTGTCACATTCCAGGGGGCGCAGGGGTTCATGGTACAGTGGGAGGGTGGCGCAGGGGTTCATGGTACAGTGGGAGGGTGGCGCAGGGGTTCATGGTACAGTGGGAGGGTGGCGCAGGGGTTCATGGTACAGTGGGAGGGTGGCGCAGGGGTTCATGGTACAGTGGGAGGGTGGCGCAGGGGTTCATGGTACAGTGGGAGGGTGGCGCAGGGGTTCATGGTACAGTGGGAGGGAGGCGCAGGGGTTCATGGTACAGTGGGAGGGTGGCGCAGGGGTTCATGGTACAGTGGGAGGGTGGCGCAGGGGTTCATGGTACAGTGGGAGGGTGGCGCAGGGGTTCATGGTACAGTGGGAGGGTGGCGCAGGGGTTCATGGTACAGTGGGAGGGTGGCGCAGGGGTTCATGGTACAGTGGGAGGGAGGCGCAGGGGTTCATGGTACAGTGGGAGGGTGGCGCAGGGGTTCATGGTACAGTGGGAGGGTGGCGCAGGGGTTCATGGTACAGTGGGAGGGTGGCGCAGGGGTTCATGGTAGAGTGGGAGGGTGGCGCAGGGGTTCATGGTACAGTGGGAGGGAGGCGCAGGGGTTCATGGTACAGTGGGAGGGTGGCGCAGGGGTTCATGGTACAATGGGAGGGTGGCGCAGGGGTTCATGGTACAGTGGGAGGGTGGCGCAGGGGTACATGGTACAGTGGGAGGGTGGCGCAGGGGTTCATGGTACAATGGGAGGGTGGCGCAGGGGTTCATGGTACAGTGGGAGGGTGGCGCAGGGGTTCATGGTAGAGTGGGAGGGTGGCGCAGGGGTTCATGGTACAGTGGGAGGGTGGCGCAGGGGTTCATGGTACAGTGGGAGGGAGGCGCAGGGGTTCATGGTACAGTGGGAGGGTGGCGCAGGGGTTCATGGTACAGTGGGAGGGTGGCGCAGGGGTTCATGGTACAGTGGGAGGGTGGCGCAGGGGTTCATGGTAGAGTGGGAGGGTGGCGCAGGGGTTCATGGTACAGTGGGAGGGAGGCGCAGGGGTTCATGGTACAGTGGGAGGGTGGCGCAGGGGTTCATGGTACAATGGGAGGGTGGCGCAGGGGTTCATGGTACAGTGGGAGGGTGGCGCAGGGGTTCATGGTACAGTGGGAGGGTGGCGCAGGGGTTCATGGTACAGTGGGAGGGTGGCGCAGGGGTTCATGGTACAGTGGGAGGGAGGCGCAGGGGTTCATGGTACAGTGGGAGGGTGGCGCAGGGGTTCATGGTACAGTGGGAGGGTGGCGCAGGGGTTCATGGTACAGTGGGAGGGTGGCGCAGGGGTTCATGGTACAGTGGGAGGGAGGCGCAGGGGTTCATGGTACAGTGGGAGGGTGGCGCAGGGGTTCATGGTACAGTGGGAGGGTGGCGCAGGGGTTCATGGTACAGTGGGAGGGTGGCGCAGGGGTTCATGGTACAGTGGGAGGGTGGCGCAGGGGTTCATGGTACAGTGGGAGGGTGGCGCAGCGGTTCATGGTACAGTGGGAGGGTGGCGCAGGGGTTCATGGTACAGTGGGAGGGAGGCGCAGGGGTTCATGGTACAGTGGGAGGGTGGCGCAGGGGTTCATGGTACAGTGGGAGGGTGGCGCAGGGGTTCATGGTAGAGTGGGAGGGTGGCGCAGGGGTTCATGGTACAGTGGGAGGGAGGCGCAGGGGTTCATGGTACAGTGGGAGGGTGGCGCAGGGGTTCATGGTACAATGGGAGGGTGGCGCAGGGGTTCATGGTACAGTGGGAGGGTGGCGCAGGGGTACATGGTACAGTGGGAGGGAGGCGCAGGGGTTCATGGTACAATGGGAGGGTGGCGCAGGGGTTCATGGTACAGTGGGAGGGTGGCGCAGGGGTTCATGGTACAGTGGGAGGGTGGCGCAGGGGTTCATGGTACAATGGGAGGGTGGCGCAGGGGTTCATGGTACAGTGGGAGGGAGGCGCAGGGGTTCATGGTACAGTGGGAGGGTGGCGCAGGGGTTCATGGTACAGTGGGAGGGTGGCGCAGGGGTTCATGGTACAGTGGGAGGGTGGCGCAGGGGTTCATGGTAGAGTGGGAGGGTGGCGCAGGGGTTCATGGTACAGTGGGAGGGAGGCGCAGGGGTTCATGGTACAGTGGGAGGGTGGCGCAGGGGTTCATGGTACAATGGGAGGGTGGCGCAGGGGTTCATGGTACAGTGGGAGGGTGGCGCAGGGGTTCATGGTACAGTGGGGGGGTGGCGCAGGGGTTCATGGTACAGTGGGAGGGTGGCGCAGGGGTTCATGGTAGGGTGGGAGGGTGGCGCAGGGGTTCATGGTACAGTGGGAGGGTGACGCAGGGGTACATGGTACAGTGGGAGGGAGGCGCAGGGGTTCATGGTACAGTGGGAGGGAGGCGCAGGGGTTCATGGTACAGTGGGAGGGTGGCGCAGGGGTACATGGTACAGTGGGAGGGTGGCGCAGGGGTTCATGGTACAGTGGGAGGGTGGCGCAGGGGTTCATGGTACAGTGGGAGGGTGGCGCAGGGGTACATGGTACAGTGGGAGGGTGGCGCAGGGGTACATGGTACAGTGGGAGGGTGGCGCAGGGGTTCATGGTACAGTGGGAGGGTGGCGCAGGGGTACATGGTACAGTGGGAGGGTGGCGCAGGGGTTCATGGTACAGTGGGAGGGAGGCGCAGGGGTTCATGGTACAGTGGGAGGGTGGCGCAGGGGTTCATGGTACAGTGGGAGGGTGGCGCAGGGGTACATGGTACAGTGGGAGGGTGACGCAGGGGTACATGGTACAGTGGGAGGGAGGCGCAGGGGTTCATGGTACAGTGGGAGGGAGGCGCAGGGGTTCATGGTACAGTGGGAGGGTGGCGCAGGGGTTCATGGTACAGTGGGAGGGTGGCGCAGGGGTTCATGGTACAGTGGGAGGGAGGCGCAGGGGTTCATGGTACAGTGGGAGGGAGGCGCAGGGGTTCATGGTACAGTGGGAGGGTGGCGCAGGGGTTCATGGTACAGTGGGAGGGAGGCGCAGGGGTTCATGGTACAGTGGGAGGGTGGCGCAGGGGTTCATGGTACAGTGGGAGGGTGGCGCAGGGGTTCATGGTACAGTGGGAGGGTGGCGCAGGGGTTCATGGTACAGTGGGAGGGTGGCGCAGGGGTTCATGGTACAGTGGGAGGGTGGCGCAGGGGTTCATGGTACAGTGGGAGGGTGGCGCAGGGGTTCATGGTACAGTGGGAGGGTGGCGCAGGGGTTCATGGTACAGTGGGAGGGAGGCGCAGGGGTACATGGTACAGTGGGAGGGTGGCGCAGGGGTTCATGGTACAGTGGGAGGGTGGCGCAGGGGTTCATGGTACAGTGGGAGGGTGGCGCAGGGGTACATGGTACAGTGGGAGGGTGGCGCAGGGGTTCATGGTACAGTGGGAGGGTGGCGCAGGGGTACATGGTACAGTGGGAGGGTGGCGCAGGGGTTCATGGTACAGTGGGAGGGAGGCGCAGGGGTTCATGGTACAGTGGGAGGGTGGCGCAGGGGTTCATGGTACAGTGGGGGGGTGGCGCAGGGGTACATGGTACAGTGGGAGGGTGACGCAGGGGTACATGGTACAGTGGGAGGGAGGCGCAGGGGTTCATGGTACAGTGGGAGGGAGGCGCAGGGGTTCATGGTACAGTGGGAGGGTGACGCAGGGGTTCATGGTACAGTGGGAGGGTGGCGCAGGGGTTCATGGTACAGTGGGAGGGAGGCGCAGGGGTTCATGGTACAGTGGGAGGGAGGCGCAGGGGTTCATGGTACAGTGGGAGGGTGGCGCAGGGGTTCATGGTGCAGTGGGAGGGAGGCGCAGGGGTTCATGGTACAGTGGGAGGGTGGCGCAGGGGTTCATGGTACAGTGGGAGGGTGGCGCAGGGGTTCATGGTACAGTGGGAGGGTGGCGCAGGGGTTCATGGTACAGTGGGAGGGTGGCGCAGGGGTTCATGGTACAGTGGGAGGGTGGCGCAGGGGTACATGGTACAGTGGGAGGGAGGCGCAGGGGTTCATGGTACAGTGGGAGGGTGGCGCAGGGGTTCATGGTACAGTGGGAGGGTGGCGCAGGGGTTCATGGTACAGTGGGAGGGTGGCGCAGGGGTTCATGGTACAGTGGGAGGGTGGCGCAGGGGTTCATGGTACAGTGGGAGGGTGGCGCAGGGGTTCATGGTACAGTGGGAGGGAGGCGCAGGGGTTCATGGTACAGTGGGAGGGTGGCGCAGGGGTTCATGGTACAGTGGGAGGCTGGCGCAGGGGTTCATGGTACAGTGGGAGGGTGGCGCAGGGGTTCATGGTACAGTGGGAGGGTGGCGCAGGGGTTCATGGTACAGTGGGAGGGTGGCGCAGGGGTACATGGTACAGTGGGAGGGTGGCGCAGGGGTTCATGGTACAGTGGGAGGGTGGCGCAGGGGTTCATGGTACAGTGGGAGGGTGGCGCAGGGGTTCATGGTAGAGTGGGAGGGTGGCGCAGGGGTTCATGGTACAGTGGGAGGGTGGCGCAGGGGTTCATGGTACAGTGGGAGGGTGACGCAGGGGTTCATGGTACAGTGGGAGGGTGGCGCAGGGGTTCATGGTACAGTGGGAGGGTGACGCAGGGGTACATGGTACAGTGGGAGGGTGGCGCAGGGGTTCATGGTACAGTGGGAGGGTGGCGCAGGGGTTCATGGTACAGTGGGAGGGTGGCGCAGGGGTTCATGGTAGAGTGGGAGGGTGGCGCAGGGGTTCATGGTACAGTGGGAGGGAGGCGCAGGGGTTCATGCTACAGTGGGAGGGTGGCGCAGGGGTTCATGGTACAGTGGGAGGGTGGCGCAGGGGTTCATGGTACAGTGGGAGGGTGGCGCAGGGGTTCATGGTACAGTGGGAGGGTGGCGCAGGGGTACATGGTACAGTGGGAGGGTGGCGCAGGGGTTCATGGTACAGTGGGAGGGAGGCGCAGGGGTTCATGGTACAGTGGGAGGGTGGCGCAGGGGTACATGGTACAGTGGGAGGGAGGCGCAGGGGTTCATGGTACAGTGGGAGGGTGGCGCAGGGGTACATGGTACAGTGGGAGGGAGGCGCAGGGGTTCATGGTACAGTGGGAGGGTGGCGCAGGGGTACATGGTACAGTGGGAGGGAGGCGCAGGGGTTCATGGTACAGTGGGAGGGTGGCGCAGGGGTACATGGTACAGTGGGAGGGAGGCGCAGGGGTTCATGGTACAGTGGGAGGGTGGCGCAGGGGTTCATGGTACAGTGGGAGGGTGGCGCAGGGGTTCATGGTACAGTGGGAGGGTGGCGCAGGGGTACATGGTACAGTGGGAGGGAGGCGCAGGGGTTCATGGTACAGTGGGAGGGTGGCGCAGGGGTACATGGTACAGTGGGAGGGAGGCGCAGGGGTTCATGGTACAGTGGGAGGGTGGCGCAGGGGTTCATGGTACAGTGGGAGGGTGGCGCAGGGGTTCATGGTACAGTGGGAGGGTGGCGCAGGGGTTCATGGGACAGTGGGAGGGTGGCGCAGGGGTTCATGGTACAGTGGGAGGGAGGCGCAGGGGTTCATGGTACAGTGGGAGGGTGGCTCAGGGGTTCATGGTACAGTGGGGGGGTGGCGCAGGGGTTCATGGTACAGTGGGAGGGAGGCGCAGGGGTTCATGGTACAGTGGGGGGGGTGGCGCAGGGGTTCATGGTACAGTGGGAGGGTGGCGCAGGGGTTCATGGTACAGTGGGAGGGTGGCGCAGGGGTTCATGGTACAGTGGGAGGGTGGCGCAGGGGTACATGGGACAGTGGGAGGGAGGCGCAGGGGTTCATGGTACAGTGGGAGGGTGGCGCAGGGGTACATGGTACAGTGGGAGGGAGGCGCAGGGGTTCATGGTACAGTGGGAGGGTGGCGCAGGGGTACATGGTACAGTGGGAGGGAGGCGCAGGGGTTCATGGTACAGTGGGAGGGTGGCGCAGGGGTACATGGTACAGTGGGAGGGAGGCGCAGGGGTTCATGGTACAGTGGGAGGGTGGCGCAGGGGTTCATGGTACAGTGGGAGGGTGGCGCAGGGGTTCATGGTACAGTGGGAGGGTGGCGCAGGGGTACATGGTACAGTGGGAGGGAGGCGCAGGGGTTCATGGTACAGTGGGAGGGTGGCGCAGGGGTACATGGTACAGTGGGAGGGAGGCGCAGGGGTTCATGGTACAGTGGGAGGGTGGCGCAGGGGTTCATGGTACAGTGGGAGGGTGGCGCAGGGGTTCATGGTACAGTGGGAGGGTGGCGCAGGGGTTCATGGGACAGTGGGAGGGTGGCGCAGGGGTTCATGGTACAGTGGGAGGGAGGCGCAGGGGTTCATGGTACAGTGGGAGGGTGGCTCAGGGGTTCATGGTACAGTGGGGGGGTGGCGCAGGGGTTCATGGTACAGTGGGAGGGAGGCGCAGGGGTTCATGGTACAGTGGGGGGGGTGGCGCAGGGGTTCATGGTACAGTGGGAGGGTGGCGCAGGGGTTCATGGTACAGTGGGAGGGTGGCGCAGGGGTTCATGGTACAGTGGGAGGGTGGCGCAGGGGTACATGGGACAGTGGGAGGGAGGCGCAGGGGTTCATGGTACAGTGGGAGGGTGGCGCAGGGGTTCATGGTACAGTGGGAGGGTGGCGCAGGGGTTCATGGTACAGTGGGAGGGTGGCGCAGGGGTTCATGGTACAGTGGGAGGGTGGCGCAGGGGTTCATGGTACAGTGGGAGGGTGGCGCAGGGGTTCATGGTACAGTGGGAGGGTGGCGCAGGGGTTCATGGTACAGTGGGAGGGTGACGCAGGGGTACATGGTACAGTGGGAGGGTGGCGCAGGGGTTCATGGTACAGTGGGAGGGTGGCGCAGGGGTTCATGGTACAGTGGGAGGGTGGCGCAGGGGTTCATGGTACAGTGGGAGGGTGGCGCAGGGGTTCATGGTACAGTGGGAGGGTGGCGCAGGGGTTCATGGTACAGTGGGAGGGTGGCGCAGGGGTTCATGGTACAGTGGGAGGGTGACGCAGGGGTACATGGTACAGTGGGAGGGTGGCGCAGGGGTTCATGGTACATTGGGAGGGTGGCGCAGGGGTTCATGGTACGGTGGGAGGGTGGCGCAGGGGTACATGGTACAGTGGGAGGGTGGCGCAGGGGTACATGGTACAGTGGGAGGGTGGCGCAGGGGTACATGGTACAGTGGGAGGGTGGCGCAGGGGTTCATGGTACAGTGGGAGGGTGGCGCAGGGGTTCATGGTACAGTGGGAGGGAGGCGCAGGGGTTCATGGTACAGTGGGAGGGTGGCGCAGGGGTTCATGGTACAGTGGGAGGGTGGCGCAGGGGTTCATGGTACAGTGGGAGGGTGGCGCAGGGGTACATGGGACAGTGGGAGGGAGGCGCAGGGGTTCATGGTACAGTGGGAGGGTGGCGCAGGGGTTCATGGTACAGTGGGAGGGAGGCGCAGGGGTTCATGGTACAGTGGGAGGGAGGCGCAGGGGTTTATGGGACAGTGGGAGGGAGGCGCAGGGGTTCATGGTACAATGGGAGGGTGGCGCAGGGGTTCATGGTACAGTGGGAGGGTGGCGCAGGGGTTTATGGTACAGTGGGAGGGTGGCGCAGGGGTTCATGGTACAGTGGGAGCTAGGCGCAGGGGTTCATGGTACAGTGGGAGGGTGGCGCAGGGGTTTATGGTACAGTGGGAGGGTGGCGCAGCCTCCCAGCGACCGGTCTCCGGCGCGGCGAGCCCAGTCCCAGTTCGAGGATATCCCGGATATGACGTCACGGGTCTGCCGAACAAATATCCATTGCTATGGCTCAGGGCAATATTGGTTCTATATGTAAACAATGACCATTGGGCATTCATTGGTTCTCTGTATAAGCATTATACCTTGGAGAATCATTGGTTCTCTGTATAAGCATTGCACCTTGGAGGATCATTGGTTCTCTGTATAAGCACCTCGGGCAATCATTGGTTCTCTGTATAAGCATTGCACCTTGGACAATCATTGGTTCTCTGTATAAGCGCCTCGGGCAATCATTGGTTCTCTGTATAAGCATTGAACCTTGCACAATCATTTATATTGAAAATCATCAGTTTTATTAAGGCTGGTAGGCGGAGGCGCCCGCTTACGTCCATCTGAACTACTGCGGCATGTCACTCACGTGACCTAAACAAGATGACCGCCGTTTGTCTCGCGCCGACCGTGAAATATCTGGCGTCTGTCGGTGAGTACGAAGGAGGGTTATGGGGGGGGGGGTAGAGGAGGGGGGCGCATGGAGCCATCGCAAGGCTGTGATATGGTAGAAAGGCGGGGGTGTTGGGGGGGGGGGGGTGATAGCGGCGGATTTGTTAGATTGGGCACGTGGTGCACAATTAACTGAGTGCCAGTTACCCGTCCCCCCTGACCCCGACCCCGGCCGTACTCGATGGATTGGCTCCATCCCGCCGGGTGGAAGTTAGTGAACCCTGTCGGCAGTATGTCTCAGCCCTGTCGCCGGCCAAATCTTCCAAATGACCCTAAGCGATACATTTATTGGTCGTTGCTGGGCGGAATTCATTGCCCCTGGGTAGACCATTGCCCCTCCTAAAAGCTCTGTCACGGTAGTTAACTCGACTGTAAACCCTCGGCAGCCAGGGATGAGACCTTCAGGGGTTGCCTGGCTCCCAGACTGCCACTGACTTCACATGCAGTCAAAAAGGGGACCGGATGGGGGTGAGGGCTGGGGATGGGTGGGGGTGGGGGGGAGGGAGGGGGTTGGGAAAGGGAGGGGTTGGGTGAGGGTGGGTGGGGTGGGCCGGAATGGAGAGGGTGGGGGGAAGGGAGAGGGTGGGGGTAGTGATCGGAGTACGGAGCAAGCGCCGTGGAGGGGAAGGGGCACGGATGGGTGGGCATGACAATGGGTGGGGGAGAGGGTGGATGGGAGAGTGATCATGTAGAGTGGGAGGGTGGATGGGCGGGTGATCATGACAGTGGGTGATGGGAGGGAACTGGGCTGAGCTGGATGGGTGGAGTGGGAAGCTGGGGCTGAGACCGGGGTTGCATGTACCCGCTTGCCATAACGTGGCAGCTAGGATGGGGCTGACAGTGAGGGGTGGAGGGTGGGGCTGACAGTGAGTGGTAGAGGGTGGGGCTGACAGTGAGGGGTGGAGGGTGGGGCTGACAGTGAGGGGTGGAGGGTGGGGCTGGCAGTGAGGGGTGGAGGGTGGGGCTGACAGTGAGGGGTGGAGGGTGGAGGTGACAGTGAGGGGTGGCGGGTAGGGCTGACAGTGAGTGGTAGAGGGTGGGGCTGACAGTGAGGGGTGGAGGGTGGGGCTGACAGTGAGTGGTAGAGGGTGGGGCTGACAGTGAGGGGTGGAGGGTGGGGCTGGCAGTGAGGGTGGAGGGTGGGGCTGACAGTGAGTGGTAGAGGGTGGGGCTGGCAGTGAGGGGTGGAGGGTGGGGCTGACAGTGAGGGGTGGAGGGTGGGGCTGACAGTGAGTGGTGGAGGGTGGGGCTGGCAGTGAGGGGTGGAGGGTGGGGCTGACAGTGAGGGGTGGAGGGTGGGGCTGACAGTGAGTGGTAGAGGGTGGGGCTGACAGTGAGGGGTGGAGGGTGGGGCTGGCAGTGAGGGGTGGAGGGTGGGGCTGACAGTGAGGGGTGGAGGGTGGAGGTGACAGTGAGGGGTGGCGGGTAGGGCTGACAGTGAGTGGTAGAGGGTGGGGCTGACAGTGAGGGGTGGAGGGTGGGGCTGACAGTGAGTGGTAGAGGGTGGGGCTGGCAGTAAGTGATGGAGGGTGGGGCTGACAGTGAGGGGTGGAGAGTGGGGCTGGCAGTGAGGGGTAGAAGGTGGCGTTAGGAGTGAGGGATGGTGGGTGGGGCTGACAGTGGGGGGTGGAGGGGGTGAGGCCAGCAGTGAGGGATGGTGGGTGGGGCTGACAGTAAGGGGTGGAGAGTAGGGCTGGCAGCGAGGGATGGCGGGGGGTGGGGCTGAAAGTGAGGGGACAGGATAGCCCTGGGTTGAATTAATTGACCTGTATCGTAGTTGCCACGGTCAAAGTTTACCAAACGGTAACGTATAATCTGAGAGGAGTTGCCACGCAATCAGAGACAATGAGCCGTTTCGCTTTCAATGGATTACATGGATTTCTATGGATGACGCAGTAAGTGTAAAGACATCCATGGAAAGAGAGGGGTCCAGCACTTTTGATCGGACAGAATATATGACCCAAGACATAATGGATCTAGGCTTCCTAACTAATTTCAGGGCAGAGTGGGGATACGGTGAATATCTTGTTGACCAAATAAATATATAAATGTTAACCCTTCACAATCGTTGCTTCCAGCACAGAGAAGCCACGTGGTTTCTGTCCCCAGAAAGACGGGGAGAGTGGGGAGCGAGGGGGGGGGGGGCAGTGAATGGAGTCGAGGGGGCGGGGGGCGTGGTGTCAGTGCGTGCCATCAGATATTTAACAATAGTCTCGGACACCTCTCATATCGCCAGATATTGAGGTCGAACACAAATCACTCTGTGTACAGAGGTACATGTCGTCCGCCCGCGCCGGATGGGGGCGTCACCTCCAACGCCCAGTGGTCGCCTCCCGCACTAAGTCACCCTCTGCCTCAGTCCTCATTTATCAACACGACCCCGATCACGTGACCCCGATGGCTGCGAACAGAACTCAAAGGAAGTCATAACTCGGCGGCGAAGAAACGAAACGTTATGCTGATTTCTCTCTTCGAGTGCAATGTCATCGCTTTTCTTGCCACATTTTTTGTTTGTTCGTTCATCCTGGGAGTTCAATTCCAGTACAATTGTCGGTTACATTGAGTCCTTTCGGTGTTTTCCATTCACTCCACACATCATGACCACGCGGCAAACAAATGGATATCGTAAAAGTTCTTCCTCGCGCCCTCGTCACGGGGAGGGGGGGGGGGGGCGTGTGTGGAGTGGTGGGTAGGGCAGAGAGGGGCAGACAGTGAGTGGCAAGGCGGTAGTGGGTGAGGGGGGGGGGGTCTTTACGACGCCAGCTGTGTAAAATATGGCCGCAATTGGCAGCGCATTGAATACGCCACAACTTGTAACGGATATGATATTTCAAAGTTCTAAAATGTCTATATTAAAATGGCGAACTGGCTGAACTGGAATCACAAAGCCTGGAATATCTCAACAGATGTGGCGAGGCTTGGCTGTGACTACAATAACACCTTGTCACAATTATTTTATGGTGAGTCACTCCACCCTAGGACACCTAGAACACCTAGAACAGAGGGGCGCTGAATGGGTCATTACGGCTCTAAACGACCTGGGCAAATCGTTCTTTTTTTATCATCAGCCTAAGTCGCTATTGTATTGTGTGAGAAATGGATTGGTATTAGCGCCAGGGTGTAGGTAAAACACAAAGTCTTCATTACTTTGAATACCTAGCCAGGTTAATTCCATGTTCGGAGCTCGGACCCTGGTTATAATGAAGAAATAATTCTCCCCGAGGCCTTCAAAGCTATCCCTGACCCCCACCCCCCCCCCCCTCTCCAAACCCCAGCCCTATCGTCGCCAAAATGGCCGCCAAGCAAACAATGGGACGAGTCGGTATACTTTTACTACGTCTGTTAAGGCGAGTTTTTAACGTCTACTTCTTTTCAAAAGCTACAAGCTTGGCTCGATCTTACTCGCCCACGTCCCCATGACAACCGCCCACCCCGGTGAAGTGCTTCCACGGGGGGGCCGCCTCCAGGCAGGGCACCGCCGGCTTGTTTATGAACCCGACCGCTGACGTCAGAGACCAAGATGTCGGCCTTCTCGCCGACAGTTAATAGTCCAATTACGGCGTCCACATAACTCAGGGCTGACTCCTAGCACGGCCTCTGATTGGCTGAAACATATATCTGCCTTTACCGCAGGAGCTCCGTCATTTGTATCAAGCTTGGTACATTGGGACCCAAAGCCGGACAATAAATAGAGTATTTGGGCTTAAGCCCTGCAGCCTGGTTGTTGACAGCAGCCATCAATGAGGTCGCCTGTTTTACGGGGGAGTCTCACTCGATGGTCCTTTTTCCCCGCCAGCTTGCTTGTTCAATTAAACGAATATTGGATTGAGAACAGGGACACATCAGCGGATTATCCCGGTCACACGGGTCAGCACGTGTCACGAAGAAGTCATCTCTATCGTCCACAGTTGAAAGGCTCCACGCCACGTTACACCCAAAAAACATCTCCACAGCTTAAAGGCTCTACGTCATGTGTCACTCAGAAAGCCTCTCCACAGTTCACTAAGGTCACGTGTCACCCAGAAAACATCTCCACAGCTTAATTAAGGCTCTGCGTCATGTGTCACTCAGAAAGCCTCTCCACAGTTCACTAAGGTCACGTGTCACCCAAAAAACCTCTCCACAGTTGAAAGGCTCTACGCCATGTGTCACCCAAAAAACATCTCCACAGCTTAATTAAGGCTCTACGTCATGTGTCACTCAGAAAGCCTCTCCACAGTTCACTAAGGTCACGTGTCACCCAAAAAACCTCTCCACAGCTTAAAGGCTCTACGTCATGTGTCACTCAGAAAGCCTCTCCACAGTTCACTAAGGTCACGTGTCACCCAAAAAACCTCTCCGCAGTTGAAAGGCTCTACGCCATGTGTCACCCAAAAAACATCTCCACAGCTTAATTAAGGCTCTACGTCATGTGTCACTCAGAAAGCCTCTCCACAGTTCACTAAGGTCACGTGTCACCCAAAAAACCTCTCCACAGCTTAAAGGCTCTACGTCATGTGTCACTCAGAAAGCCTCTCCACAGTTCACTAAGGTCACGTGTCACCCAGAAAACATCTCCACAGCTTAAAGGCTCTGCGTCATGTGTCACTCAGAAAGGCTCTCCACAGTTCACTAAGGTCACGTATCACCCAAAAAACCTCTCCACAGCTTAAAGGCTCTACGTCATGTGTCACTCAGAAAACCTATCCACAGTTCACCAAGGTCACGTGTCACCCAGAAAACATCTCCACAGCTTAAAGGCTCTGCGTCATGTGTCACTCAGAAAGGCTCTCCACAGTTCACTATGGTCACGTGTCACCCAAAAAACCTCTCCACAGCTTAAAGGCTCTACGTCATGTGTCACTCAGAAAGCCTATCCACAGTTCACCAAGGTCATGTGTCACCCAGAAAACATCTCCACAGCTTAAAGGCTCTGCGTCATGTGTCACTCAGAAATCCTCTCCACAGTTCACTAAGGTCACGTGTCACCCAAAAAACCTCTCCACAGCTTAAAGGCTCTACGTCATGTGTCACTCAGAAATCCTCTCCACAGTTCACTAAGGTCACGTGTTACCTAGAAAGCATCTCCACAGCTTACAGGCTCTAAGTCATGTGTCACTCAGAAAGCCTCTCCACAGTTCACTAAGGTCACGTGTTACCCAGACATGGGGCCATCATAATCAGTAATCGTAATCGATTGAAATCGATTACATTTTCCAAGTAATCGTAATCGTAATCGATTACATTGGTTTTAAAGGCAATGTAATCGTAATCGTAATCGATTACGTTGCTAATGTAATCGTAATCATGATTACTATACAATTTTCACTCGGGCTGTTTCAGTCTCCAAACTGAGCTTCACACCTTCTATGTCGCCAGTATCATAAATGAAAACTAGCCATTGAAGTCCTACCATATAGACGCCTCCCCCCCCCCTACCCTTCCGATCCTTCCTGTCCCTGACAAGACATAACATCTAGTTAAGAGCTCATTTATTAAAAACATAGAAAGTAATCATGATTGTAATCATGATTACTTTCAATGTAATCGTAATCGATTACTTTCATATTTCCTGTAATGTTAATCGTAATCGTAACCATGAAATTTCCAAGTAATCGCAATCGTAATCGATTACTGTTACAATGTAATCACCCCATGCCTGGTGTTACCTAGAAAACATCTCCACAGCTTAAAGGCTCTACGTCATGTGTCACTCAGAAATCCTCTCCACAGTTCACTAAGGTCACGTGTCACCCAGAAAACATCTAGACCGCTTAAAGGCTTTACGTCATGTGTCACTCAGAAATCCTCTCCACAGTTCACCAAGGTCACGTATCACCCAAAAAACACCTCCACAGCTTAAAGGCTCTACGTCATGTGTCACTCAGAAAACCTATCCACGGTTAAGTAGCTAGGTAACGCAGAAAATATCTATAGTATAAGCATCACGCCCAGACAAGAATGCAGGGTCCGACCAGAGTAAACCGTGCCACTTGTAAAATGCCTTTTCCAACTAAGACATTAAGAATTAATAGACCCAAGCTACCTCTCTCTCCCTCCACTCTCTTTCTCTCGCCGACCCCCCGCCCCCCTCTTATCTCTCTCTCTCTCTCTTTACAATACATATCATATATATATATATATATATATTACATTAGTAACACAGGCGCTAACTGAAAAAAACATTAGCAATGTAATCGATTACGATTACGATTACTTGGAAAATGTAATCGATTACAATCGATTACGATTACTGATTATGATGGCCCCATGTCTGGGTAACACGTGACCTTAGTGAACTGTGGAGAGGCTTTCTGAGTGACACAAGTGAGCCGGTCAGGGACTTGGTCATACCAAGTGAGCCGGTCATGGACTTGGTCATACCAAGTGAGCCGGTCAGGGACTTGCTCATACCAAGTGAGCCGGTCAGAGACTTGGTCATACCAAGTGAGCCGGTCAGGGACTTGGTCATACCAAGTGAGCCGGTCAGACACTTGGTCATACCAAGTGAGCCGGTCAGGGACTTGGTCATACCAAGTCATGCATCACATTATCTGAGGCATTTTTTGCGTCGCGGCACCAAGAATCCAGGGACAACCCGCCATCAGGTCGGTGGTAGCCGCGGCAGAAACCGCCATCAGGTCGGTGGTAGCCGTGGCAGAACCCGCCATCAGGTCGGTGGTAGCCGCGGCAGAAACCGCCATCAGGTCGGTGATAGCCGCGGCAGAACCCGCCATCAGGTCGGTGATAGCCGCGGCAGAAACCACCATCAGACCGGTGGTTGCTGTGGCAGAAACCGCCATCAGGTCAGTGGTAGCCACGTCAGAAACCGCTATCCGATCTGTGATAGCCGTGGCAGAAACCGCCATCAGGTCGGTGGTAGCCACGGCAGAATCCGCCATCAGGTCGGTGGTAGCCGCGGCAGAAACCGCCATCAGGTCGGTGGTAGCCACGGCAGAAACCACCATCAGGCCGGTGGTAGCCGTGGCAGAAACCGCCATCAGACCGGTGGTTGCTGTGGCAGAAACCGCCATCAGGTCAGTTGTAGCCATCAGAAACCGGCAGAAACCGTCATCAGGTCGGTGGTAGCTGTGGCATAAACCGTCATCAGGCCGGTGGTAGCTGTGGCATAAACCGTCATCAGGCCGGTGGTAGCTGTGGCATAAACCGCCATCAGGCCGGTGGTAGCTGTGGCAGAAACCGCCATCAGGTCGGTGGTAGCTGTGGCATAAACCGTCATCAGGCCGGTGGTAGCTGTGGCAGAAACCGCCATCAGGTCAGTTGTAGCCATCAGAAACCGGCAGAAACCGTCATCAGGCCGGTGGTAGCTGTGGCAGAAACCGCCATCAGGTCAGTGGTAGCCACGTCAGAAACCGCCATCAGGTCAGTGGAAGCCGCCATCAAGCAGAACCCGCCATCAGGTCAGTGGTAGCCACGGCAGAAACCGCCATCAGGTCAGTGGTAGCCTCGGCAGAAACCGCCATCAGGTCGGTGGTAGCCTCGGCAGAAACCGCCATCAGGTCAGTGGTAGCTGCGGCAGAACCCGCCATCAGGTCGGTGGTAGCTGTGGCATAAACCGCCATCAGACCGGTGGTTGCTGTGGCAGAAACCGCCATCAGGTCAGTTGTAGCCATCAGAAACCGGCAGAAACCGTCATCAGGCCGGTGGTAGCTGTGGCAGAAACCGCCATCAGGTCAGTGGTAGCCACGTCAGAAACCGCCATCAGGTCAGTGGAAGCCGCCATCAAGCAGAACCCGCCATCAGGTCAGTGGTAGCCACGGCAGAAACCGCCATCAGGTCAATGGTAGCCGCGGCAGAAACCGCCATCAGGTCGGTGGTAGCCTCGGCAGAAACCGCCATCAGGTCAGTGGTAGCTGCGGCAGAACCCGCCATCAGGTCGGTGGTAGCTGTGGCATAAACCGCCATCAGACCGGTGGTTGCTGTGGCAGAAACCGCCATCAGGTCAGTTGTAGCCATCAGAAACCGGCAGAAACCGTCATCAGGCCGGTGGTAGCTGTGGCAGAAACCGCCATCAGGTCAGTGGTAGCCACGTCAGAAACCGCCATCAGGTCAGTGGAAGCCGCCATCAAGCAGAACCCGCCATCAGGTCGGTGGTAGCCTCGGCAGAAACCGCCATCAGGTCAGTGGTAGCTGTGGCAGAACCCGCCATCAGGTCGGTGGTAGCTGTGGCATAAACCGTCATCAGGCCGGTGGTAGCTGTGGCAGAAACCGCCATCAGGTCAGTTGTAGCCATCAGAAACCGGCAGAAACCGTCATCAGGCCGGTGGTAGCTGTGGCAGAAACCGCCATCAGGTCAGTGGTAGCCACGTCAGAAACCGCCATCAGGTCAGTGGAAGCCGCCATCAAGCAGAACCCGCCATCAGGTCGGTGGTAGCCTCGGCAGAAACCGCCATCAGGTCAGTGGTAGCTGCGGCAGAACCCGCCATCAGGTCGGTGGTAGCCACGGCAGAAACCGCCATCAGGTCAATGGTAGCTGTGGCAGAAACCGCCATCAGGTCGGTGGTAGCCGCGGCAGAAACCGCCATCAGGTCAGTGGTAGCTGCGGCAGAACCCGCCATCAGGTCGGTGGTAGCCACGGCAGAAACCGCCATCAGGTCAATGGTAGCTGTGGCAGAAACCGCCATCAGGTCGGTGGTAGCCGCGGCAGAAACCGCCATCAGGTCAATGGTAGCCGCGGCAGAAACCGCCATCAGGTCCGTGGTAGCAGTGGCAGAACCCGCCATCAAGCAGAACCCGCCATCAGGTCGGGGTTGCCGGCGCAGAACCCGCCATCAGGTCGGTGGTAGCCACGGCAGAACCCGCCATCATGTCGGTGGTAGCTGCGGCAGAACCCGTCATCAGGTCGGTGGTAGCTGCGGCAGAACCCGCCATCAGGTCGGCGGTAGCCGCGGCAGAACCCGCCATCAGGTCGGTGGTAGCCGCGGCAGAACCCGCCATCAGGTCAGTGGTAGCCGCGGCAGAACCCGCCATCAGGTCGGTGGTAGCCACGGCAGAACCCGCCATCAGGTGGAGTGGCTGAGTAGTAGTGGAAGAGTCATTGGCAGAACGACATTTTGTGGAAGATTGGTGGATGGGACATGTAGTAGAGGAGTGGTGGGTGGGGCAGGTAGTGGAGGAGTGGTGGGTGGGGCAGGTAGTAGAGGAGTGGTGGGTGGGGCAGGTAGTGGAGGAGTGGTGGGTGGGACATGGAGTGAATATCGATGAAGGGATCTCAAAGTAAGCGTCTCCCCCCGTGACCACCCATCCTTAAGCCACGGGACGCGCAGGTTGCGGCAAACAGCACAACGAGAATCATAGCACAGATATATGGCGAGGGAACTCAACACTCTTACAGTAACATCACTCTGCAGGCATCCACTCTAACGACCTTTGCAGGGATCGTCGACCTTGCGATTAAGTGTTTCCTTTCCCTCTGCCGAGTTTTTCTCTCGAGTTTGATTGTGGCCATTCATTTCGCAGCTGCTCCAAACACAACGAGGCCAAGATATTAACTTAAGACTCTCACGGAGGCCTTCGCTAAGTCGCCATCTTGAGCAAGACCAGGAGGAGGAGAGTGGGGGCGGGAGGGAGTGCGGGAGGAGGGGGGGGGTGGGGGTGTGCAAGAGAGGGCGGGACAGGGCTGTGGTACTTAAACATGGGGCCACGACCTCGCTGTTGTAAAGGGGTTGGGGTGAGGGGAGTAGCCTCTGCGCTTAGTGGATAACGTTTTCCATTTGCTCTAATCCCAGCCATAAATAACACCGCTAAATTATTCATCTCTTTGTTCTCCTGTTGCAGTGTAAAATTTGAAGGTGAAAATGAAATGGATTGTTGTGTCCCGTTGGCCGGGACTCGCTCTGTGTATGTGTGGCATGTGCTTGATGCTCGGAAGGATATAATATGTAATAGCCGTCTTAAAACGGCCATGACCTCCTGGTGCATTACGTCACTCGGACAATGGAGAGGTTGTCGTGTTATGCAGAAGCCCTCGCGTCATTCGACGAGACTTACAACCAAATTCATGTTCTGGGACTACTTAGTAACTTAGTGGCAACGCCTTTGACAGCTTGCACTTTCATGGGGATACATGTATGTCCGCCAGTCAAGGGGGGTCTCGGCGTTACTAGTACCTTCCTGAGCGTGGCTAATGGCTGTCTCTGCACCCCCATTTATCGCTCTTAAAAGTCCGTCACCGGCCACAGCTATACCTGGGGTTCACCCGCCGCCGCTCACCCACTGCCCCTCCCTGGCCGGGGGGTTATCGGGGGCCTGGAGGCAAACATCGGCCAGCGGGATGCCACTGACATGCAGTCCTGCTCAACATCAAAAGCACTGAATTCTCTCCCCCACCAGTGGAGGCGGCAGTAGTGCCGCAGACCCTCCCCGTTAAGCCATTCGGGAGGTGTACCACGCCGCGGTACTAAGGCGGGCAATTAACGGTTAACAACGGTTACCGCGATAACAACAAGCTATACGCATGAAGTGCATACTTCATCACCCGATCCGCCGCATCCTCAAAATCGGCAACTTTTAGATTGAAGGCTTTATAACTGGCTCACCGCTCGCGGAACATATAGCGTCCATTCATTCTGACCACGGTTCACCTTGGTCCTCGGGGGCCCCACAGCCATCCCTCCGCCCGGCTCAAGGGGGGCTCTTGGCCTACGCACGCCGCCCCGGCGCCACGTCCACAGGCCTCCCTGATACAGGTCTATCTCTCTCGGCCTCCCGCCCCTCGCGGGGACCCCTTGGTGCGGCCTCGGCCACCGGCCTCGCGCGCCGGCCTCCCCCACCGGCCTCGCCCACCGGCATGCGGTCTCAAGGGCTCTCGATGACTTACACGGGACCAACACCACGTGTCCCTGAGCCATGTCCCCGCGTATGTGGCAGCGCACGCCTTGGCAACTGCACCGTGGCAACAATCACCTAAGCAGCAGTCATTTGCGACCTTAGAAACAGTCATTTGCGACCTTAGCAACGTTCATTCACCTTGGCGACATTCATTCATCTTGGCGACATTCATTCACCTTGGCGACATTCATTCACCTTGGCGACATACACGTTCACACCGAACAGCTTACACCCACACCAATTATTTACAATAGTACCACATACCGTATCAACACACATTTTCACACTGTAGAAATATTTACCATGTTCAATCAACCATGAGCAAATGACGTGACAATCACACACGGTCGAGCTGTCAATCATTTTGAGTTTGTTCACTACTGTTCTAGTCCTACCTCATAAGACATAACGGTTCAAAGCAATTGTTCTGCAGTGTGTTCATGTCTCGTTTGCCTCTCTACCATGAAAACTTTCATCAATGTGACCTGTACCATTGCGGAAGTTTCCTTTCATATCTTCGCTATAACTTTACTATAACACCTCGCCCCACCTGGCCCGTTTTATGTGTGTGGGGGGGAACCGGTGATGTTCGTACAGTAGACCGAGTCAGAAATGCCGCTGTTTTTGTTATTTATAATGATACATAACACTTGGCAACTATCAGAACCTACGACACAATTTGCCCAGACAATTCCCTTTAAAAGCAGTTCATGGGGAAATTGCTGGGTCATCTGTTTCTCGCACAACCGTTATGACGTCATGCATCTCAAAACCCAGACCACAGGAACATGAGTAAATAACCCCAAACTCAACTGAAATTAGACAAGTATATGTGGTCACATCACTGGGGTCCCAAGTGCGACCGGCAGGCTCACGACCAGCCCTCCTATCTGGTTATATCAGGTGGAGCTGATGCGAGCATCCATCTTGGAGTAATTGCTCGATTAGCACACCAGGCACATGTCACTGAAACAAGCACGCTGCAGCCGGGGCTTTTCTTTTACGTCTTTGTGACAAGGCAATCAAAGCCAACCAGGCGAAAATTCCTACGCGCGCCGTGCGCTGCGTTGTACGGTCGGGAGCCTTCCGAGACGCTAGTTCTCGCGGAAGGGTGATTCATGGCGAGGGGTCGCCTTGAATGATGCAAGAGATCGGGGGCCGCTGCGATAGGGGCCACCCAGGCCCTGTTAACAGCTTCACAAATCCGGGAAGCCTTCTAGCTGCATGTGCTATGGATGGAGAGGCGTATGAAATGGAGGGGGGTGGAGGGGATGAAGCGTGGTCGGGTGGAATTGAAGCGATATGAACAGGATACATTGTGACCGATCCGAAAAGAATCAAATATGGCGGAGTACTGGTCAAAGGACCGCTCCGTGAAAGTGATAGGCCCTGTCAGACATCCCTGCCAATGATGAATGGAGGACGTAATATGCCGAACAGAAGACCGGAAGTAGGCCAAGAGGGAGGAGACCCGCCATTATTCAGCAGACGACATTTTGGGCTTCACTAAATCAAAGAAAAAGTTAATCGCCCGCTGAAAAAGTATTTGAATCGCCCCGTCAAGTTTTGAGTGACCGAGCACTGCAGTCAGCCTACCACTTGATCCCAATACAACCGCATAATAATCGGATTTTTTTAAATTCAAGTTCTTTTATTCGTTTCGCATGACATTGATAAAGTGCCATTGGTGGTATGCTGTGCATAGCGATCACATATATGTGACATAATACGTCTAACGGACCATCATCGGAGTCAGGCTAACTACCACCACCCACAAATGTCATTCAAATCCTGGGAGGAAGCACTACATATAGCTAGGTTTATACAGACTGCCGCCCAAATGACCCCTTGTTTCACGTTTGTTCTCTCAATCCCGGAGAAGAAATCTGCAATTTCTCTCCACGTGCTCATCTGAAACTAAAGTTCTAAATTACAGGTCTTGACTATATATTCCGGTTGATATCGAAAAGGTTCACACGCACCTCTGTCTTAATTTTTAATGTAATGCCCCCCCCCCCTAACCGTCCCAGGGATTCAAACCAACCCACCACGTACACAACCAAACCACTCACTTAGACTAACGCACCAAACCTGCGGACTGATGGCATGATCTGCCGTGCCCCCCCCCCCACCCGCCTCCCTCCCCCCCAGCTCCCCCTTCTCTGTCCTCTCCCTCAGCCAAGCTGGTCGATCGCCCCGCGCTGTTAAAGCTGACCGGGTGAATAAAACATGGAGCTTGTCGGTGTATTTCAAGGCGATGGACTGAGGAGTGAGGAAAAATAGCACCAAAAATCGCGAGAAAGCTGCCGAGAACAAGAGCAGTTGGATGCGTCAATTGCTGGTAAATTTCCCTCCGCGCGCCCAACGCTGCGGAATGTCACGTGATTATTTAAACGCTAAATGTCCCCCTATCACGTCACGGGACCGAAGGCTGGGGCTTCTGGGAAGGCCGAGATGTCTTCCTTTCCAGTTCAACCGTCTGTGGAGATGCAGTGTGACAGTGTGTGGGGATGAAGTGTGACGGTGTGTGGGGATGAAGTGTGACGGTGTGTGGGGATGAAGTGTGGCGGTGTGTGGGGATGAAGTGTGACGGTTTGTGGGGATGAAGTGTGACGGTGTGTGGGGATGAAGTGTGACGGTGTGTGGGGATGCAGTGTGACGGTGTGTGGGGATAAAGTGTGACGCTGTGTGGGGTTGAAGTGTGACGGTGTGTGGGGATGCAGTGTGACGGTGTGTGGGGATGAAGTGTGACGCTGTGTGGAGATGAAGTGTGACGGTGTGTGGAGATGAAGTGTGACGGTGTGTGGAGATGAAGTGTGACGCTCTGTAGGGATGAAGTGTGACGGTGTGTGGGGATGAAGTGTGACGGTGTGTGGGGATGCAGTGTGACGGTGTGTGGGGATGAAGTGTGGCGGTGTGTGGGGATGAAGTGTGACGGTGTGTGGGGATGCAGTGTGACGGTGTGTGGGGATGAAGTGTGACGGTGTGTGGGGATGAAGTGTGACGGTGTGTGGGGATGAAATGTAACGGTGTTTGGGGATGAAGTGTGACGGTTTTTGGGGATGCAGTGTGACGGTGCGTGGGGATGAAGTGATCGCGACCACGGGAGATCGGGATCGCGACCACGGGAGATCGGGGTCGCGACCACGGGAGATCGGGGTCGCGACCACGGGAGATCGGGATCGCGACCACGGGAGATCGGGATCGCGACCACGGGAGATCGGGATCGCGACCACGGGAGATCGGGATCGTGACTACGGGAGATCGGGATCGCGACCACGGGAGATCGGGGTCGCGACCACGGGAGATCGGGATCGCGACCAGGGGAGATCGGGATCGCGACCACGGGAGATCGGGATCGCGACCACGGGAGATCGGGATCGCGACCACGGAAGATCGGGATCGCGACCACGGGAGATCGGGGTCGCGACCACGGGAGATCGGGATCGCGACCACGGGAGATCGGGATCGCGACCACGGGAGATCGGGATCGCGACCACGGGAGATCGGGATCGCGACCACGGGAGATCGGGATCGCGACCACGGGAGATCGGGGTCGCGACCACGGGAGATCGGGATCGCGACCACGGGAGATCGGGATCGCGACCACGGGAGATCGGGATCGCGACCACGGGAGATCGGGGTCGCGACCACGGGAGATCGGGATCGCGACCAGGGGAGATCGGGATCGCGACCACGGGAGATCGGGATCGCGACCAGGGGAGATCGGGGTCGCGACCACGGGAGATCGGGATCGCGACCAGGGGAGATCGGGATCGCGACCACGGGAGATCGGGGTCGCGACCACGGGAGATCGGGATCGCGACCACGGGAGATCGGGATCGCGACCACGGGAGATCGGGGTCGCGACCACGGGAGATCGGGGTCGCGACCAGGGGAGATCGGGATCGCGACCACGGGAGATCGGGATCGCGACCACGGGAGATCGGGGTCGCGACCACGGGAGATCGGGATCGCGACCAGGGGAGATAGGGATCGCGACCACGGGAGATCGGGATCGCGACCACGGGAGATCGGGGTCGCGACCACGGGAGATCGGGGTCGCGACCACGGGAGATCGGGATCGCGACCAGGGGAGATCGGGATCGCGACCACGGGAGATCGGGATCGCGACCACGGGAGATCGGGATCGCGACCACGGGAGATCGGGATCGCGACCACGGGAGATCGGGATCGCGACCACGGGAGATCGGGATCGCGACCACGGGAGATCGGGATCGCGACCACGGGAGATCGGGATCGCGACCACGGGAGATCGGGATCGCGACCAGGGGAGATCGGGATCGCGACCACGGGAGATCGGGATCACGACCACGGGAGATCGGGATCGCGACCACGGGAGATCGGGATCGCGACCAGGGGAGATCGGGATCGCGACCACGGGAGATCGGGATCGCGACCACGGGAGATCGGGATCGCGACCACGGGAGATCGGGATCGCGACCACGGGAGATCGGGGTCGCGACCACGGGAGATCGGGGTCGCGACCACGGGAGATCGGGGTCGCGACCACGGGAGATCGGGATCGCGACAACGGGAGATCGGGATCGCGACCACGGGAGATCGGGATCGCGACCACGGGAGATCGGGATCGCGACAACGGGAGATCGGGATCGCGACCACGGGAGATCGGGATCGCGACCACGGGAGATCGGGATCGCGATCATACCGGTGTAACAGGCTTTAACATCATATATTATTCATCATTGGCATGCCATACGTTCACTTTTCATTCTCTGACTTGGTGGCACCGTAAATTTTTTCACGTCACCATGGCCACCTGATTTCACATCATTTCATTCGTCAATCACTTCATACTCATCCCTCATTGGTCATTACTTGGAGGTGACATGTGACGCAGGCTTTTGTATCCTGGGTACGATCACTTGGTCGTGATCCGTCGCCGTTGCCACGTCGCTAACGGCTTGACAGTTTGTTTATTTACCTGTCGTACACAATCATAAAACCACGTATTATAATGGTATCTCAGTTTATATCATTATGTCGGACAAAAGTCCTTAACTAGAATTCAGTTATATTTTGTAGCAGCGTTTTATGAACGCCTGCACTTGCTCGTGATCCGTCGCCGTTGGCACGTCGCTAACGGCTTGACTCTTTGTTTATATACCTGTCGTTTCTATTACCAGGTGTAATAATAAAACTACCCGAATCTACGCTTGGACTATGTTCTCTATGTCCGCCCGTCGATAACTTCAGTGACGGCAGCAACGGCTACCAAAACTGTCACACTGGCTTACCGCGGATGAGGCCGGGGTGTGTTGGGACTAGAGTCAATCGTTCATCACCCCCGGCATATGGCTCCTTGGTCCTCCCCATAGAAGTGTAAACTCCCAACTCACCATCCTCACATAACTGCACTGCGTAACGTCTAGTTCCATTTAAACGTGATGTAATGACATGTAATGCGCATGGTGTAATGACATGTAATGCGCGAGGTGCAATGACATGTAATGCGCGTGGTGTAATGACATGTCATGCGCGTGGTGTAATGACATGTAATGCGCGTGGTGTAATAACATGTAATGCGCGTGGTGTAATGACATGTAATGTGCGTGGTGTAATGACATGTCATGCGCGCGCTGTAATGACATGTAATGCGCGCGGTGTAATGACATGTCATGCGCGTCAAATAGTCGTTTTGGTATTGCGTTCTCTGCGTCGACGTCCGAATGACTGATCACCACGGACCGCAACTTTACCAGTGACAAAACGTCAACACAAATCGCTGTCCACGTGCATGGGATGGAAGAGAGGGTGGAAGTCGATGGGATGGGAGAGAGGGGGGACGTGGGAGCATTGATAGCTTGTGGGAGCGGGGGGGGGGGCGCCGGGGAATTGTCCTGTAGGTAACATATACACACGAGGATGGGGGGGGGGGGGGGCAGGGGGGTTCTGACCCGCTCTAACCTCGGGGTCAGCACTTGATCGGCGGGGCATACTGTCATAACTCTGCCACAGTGGCCCATTGCGAAGGGGCTATGGCCCAATAATTGATTGGCTCTGGGGACTGGAAGCAGCGGCCGGGGACTCATTCAACAACTCACAGTCAATTGGGATAATTCTATTGTTGGGGATGGCATTACCGGGCCTCTGACCGCACCAGACATGAGCAGACTTTTAATTAAAGGTCATAACTCAAGTGAATGAACCAATGGATCCCCGTCATCCCAATGTGTGTCCTTACATGGACATATCCCCGCCGCCCCTCCGCCCCCCTCCCCTTTTCGTTGACTCCCGACCGGAGCCGGCGCCCTGTGTCCCGGTGCGCCGCCAGACACTCAAATCACAGAGCGGCTCCCTCCAGTTCTCACAACCGTGGAAATATTTAGGACTTCCGGTCAGAGGTCACGTGACGGAGCGTCCCCCCGACGGTGCCGCCATCTGCCGTACCGTACAGTGGGCCGCGGGGGGGCAGCCCTCCCGCTCCCGGTCTGAGGTCGGCAACCCCTTATGGACGAGGACGCTCTACCCCAAGCTTTATTTATCGAAGCCATTGATGTATCGAGGCACAATATGATGGTAAATCTAACGGTAAGTTGGCAATACGTCCATAATAGATGCACCCCCCCCCCCCCAACTCCCCCTCTAGAGTCTAGAGATTGCAGAACAACAGAGGCGGTACTTGTTAAGTAGTCAATTCGGAAGCACGTGCAAAAAACTTGTGGTTGCCATTGGTGACAGCCGGGGTCAACGACCTATTTGATTTTTTGATGGGTAAGGAAATCAATGCGCCGCACAGGAAGTTGATGTTAAAAACGGTCGCGAAATAATTATAATTGCGATACGAAGAATAAGTGTTATTACCTTTCTGATTGTGTACTGGCCGGTTTGCACCATCTGTCCAATACATACTGTTGATGACAATTGTAATGTTTAAATCCAGAAGTAAATGTCCTTAGTAAAACGCTAACCGAAAGTTGCGTACGCATAATTTATCAATGAATAATACATATACCATATATTTATGCATTTAACAGGAATGTCCGCATGGGATTATAACCATTGGTGTGTCCATAAAAGAAAGCCCCTGCACTGACACAGCCATGCCACTTGCAACTCCATTTTTGTCATGGTCTGCTATTCCAGGCCGACTCGGGAAGACGGACTTTTTACTAGACTGGGTTGTAGATTTCTTGGAGCCTGCACGTGCTAACCTGCACTAAACATAGAAATCTAACTGTGATAACTGACTAATAAAATAAATATACAAAAACAGAACAAAGCAAAACAACCTTTATTTATTTATGGCCTAAGCAAAACATCCAGCGGGGGGCTCCAGTAATGAGCAAGGGAATCTCTTCATATTATATGCAGAGCCTTCTAGGAAGACTGAAGGGCCTAGACGTCGATACACCTGGCTCGCCACTCCACTTATCGTGTGACTACAAGTGGCAGATAACCTACTTGTACTCGTTTAGGAGACGTTGGGGCGTTGGGACGAAAAACTAGAAACTTTTTGGGAGGCAGCGCCGACTCAGCATCAGACACTCAACAAGTGTTTCTGCCGGGCGCATCTTGAAGTGTCACCCCCGGCGTACCTAGACTTGCTCACTTAGACCCCACATCTCGGTGTTTAGGTGTAGGCACCACGTGTCGGTGTACATACGACATATAACCGACACATGTAGGCCTATCACTACTGATTAACGATAATTCTCCATCACGGAATTCGAGAAATGCAGAGATGTAACGTTATATAAGGCAGTAAAATACACAGGGACATGCCAATGCTAACGTTCCAATCTCCACAAACCGTGTATGAGAACTACTACGCTATGGTAAGCACTATGACCTTTTACCATTGTACTACACAACCAAATGAATCCATGACGTCCGTGTTTGCAGTCACTGCTTACTCTAGTAGGTTCTTTCCACTTGAAAAAAACGGTACTTCATCTTATTTTAATAATCAGAAAAAACTCTTGGTTTGTCGATTCCTGTACACAAGGTATTAACCTTTCATTGGTCCAAATGTGGATCGACACAACACAAGGGAAAGTTCAATATACTTGGCGTAGTGGCTGGAGGTGGAAAGCACGGCTCGTACCCACTTACTCTGAAGTAAAGTATTTATCACAAAACTCCAACTTGAGGAGTCCCTTGTAGTACAGATGTCTCCATATCTCGTGAACTCAAGAGGTCCATCAAGGCAGTAGCTGACATAAACGAGCAGTAATTAAACGGGAATTGATTTCGGATGCAAGAGAAAAGAGTTTCCAAGAGATCGAGATTCAATGGCCGCAGGTGTCGGCCTCAAGACGAGTCATCGGTGGGCAGCGGATCGTTAGCGCTGACAGATCTCCTTGACGCCGCCAGCTGCGGGGGTTTCCCTTGTGGTCTGGACGCGGACAACCACGCGGACAACCACGCGGGGTGTGGGTGTGGGGTGTGTGTGTGGGGGGGGGGGGGAGGGGGGCTCCTCGCCCCAGGGGGTGGGACCCAGAGGGAGACAAGTCCCGACCTAGTAGGGGAGATCTCCGTCCATATCCACTTCAAGGACGACCAGATCCCACCGACCGCTGCTGCCCCCTGGGCGCCACTGCTGCCCCCTATCGGCCGCTGCTGCCCCCTATCGGCCGCGGCTGCCCCCTCCCGGCCGCTGCTGCCCCCTATCGGCCGCTGCTGCCCCCTATCGGCCGCTGCTGCCCCCTCCCGGCCGCTACTGCCCCCTATTGGCCGCTGCTGCCCCCTATTGGCCGCTGCTGCCCCCTATCGGCCGCTGCTGCCCCAATCGGCTGCTGCTGCCCCCTATCGGCTGCCGTCATGACTTGTGATTGGGGCCCGTACGTTGCCCGACGCATCCCTCTCAGGTATTGACATTCTAAATGGATTGATGACAGCTGCTGAAACAGTCCTGTCCGTGTGCTGCCCGCTGTGGAGGCCCCGGGGTGAGGTCAGGAAGGTCAGTGACTGGGGGGTGAGGCGGGGGCGAGGCTGTGGAGGGATGGTGGTGGTGGTGGGGGGGGGGGAGGGTGGAGGCTTGAGGCAGAGGAACGCCACTTAGGTGGAATGGACCGTCTACCGCGACTGACTCATTCGGAAGCATTTGGGAAAGTATAAGTACCCTTGCCATTTGAATTATTTAGCTTTTGAATTTTACAAATTATTTCTCATCAAAGAGAAGCTTCTTGTCCGGCTTTGACTCGGACCACTCCCAACGTACATGTGATCAGCGCAAAGTCACACGAATCCCCTCCAAACGTGTTTTCAGCCAATAAAGGGATGGGTTAGGAGTTGCCTGAAAACAAGACGTTGCAGTCGTAAGACAGTTAGGGGATGTAACGTCTGAACTCATCCACCCCGGCCTCTGTTAGCAATACCTATTTTGTGCAAAATATCGAAACACTCACCTGTTAGACGAAATGTGAAATTGCACAAATATTCCTCAATCAAGAATGATGCATGGGCCCACGACGTTAAAGAAATGTCATCACAGATATATGTGTATTTGCCTAGTTTTGCATGTACGAAATTAAAAGATTTCATGAGCAGCCATGATACATTCTTCACACTCAATCAACAGGTGGCGTTAAAACGTTGTTGATTGGTAGAGATGTAAGCGATGTTTAGTTTGCAGGACGTTGTTCGCGGCGAAATGAATGATATGCGAGGCAAGGCTATTCTCTATACCCCTTCTTACAAGTCTCGCTGTGACAAAAACATGGCACAAAAAGACAAGCCCATATGCAGGCTATTGTTTATCCGAAATTGCTCACAGATTGCTACTACATTGACTCTTCTTTATTCCCCTGCTCCTGCTCCTGGCGTCGCGCTAGACGTCTGGCCGCGAGTCTACGTCCTCGTCTATTCCAGAAATCATATTCTTTGGACATTTCCGACAGTCGCGCACCTAGAGTTCTGGGTTCTCTGATGTCCTTATCCCTGGTGAATTTGGGACATGCTTTGTGTCCCCTCTATGGTTAGTAAGGAATGCTTAAAAACATGGTTCTTTTATTCAATTGTGACTCAAGTTAAGCAAACAAAGTGGACCGCAATACCCAAGGAAAATGATTCATGTCAATATTTATATATCATTATTTACTCATCTAGAATGAGTCTATCCATAAATAAATAAACATTTCCATTATGCCATCATGTTGTCGGTATCGTGGCATGAATTATACCACGTGTCAGGGACGACGAGAGTAAATTTAACGCGTAATGTGAATAGGGCTATACAGTTCTCGCGATCGGGCCGCGAGACTTCAGTTTTGGGGACAAACAGACACACGTACTCCATGTTGAAGTATAGGCAGCTATAACTCAATTTCTTTCCAGGTTTATTCTAAAGACTATGAGTACCATTTCACTAAACATGGCTATGGGAGATATACGTTAAAATATTTGGAGCCGATGAAGCGCAGAACTTTGGGAATATACATGGAAAAATCCGTCTTCAAAACACTCGAAAGTTAAAAATAACGTTCTAAATGTAGCCCTGCACCCAGGCTTTCGCAAGTTCACTAAACAGCGAGTGACGTCACAGGGTTTCACGTGCCTCCGAGGTAACAAAAATGGCGAGAGCAAGTGATCGACTTAACCATTCCGCTGTCAAAATGTGCAATGCATGGAGTAACAACACACGGGTGCGTCATTAATCCACATGGTAAAGATAAAATAAGACCAGTTGGATGTTTTCGTATCACTTTTGGATCACAAAAAGACCAAGTTTCTTCATTTTTGTAAGTTTTCTGTTTGAAGCGTTGCGCCAACGTTGTCACCGGGGAGAATTAGTGTGACGTCATAATGCCTCGTTTTCGTAGGAAATGCAAAAAAACGTCAGTCTCTCAGTCGTATTGTCCCGTCGTAACAAATATTTGTCATTGTGATTGCTCAAACGAATAAAAAATATGTCGTCTGTCCGTTTTGTGAAGCTATATTTCTTAAATATTTTTAATCATATCGCTAGGCCTTCCGCAATATACCCACCCCTCGGCGCCTGGCTTTTGCGCAGGTAGTCTGGTTCCCAGTCTCTCTCTTTGCGTAACATACACGTCACGCCTACGTCACAGATAGTCAGGATACCAGTGTGCGCAGAGATTCTAAACTAGTTCCGAACACGTGCTTCGTTTGTTTGTCCCCAAAATGAGTAAACCGGAAGTCTAAGCGAACGAGATTTTATAGCCCTATTATATCGTGCGTCACCTCTAGTAAAATAACTTGTGTACCTGCCGCTAAGGACACGGAAAAAAAGCATCATGGCGGCGCGTGGAAGTAGATAACTTTTTTATTTAAAAACTTCGCAAATACACGTTTATCTGTGATTACACTTCTTTAACATCATGCGCTCATGCATCACTCTGGATTGAGGAATATTTGTGCAATTTCACATCTAGTCTAACAGGTGAGTGTTTCGATATTTTGCACAAAATAGGTATTGCTAACAGAGGCCGGGGCGGATGAGTTCAGACGTTACAATGTCGTCCCATCCCTTAACTGTCTTACGAATATAACGTGTTGTTTTCAGGCCAGGTTGGGAGGAGCGTCTCTGGCCGTGCAGTAGGCTGGCTCTCTCATTTACGGCGCTATTTCCCTCAATGACATCCTCTATCTATAGCACTCAGAGGCAGGATGCCATAAAGGCGGCCTGCATACCTTACAGAACACACTATGTTAGGCAAAGGAGTACTGATACCCAGCAAAACTACAGGGAAGCAATATGACGAGGGAAGTCTCCCCTTACCCAACCCTCACTCACCCATCCCCACCACCCCTGCCATCACTCTCCCAGGCCTTACCACCCCTACACTCACCCACCTATCTCCCACCACCGCTACCCTTAATCACCCAAACCCCACCTCCCCTACCCTCACTCACCCAAACCACACCACCCCTACCCCCACTCACCCAAACCCCACCAACCCTGACCTCACTCACCCAAACCCCACCACCCCTGCTATCACTCACCCAAACCTTACCACCCCTACCCTCACCCACCCATCCCCACCACCCCTACCCTCACTCACCCAAACCCCACCACCCCTACTCTCACTCACCCAAACCCCATCCCCCCTCCCCTTACCCACCCAAACCCCACCACCCCAACCCACACTCACCCAAACCCCGCCACTTCTACACTGACTCAACCATCCCCCGCCATCCCTACACTCACTCACTCATCCCGCACCACCCATACCCTCACTCACCCTATTAACACCACCCCAACCCTCACCCACCCAAACCCCACCACCCCTACCCTCACTTACCCAACCCCCCCCCACCCTCACTCACCCAAACCCCACCACCCCTGCTATCACTCACCCAAACCTTACCACCCCTACCCTCACCCACCCATCCCCACCACCCCTACCCTCACTCACCCAAACCCCACCACCCCTACTCTCACTCACCCAAACCCCACCCCCCCTCCCCTTACCCACCCAAACCCCACCACCCCAACCCACACTCACCCAAACCCCGCCACTTCTACACTGACTCAACCATCCCCCGCCATCCCTACACTCACTCACTCATCCCGCACCACCCATACCCTCACTCACCCTATTAACACCACCCCAACCCTCACCCACCCAAACCCCACCACCCCTACCCTCACTTACCCAACCCCCCCCCACCCTCACTCACCCAAACCCCACCACCCATTCCCTCACTCACCCAAACCCCCCCCCACCCCGACCCTCACTCACCCAAACCCCACCACCCCTAACCTCACTCAACCCCCCCCCTCCCGCTACCCTCACTACCACCTATCCTGCCCACTCCACGCTCTCATCACCCAACCCCAGGGCCTTCCGTATGACCTTGGCCTTGACCTTAATATATTGTTCGTAGGGAAACGAGATTTGGCCTCCACAGTTGGTTCGCTGGCTAGTTTAAGGGAGGGAGGATTGGGAGGTGTGGGGGGGGGGGGGCGCAGGAGATTGGGAGGTGGGGGGAGAGGGTTATCAAAGGCCGTCTGAGCCTCTCGTACAATAGTCAAGGATAGCCTCGAGCCATCACTACATACACTCAACCCAGTGAAATCATCGAATGAGGGTAATTCTCACCCCTGCAGCGAAGAAGAAATCCACTGAAAGCACCATTTCCGTTTTGGTTTATCTCAATGTACCAGAACGAAGCGATACCAGGGAGCGACAGACCTTCCCTCTCTAGGCTAGAGACCTTCCCTCTCTAGGCTAAAGACCTTCCCTATCTGGGCTAGATAGCTTCCCTCTCAAGGTTAGAGACCTTCCCTCTCTAGGCGAGAGACCTTCCCTCTCTAGGCTAGATACCTTCCCTCTCTAGGCTAGAGAACTTTCCTCTCTAGGCTAGAGCCCTCCCCTCCCTGGGCTAGAGACCTTCGCTCTCTGGGCTCGAGACCTTCCCGCTCTAGGCTAGAGACCGTCCCTCTCTGGGCTGGAGACCTTCCAGCTATCGGCTAGAGACCTTCCCTCCCTGGGCTAGAGACCTTCCCGCTCCAGGCTAGAGACCTTCTCTCTCTGGGCTAGAGACCTTCCCTCTCTGGGCTAGAGACCGTCCCTCTCTAGGCTAGAGACTTTTCCTCCCTGGGCTAGATACATTCCCTCTCAGCTAGAGAGCTTCCCTCTCTAGGCTAGAGACCTTCCCTCTCTGCTAGAGACCTTCCCGCCCAAGGCTAGAGACCGTCCCTCTCTGGGCTGGAGACCTTCCCTCTATCGGCTAGAGACCTTCTCTCCCTGGGCTAGAGACCTTCCCGCTCCAGGCTAGAGACCTTCCCTCTCTGGGCTACAGACCTTCCCTCTCTGGGCTAGAGACCGTCCCTCTCTAGGCTAGAGACTTTTCCTCTCTGGGCTAGATACATTCCCTCTCAGCTAGAGACCTTCCCTCTCTAGGCTAGAGACCTTCCCTCTCTGCTAGAGATCTTCCCTCTCTAGGCTAGAGACCTTCCCTCTCTGGGCTAGAGACCGTCCCGATCAGGGCTAGATACCTTCCCTCTCCGAGCTAGAGATATTCCCTCTCTGGGCTAGAGACCTTCCCTCTCTGGGCTAGAGACCTTCCCTCCCTGGGCTAGAAACCTTCCCTCTCTGGGCTAGAGACCTTCCCTCTCTGCTAGAGACCTTCCCTCTCTAGGCTAGATATCTTCCCTCTCTGGGCTAGAGACCGTCCCGCTCTGGGCTAGATACCTTCCCTCTCTGGGCTAGAGACCTTCCCTCTCCGGGCTAGAGACCTTCCCTCTCTGGGCTAGAGACCGGGCTAGATACCTTCCCTCTCTGGGCTAGAGACCTTCCCTCTCTGGGCTAGAGACCTTCCCTCTCTGGGCTTGAGACCTTCCCTCTCTAGGCTAGAGACCTTCCCTCTCCGAGCTAGAGACCTTCCCTCTCTGGGCTAGAGACCTTCCCTCTCAGGGCTAGAGACCTTCCCTCTCTGGGCTAGATACCTTCTCTCTCTGGGCTAGAGACCTTCCCTCTCTGGGCTAGATACCTTCCTTCTCTGGGCTAGAGACCTTCGTTCTATGGGCTAGCCACCTTCTGGCACTAGGCTAGAGACCTTCCCTCACAGGGCTAATGACCTTTTTGCCGTAGGCTACACACCTTCCCTCTCTGGGCTAGAGACCTTCCCTCTCTGGGCTACAGACCTTCCCTCTCTGGCCTAGAGACCCTCCCTCTCTGGGTTAGATACCTTCCCTCTCTGGGCTAGAGACCTTCCCTCTCTGGGCTACAGACCTTTCCTCTCTGGGCTAGAGACCTTCCCTCTCTGGGCTAGAGACCTACCCACTCTGGGCTAGAGACCTTCCCTCTCTGGGCTAGAGATCCTCCCTCTCTGGGCTAGAGACCCTCCCTCTCTGGGCTAGAGACCTTCCCTCTCTGGGCTAGAGACCTTCCCTCTCTGGGCTAGAGACCTTCCCTCTCTGGGCTAGAGACCCTCCCTCTCTGGGCTAGAGACCTTTGCTCTCTGGGCTAGTGACCTTCGCTCCCTGGGCTAGACACCTTCTGGCACTAAGCTAGTGACCTTCCCTCACAGGGCTAATGACCTTCTTGCTGTAGGCTACAGACCTTCCCTCTCTGGGCTAGAGAACCTCCCTCTCTGGGCTAAAGACCTTCTCTCTCTGGGCTAGATACCTTCCCTCTCTGGGCTAGAGACCTTCCCTCTATGGGGCAGAGACCTTCCCTCTCTGGGCTAGAGACCTTCCCTCTCTGGGCTACAGACCTTCCCTCTCTGGGCTACAGACCTTCCCTCTCTGGGCTAGAGCCCCTCCCTCTCTGGGCTAAAGACCTTCCCTCTCTGGGCTAGAGAACCTCCCTCTCTGGGCTAAAGACCTTCTCTCTCTGGGCTAGATACCTTCCCTCTCTGGGCTAGAGACCTTCCCTCTATGGGGCAGAGACCTTCCCTCTCTGGGCTAGAGACCTTCCCTCTCTGGGCTACACACCTTCCCTCTCTGGGCTACAGACCTTCCCTCTCTGGGCTAGAGCCCCTCCCTCTCTGGGCTAAAGACCTTCTCTCTCTGGGCTAGATACCTTCCCTCTCTGGGCTAGAGACCTTCCCTCTATGGGCCAGAGACCTTCCCTCTCTGGGCTAGAGACCTTCCCTCTCTGGGCTAGATACCTTCCCTCTCTGGGCTAGATACCCTCCCTCTCTGGGCTAGAAACCTTCCCTCTCTGGGCTAGAGACCTTCCCTCTCTGCTAGAGACCTTCCCTCTCTAGGCTAGATATCTTCCCTCTCTGGGCTAGAGACCGTCCCGCTCTGGGCTAGATACCTTCCCTCTCTGGGCTAGAGACCTTCCCTCTCCGGGCTAGAGACCTTCCCTCTCTGGGCCTTCCCTCTCTGGGCTAGAGACCTTCCCTCTCTGGGCTAGAGACCTTCCCTCTCTGGGCTTGAGACCTTCCCTCTCTAGGCTAGAGACCTTCCCTCTCCGAGCTAGAGACCTTCCCTCTCTGGGCTAGAGACCTTCCCTCTCAGGGCTAGAGACCTTCCCTCTCTGGGCTAGATACCTTCCCTCTCTGGGCTAGAGACCTTCCCTCTCTGGGCTAGATACCTTCCTTCTCTGGGCTAGAGACCTTCGTTCTATGGGCTAGCCACCTTCTGGCACTAGGCTAGAGACCTTCCCTCACAGGGCCAATGACCTTTTTGCCGTAGGCTACACACCTTCCCTCTCTGGGCTAGAGACCTTCCCTCTCTGGGCTACAGACCTTCCCTCTCTGGCCTAGAGACCCTCCCTCTCTGGGTTAGATACCTTCCCTCTCTGGGCTAGAGACCTTCCCTCTCTGGGCTACAGACCTTTCCTCTCTGGGCTAGAGACCTTCCCTCTCTGGGCTAGAGACCTACCCACTCTGGGCTAGAGACCTTCCCTCTCTGGGCTAGAGATCCTCCCTCTCTGGGCTAGAGACCCTCCCTCTCTGGGCTAGAGACCTTCCCTCTCTGGGCTAGAGACCTTCCCTCTCTGGGCTAGAGACCTTCCCTCTCTGGGCTAGAGACCCTCCCTCTCTGGGCTAGAGACCTTTGCTCTCTGGGCTAGTGACCTTCGCTCCCTGGGCTAGACACCTTCTGGCACTAAGCTAGTGACCTTCCCTCACAGGGCTAATGACCTTCTTGCTGTAGGCTACAGACCTTCCCTCTCTGGGCTAGAGAACCTCCCTCTCTGGGCTAAAGACCTTCTCTCTCTGGGCTAGATACCTTCCCTCTCTGGGCTAGAGACCTTCCCTCTATGGGCCAGAGACCTTCCCTCTTTGGGCTAGAGACCTTCCCTCTCTGGGCTAGATACCTTCCCTCTCTGGGCTAGATACCCTCCCTCTCTGGGCTAGAGACCTTCCCTCTCTGGGCTAGAGACCTTCCCTCTCTGGGCTAGAGACATTCGCTCTCTGGGCTAGAGACCTTCCCTCTCTGGGCTAGAGACCTTCCCTCTCTGGGCTAGAGACCTTCCCTCTCTGGGCTAGAGACCCTCCCTCTCTGGGCTAGAGACCTTCCCTCTCTGGGCTAGAGACCTTCTCTCTCTGGGCTAGAGACCGTCCCCCTCTGGGCTAGAGACCTTCCTTCTATGGGCCAGAGACCCTCCCTCTCTGGGCTAGAGACCTTCCCTCTATGGGCCAGAGACCCTCCCTCTCTGGGCTAGAGACCTTCCCTCTCTGGGCTAGAGCCCCTCCCTCTCTGGGCTAGAGACCCTCCCTCTCTGGGCTAGAGACTTTCCCTCTCTGGGCTAGCGACCTCCCCTCTCTGGGCTAGAGACCCTCCCTCTCTGGGCTAGAGACCCTCCCTCTCTGGGCTAGAGACCTTCCCTCTCTGGGCTAGAGACCCTCCCTCTCTGGGCTAGAGACCCTCCCTCTCTGGGCTAGAGACCTTCCCTCTCTGGGCTAGAGACCTTCCCTCTCTGGGCTAGAGACCTTCCCTCTCTGGGCTAGAGACCTTCACTCTATGCTAGAGACCCTCCCTCTCTGGGCTAGAGACCTTCCCTCACTGGGCTAGAGACCTTCCCTCTCTGGGCTAGAGACCTTCCCTCTCTGGGCTAAAGACCTTCCCTCTATGGGCTAGAGACCTTCCCTCTCTGGGCTAAAGACCTTCCCTCTCTGGGCTAGAGACCTTCCCTCTCTGCAAAAGACCCTCCCTCTCTGGGCTAGAGACCTTCCCTCTCTGGGCTAGAGACCTTCCCTCTCTGGGCTAGAGACCCTCCCTCTCTGGGCTAGAGACCTTCCCTTTCTGGGCTAGAGACCTTCCCTCTCTGGGCTAGAGACCCTCCCTCTCTGGGCTAGAGACCCTCCCTCTCTGGGCTAAAGACCTTCCCTCTCTGGGCTAGAGACCTTCCCTCTCTGGGCTAAAGACCTTCCCTCTCTGGGCTAAAGACCTTCCCTCTCTGGGCTAGAGACCCTCCCTCTCTGGGCTAGAAACCCTCCCTCTCTGGGCTAGAGACCTTCCCTCTCTGGGCTAGAGACCCTCCCTCTCTGGGCTAGAGACCTTCCCTCTCTGGGCTAAAGACCTTCCCTCTCTGGGCTAGAGACCTTCCCTCTCTGGGCTAAAGACCTTCCCTCTCTGGGCTAAAGACCTTCCCTCTCTGGGCTAGAGACCCTCCCTCTCTGGGCTAGAGACCCTCCCTCTCTGGGCTAAAGACCTTCCCTCTTCGGGCTAAAGACCTTCCCTCTCTAGGCTAAAGACCTTCCCTCTCTGGGCTAGAGACCCTCCCTCTCTGGGCTAGAAACCCTCCCTCTCTGGGCTAGAGACCCTCCCTCTCTGGGCTAGAGACCTTCCCTCTCTGGGCTAAAAACCTTTCCTCTCTGGGCTAGAGACCTTCCCTCTCTGGGCTAAAGACCTGCCCTCTCTGGGCTAGAGACCTTCACTCTCTGGGCTAGAGACCCTCCCTCTCTGGGCTAGAGACCCTTCCTCTCTGGGCTAGAGACCTTCCCTCTCTGGGCTAGAGACCCTCCCTCTCTGGGCTAGAGACCTTCCCTCTCTGGGCTAGAGACCCTCCCTCTCCGGGCTAGAGACCCTCCCTCTCTGGGCTAGAGACCCTCCCTCTCTGGGCTAGAGATCCTCCCTCTCTGGGCTAGAGACCCTTCCTCTCTGGGCTAGAGACCCTCCCTCTCTGGGCTAGAGACCTTCCCTCTCTGGGCTAGAGACCATCCCTCTCTGGGCTAGAGACCCTCCCTCTCTGGGCTAGAGACCGTCCCTCTCTGGGCTAGAGACCCTCCCTCTCTGGGCTAGAGACCTTCCCTCTCTGGGCTAGAGACCCTCCCTCTCTGGGCTAGAGACCCTCCCTCTCTGGGCTAGAGACCTTCCCTCTCTGGGCTAGAGACCCTCCCTCTCTGGGCTAGAGACCTTCCCTCTCTGGGCTAGAGACCCTCCCTCTCTGGGCTAGAGACCTTTCCTCTGGGCTAGAGACCTTCCCTCTCTGGGCTAGAGACCCTCCCTCTCTGAGCTAGAGACCCTCCCTCTCTGGGCTAGAGACCCTCCCTCTCTGGGCTAGAGACCCCCCCTCTCTGGGCTAGAGACCTTCCCTCTCTGGGCTAGAGACCCTCCCTCTCTGGGCTAGAGACCCTCCCTCTCTGGGCTAGAGACCTTCCCTCTGGGCTAGAGACCTTCCCTCTCTGGGCTAGAGACCCTCCCTCTCTGGGCTAGAGACCTTCCCTCTCTGGGCTAGAGACCCTCCCTCTCTGGGCTAGAGACCCTCCCTCTCTGAGCTAGAGACCCTCCCTCTCTGGGCTAGAGACCCTCCCTCTGTGGGCTAGATACCCTCCCTCTCTGGGCTAGAGACCCTCCCTCTCTGGGCTAGAGACCCTCCCTCTCTGGGCTAGAGACCCTCCCTCTCTGGGCTAGAGACCCTCCCTCTCTGGGCTAGAGACCTTTCCTTTCTGGGCTAGAGACCCTCCCTCTCTGGGCTAGAGACCTTCCCTCTGGGCTAGAGACCTTCCCTCTCTGGGCTAGAGACCCTCCCTCTCTGAGCTAGAGACCCTCCCTCTCTGGGCTAGAGACCCTCCCTCTCTGGGCTAGAGACCCTCCCTCTCTGGGCTAGAGACCCTCCCTCTCTGGGCTAGAGACCCTCCCTCTCTGGGCTAGAGACCCTCCCTCTCTGGGCTAGAGACCCTCCCTCTCTGGGCTAGAGACCCTCCCTCTCTAGGCTAGAGACCCTCCCTCTCTGGGCTAGAGACCTTCCCTCTCTGGGCTAGAGACCCAACCTCTCTGGGCTAGAGACCTTCCCTCTCTGGGCTAGAGACCTTCCCTCTCTGGGCTAGAGACCCTCCCTCTCTGGGCTAGAGACCCTCCCTCTCTGGGCTAGAGACACTCCCTCTCTGGGCTAGAGACCCTCCCTCTCTGGGCTAGAGACCCTCCCTCTCTGGGCTAGAGACCCTCCCTCTCTGGGCTAGAGACCTTCCCTCTGGGCTAGAGACCTTCCCTCTCTGGGCTAGAGACCCTCCCTCTCTGGGCTAGAGACCCTCCCTCTCTGGGCTAGAGACCCTCCCTCTCTGGGCTAGAGACCTTCCCTCTGGGCTAGAGACCTTCCCTCTCTGGGCTAGAGACTACACGTCACCCCCAACTCCAATAGCACGTGGTATGTATCACGTTGCTATTGGGAACGTTTTCTAGTAAGTGCCGCAGTGTCCTTTTAGATGCACAGGAAACACGTGACTATGAGTGGGGTATAAAGTACTTGTCTTACGTAACGAGGCAGCTTCCTCCCCGCGCTATGGATACAACACAACACATCGCGTTGCCTCTCAAAGAGTGGATCTGCATCGAGTTTTATACCAGTAATCATGTATCTCATCGACAACCATGGTTAGGCCAAGATCATTGGTGTAAGTATTCCGCATTATAGGCGAGACAGTACATATCCGCCCGAGCCTGGTGGGTGGTGAGCGTCACTGATGTATACTGGCGTCGCGCTGGGTCATCTTACCTCAGGGAGTTACTTACAAATTGCACACGTCAGATTATCATGTACCACAGCCTCGTTCCTCACACGGCAAGGGGGCACAGACAGATTGCTGTGAGACTCTCGCACTGAAGGCCCGGATCAAACGAGATTTTAGTTTGCATTAGGGACGTGTTCGTTACCCGTGTGACAAATTATGCACAAGTAACAGACGTAGGCGGGTTGGGGGAAGACTGAATTTATCAAGATCAAAGTGCTTTCCATCTTGTTTTTGTGACAGATTAGCCCGGTGAGACTGTCAAAGGATGATGTATTATCGTCGAGTTTTTTGGATTGTCCAGATATTAAGGAACCACAAACAGCAATTTCTGTCTAGCTTAGTGGGAATAATTGCGTTGATCACGTACCTACTTTTCAGATTGTCTTGAATTGTGAAGTTGGGTATTTTTATGCCTAGGTTTCTATAGTCCTGGAAATGAAAATGTGGATGTAGATGTTGGTGTATATGTACAGCCTATGTCAGCCATGTATATATATGTATTTATTATCAGTCGCCGATTCAGGATTTGAAATAGAAGCGGCTGGGGGGGAGCGGGGGGGGCTGGGAGGAGGGGCAAATCAAACTTTGGGTAGGTTCTAGGCTGGGGGGGGGACCTACTTCCCCTTGGATTCGCCACTGTAGCGACCCGTCCAGAGGGTGGGGAGGGACGGGGAGGGGGTCCCCGCCAGACAGTAATGACGACATCTGTGTGGGCCAGCCACGTACGTCACACAATTACAGAAAACCGCGTCTAAAATTAACTAAAACTTCAATTTGATAACCTCAACTTGCGCCTGCGTGGCTTTCATCTCGGCTATCGTTGTGGACATTCAATCGGAATGGGTGATACATCACTATCAGCATGGGGCATGCTGTTCAGGGGACTGGGGTGTGGGGTGTGGGGTGTTGGGTCTGGAGTCTGGGGTCTGGGGTCTCAAGCCCGAGGCAAGCCTTCTGGGTCTGGGGTCTGGGTTTTGGGGGCTGGGGTCTGGGGGCTGGGGTCTGGGGTCTGGGGTCTGGGGTATGAGGTCTGGGGCCTGGGGTCTGGGGTATGGAGCCAGGGGCGTAGGGCCTGGGGCCTGGGGTCTGAGGCATGGGGTCTGGGGTCTGGGGTCTGGGGTCTGGAGCCTGGGGCATGGCGCATGGGGTCTGTTAACTGGGATCTGACGGTATCGGGGTTTTGGGGTCTTGGGGTCTGGAACGCACGCCCCAGGTCTGGGGCCTGGGGCATGCGTCAGGCAGGCAGCGGGCCCACGCAGACAGCGGTCTTAACAAAGACTAAAGAAAGGCACAACACAAAGAAAATAAAGGGGCGAGCGTTGGATAGGAATAAAGAAAAATGAGCCCGGGAGGGGAGAGGGAGGGGATGGAGGAGGGAGGTGATGGGGGAGAGAGGTGATGGGGGAGGGAGGTGACGGGGAGGGATGTGAGGGGGGAGGGAGGTGATCATGGAGGGAGGTGATCGGGGGGGGGGTGGTGAGGGGGCAGGGATGTGATGGGGGAGGGGGGAGGGGGAAGGGAGGTGATGGGGGAGGGAGGTGAGGGGAGAGGAGGGTGATGGGGGACGGGGTGGGAGGTGAGGGGTCTGAGAGCGTCACCAGCTGCCGCTCCCGCCTCTCACAGCTTAACGTCGACAGTGCCGCCCCCTAGGGTCACTGGCGACAAGAACGGATTATCAATAAAGCGCGGATTAAAGCCAGCGTCGATATGGATCCTGTCGCCAGAGTCCGGTACGTTCAGGATCGACCCGCGGGGCGGAGTTTATCTGTCTGGATCCACCCATTTAACTCGCTCTCATCTGTCTGGATGCACCCTTTTAACTCGTTCTTATCTGTCTGGATCCACCCTTTTAACTCGTTCTTATCTGTCTGGATCCACCCATTTAACTCGCTCTTATCTGTCTGGACCCACCCATTTAACTCGCTCTTATCTGTCTGGACCCACCCATTTAACTCGTTCTCATCTATTCGGAAAACCAACAGTAACAATATAGCCGGTTATTAAAGATAATTCTTACAACAACAAACACTATTGCAAGTGATTTAAATAATGTCCAGTAACCAATATACATTACATGTTACTGAAAGCAATGTCTGAGAAGAATAACCATAATGCATTCGATGTTGTAGAAATAATATCTAACAACAGTAACATTAACATTTCAGTTGATTCAATGCAATCTCTGACAATAACAAAATGGCAACGATCTGGCTGTAGCTGTGTTAGTGGTAGGTCTATATGTCTTGCACGTCTCTTGCCGACGGTATCGGGGTTTGTTTGTCTTTGCACCTCAAAATATTGGTCTAATAGTAGAATACGATAGCGATAGCTGAAGCTTATGTAATATTGTCCCTCCACATCAGTTATTCCTTCACTAACGGCTGGCATCCTTCAGCCGCGTCCGTGTTCCGCAGTCAGGGAAGAATATGTTGGCAAGGTGTCTTCACACACCCAATAGCTTCACAGGATTGCTTCTGACTGATATTAACATCACACCGTCCTAGTTACATAAAACATACATCACGGGATCGAGGCCTACTCTTCTTGCTGCAGGCGGTAATTACAGCTATTGAAATATGCAGAAACTGCATCAAAGCACATCCCTGAAAAGCTCTTTGACCGCGACAAAAATTGGTGCGCGGTGGAACGGGTTTAGGCGCGGGACACTCGAAGAAATTCATCTCGGGGCTTTGGATCAGGAGTTCTCCCACACGGGCGATGGTGGCTCCACTCACTGTTGAAGGGTAAGGCGGAGGCAGAGGTAGGACGGCTCGTGGCTGACTGAGTGGGCGGGGTGGGGGTGCATGAATATGCGGGAACTGGCCAGTCATTAAACACAGATGGATCATAAAAACTACTGTCTGAATGTGTGGTTCACATGTTGCCCGGAGACGCAACTTAATGGATCAGGACAGCGCCCGCAAATTACCAATATATTACCTAGGTTTTGCGAAGCTTCCTCCCTTTATCCCTCTGTGGGCGGCTGCAGAAGCCTTTGTGAAGCCCAGAAGACTTCCATGTCAAAACAAAGGACCAGAGCGTCTCTGGTGGTTCTCCCAGGATCCATCACGTCGATATGTCAGGTAAGTCGGAGACCTCAGCTTTTTGAATGACAACGGATAGCTGCTAATTCATCACTTCAAAGATGTGCGTCAACAAACAATATGCGTGGGCTCCAGTAATACAGCACTCATACCACGTGGATAAGCCGTAAATAATACAGCGTGGCTGTCAGGAAATCTATTCGATATGATCACGAAGTATTTTACATATAGATAGTGTTAAGCGGAGTATTTTACATATAGATAGTGTTAAGCGGAGTATTTTACATATAAATAGTGTTAAGCGGAGTATTTTACATATAGATAGTGTTAAGCGGAGTATTTTACATATAGATAGTGTTAAGCGGAGTATTCTACATATACACAGTGTTAAGCGGAGTATTTTACATAAAGATAGTGTTAAGCGGAGTATTTTACATATAGATAATGTTAAGCGGAGTATTTTACATATAGATAGTGTTAAGCGGAGTATTTTACATATAGATAGTGTTAAGCGGAGTATTCTACATATAGATAGTGTTAAGCGGAGTATTTTACATAAAGATAGTGTTAAGCGGAGTATTTTACATATAGATAGTGTTAAGCGGAGTATTTTACATATAGATAGTGTTAAGCGGAGTATTTTACATATAGATAGTGTTAAGCGGAGTATTCTACATATAGATAGTGTTAAGCGGAGTATTTTACATAAAGATAGTGTTAAGCGGAGTATTTTACATATAGATAGTGTTAAGCGGAGTATTTTACATATAGATAGTGTTAAGCGGAGTATTTTACATATAGATAGTGTTAAGCGGAGTATTTTACATATAGATAGTGTTAAGCGGAGTATTTTACATATAGATAGTGTTAATCGGAGTATTTTACATATAGATAGTGTTAAGCGGAGTATTTTACATATAGATAGTGTTAAACGGAGTATTTTACATATAGATAGTGTTAAGCGGAGTATTTTACATATAGATAGTGTTAAGCGGAGTATTTTACATATAGATAGTGTTAAGCGGAGTATTTTACATATAGATAGTGTTAAACGGAGTATTTTACATATAGATAGTGTTAAGCGGAGTATTTTACATATAGATAGTGTTAAGCGGAGTATTTTACATATAGATAGTGTTAAGCGGAGTATTTTACATATAGATAGTGTTAATCGGAGTATTTTACATATTGATAGTGTTAAGCGGAGTATTTTACATATAGATAGTGTTAATCGGAGTATTTTACATATAGATAGTGTTAAACGGAGTATTTTACATATAGATAGTGTTAAGCGGAGTATTTTACATATAGATAATGTTAAGCGGAGTATTTTACATATAGATAGTGTTAAGCGGAGTATCTTACATATAGATAGTGTTAAGCGGAGTATTTTACATATAGATAGTGTTAAGCGGAGTATCTTACATATAGATAGTGTTAAGCGGAGTATCTTACATATAGATAGTGTTAAGCGGAGTATTTTACATATAGATAGTGTTAAAGCAGCGACGAAAGACCCGGCACAGCTATAACCCTTGCCAGTAGCTGGCTGTCTTACCAATCGAGATGGAAGTAGCAATATGTATACCATAATTTATCAAGACAATAGTAAAGTACCCCCCAGAAAACATGACATCACCGGCCCAGTGCTGGCTGACAATGGCCTGAAGGCAAGTGTGAGCCG